>JAODXP020000010.1:11240434-11396843 GCA_027497455.2 Sardinella longiceps | reverse complement strand
GGGTAGACTGAGTACAGTTGAGACAGTTTTTGCTCTCTCCACTACGACTCAAATTTTCGTCACTAAAAACATATTGAAAACTAGTTATTTTTTAAATGGTGCATCCTATAAGTCTGCACTACAATAAAACAAAAAACTTATATTGCTATGTTGTTTATTTTTTTCACAATTAACTCTTAAAGACAAGGTGCATTTTATCTCAACTGTACCCATAGTTCTAAAGTATTGTGTACAGTTGAGACACAGCATGGTACAGTTGAGACACATTGAGAATGCTTTAGGGCTGACAAGCCAAGATGGCTCATTTTTAAAATATGTAATTTTAGAGTTTCTTTTTAGTTAAATCCATACTTTTTCCTCTAGATCAGCTTTAGAAAAAGAGATACAACAGGCACATCAAGTTTGAAGAGGAAAAAATAATTTTTCTTTGTTTTATCATCACTCATTTTATAAAATATTATATTATCTTTACAGCCATCATGTTAGAAACGTATATCCTTTAATAATATGTAGTTTAAATATGAAAAATGTTTTATTCTATTGACATTTGTGTTACATATTGCCTAAATTCTATCATAATAGACACAGATAAACAACATGCAATCCAATGGGAATTCATCCAGGGGACAGTTGAATCGTCATGTCTCAACTGTACCCTGCTGACCATCTTGCACATTTTTCTAAATAATGCAACCAGCTTGCATAATATGATTATATGAAATATGTCAATTTATAGAGCAGAGAATTGCCTTTTAAATGGTGTAAAATAAGTTTAACAGTCTAGCAGGAGTATTAAGATATTCACTGTGGAAGGGACATGGTTAAGTGAAATTCTCACTATGGTAAAAATACTTTCCCCAATATCTTTGGACTGGAGGTATGCACAATATCCAAATTTTCCATGATTAAAGAGGGTACTAATGCCCATGTGTGTAGCAAAAATCATAGTTCTAGCTTCTTGTGCACGCAAGATATTAACAAGTCTCAACCGTACTCCTGTCTCAAATGTACTCAGTCTACCCTAATGGAGCTGCTCAGATGTGAGTACACTGTTAGACTTTTCTGTAATTTCTACAGTATTTTACTACATATCAAACAGTAAAATACTTTAAATTAGTTTTGTGGTAAATTACTGTAATTGCCATTGCATTCTGGGAATTTTTGGTTGACCGTTATGTTCATTTTTTGAATTTACAGTAAGTCACTGAGTTTCATTAGTTTTTTAAAGAAATTACAGTAAGGCACCACTTTTTAATGCTTTTTGGCACTCCTGTCTCTCCGTAGTTGGAAATCACAAAACTGTAGTAGCCTAGTGTAGAGCTGCTTTGGCTGCAGCAGCAACATAGCAAAGAGAAAGAGGATTTTCGGGTAACCTTACATTATAAGGAACCTAAAATTCAAAATTCTGTCATATTACTGCTCACCGAAACCTAGTCTACCAGTGTATATTTCTATGTAGTCTACCTAAGTGCAGTGTGGCTAACGTTAACGTCTGAGAGTCTGAAGTTTTCTCCTCATCGGACTGATAGGACTGCCAACAGTGCCAATGTGAAAACTCATCGAATTGGAATAGCCTCCTGAAGACAAAGCACTTCTAAAATGGACAACTTTACAGATGTAAGTACCCAAATCATTTTTAATTTAATTTCAACATTCAGCATTCGGAGCTGACATCCAATGTTGTGGATACCCACATTAGCACTGGTAATTATGTGGTAGCTATGTCAGTTGGTTTCTGCAGTGTGTTTTAATACTGTGCTTTTTCATATTGCAGGGAATACACTTCTGAAGGCAAGAAACGTTGGTGCCTTTGTGAAAAATTCCTGAAGACACTTTGACAGAATTTTACAGATGTAAGTACTTGTAGGCTACCAAAATAATTTTGAATTCAATTAGCCAGTAATAGCTAACGTTAGCAGCTAACGTTAGCATTTTAACAGGTAACTCTGCTGGCATTGGGTGAGACTGCTACACATTGGTTGTTTTCTAGACGTTAATATGGTGTACTTTTTCATACTGCAGGTACCGCACTGCTGACTGCAACAAAGTGGATGGACAGCGCTGAGAAGAAGGTGGCCCTGGTTTTGGAAAAGCCTTGAAAATATTTGTTTTGTACAAAATTTAAAAAATAAACATTGTGGTAACTTGAGAAACGTATTTGTCATTATTATTAAACTATGATTAACACCAATAGGCTAGTAGTAGTAATATTATAATAATATAATAAATAAATCAATCAATAAATCAATCAATAATAATAAATAAATCAATAATACATTTTAAAAGGGGTAAAAGGCTGAAAAGGGTTACAGTAGTATACTGGTTTACTTTGAATTGTGCGGTATTGTTACTGTAAAATGAAATACAGTAGCATACTGGCTCTCTGAATTACAGTAACTCACTGGCAACAGTGTTGCCAGTGAGTTACTGTAAAAAACCTTAGAAAAGTCTAACAGTGTATAAACAGATGGGAGGAGAGGAACAGAGATCATCAATGGTTGTGTGAGGTGTGCTGGACCTGTAGAAGCCTGTGGAAGAGGATGGTAAAATCTGCCATACATGCAGTACACTTCCACAGTAATTGTAAGTTGGTAAATTGTGGCGCTAGTGATGGTGAGATGAGGCTTTGTTAAAGCCTTGAAGGTTTTTTGCATACTATATGTGTTGCAAAATGGTTCATTTCTCAAAGCCTCATATGGTATAAACTTCAAGTGGACACTATAGGGCCATCTAGTGGTTATTAAATAAACATATGATGGGAAAAATCAATTAAGTCCACATGTTTTACTGTAATTCAATGAAATGATAGACCCTAAAGGATTTATCTTTTTATATTTAACACATTAACACACTGTTTGTGTTGATAGATAGACTCCTTTCTTGTTTAGCACTGCGGAATAATAATTCCAAAGAATGAACAGGTCTTCCACTTTCTTCAGCCAAACTTGGCATAGTTTATTGCTACCGAACACATATTGCTCCTGTGAGCAGCCAGTACAGAGAGAGAGAGAGAAATGGTAACATCCCCCTTATATATCCCTGCGTAAATCCATCCTATATATGGCGCAACAGTGCCACCTCTTGGATAACTCATTATATGCATTCATACACCACTCTCAACACTCCCACTTATGAATGACATATTCACTGTTCAACCTTTGTACAGCCAAATAACAAATAAAACAAATACAAACAATAAAAAAAAATGTGTGTTATCATATGCATGACAAAAGCTTCAACATGTTACACACCAAACATGACCTCAGCAAATTTCTGCAGTTTAAGCCTAGAGGCAGGTTTTGTCATAACGTCTGCCACCATGTCATCTGTGGGACAGTAAACAAGTGTCATTTTATCTTCCCTTATGATAGACCTGATGAAAAGGTATTTTACATCCACATGCTTACACCTTTGCCTACACACAGGATTCTTAGTGAGTGCAATTGCCCCCTGGTTATCCTCATAGACAACAGTTTTCTTGTACACATAGGTATCTATGCCCCCCAGTAGTTGTTCCAGATGGATACACTCCTGTATTGTTAGTGCTAGGGCCATGTATTCCGCCTCGCATGTAGATAGCGCTACAGTGGGTTGTTTCTTGGTTCTCCAAGAGACTAAAGCGCTGTCTTTGCTCATCCTCACACAATACCTGAGGTACTACGCCTGTCGCTAGCATCCCCAGCCCAGTCTGCATCGCTATGTGCTTGTAGTCCTAGGCCATCTTTGCTCTTTCTGAAACAGAGCTGTTTGTCTGTAGTACCTTTAAGATAGCGCAAAACATGTTTCACTGTACCCCAATGTTCATCAGTAGGATCAGCAAAATGCTGTGATAACTTTCTCACTACAAAACATAGGTCAGGGCGCGTACAGGTTGTCAAGTAAATTAAGCAACCAACAGCTTCCCTGTACTTCTTCACATCAGACATTTTAAGTGAATCTTCAGAGTAGTCTAGCTTTTGGTCACATGGTGTTTCTCTGATCCTACACTCATGCATGCCAAAACGTTCCAGTATCTTTTCAACATATCTTTTCTGGGACACTTTCACATAGCCGTCAGACTGGCTGAAGTCCATGCCCAGAAAGCACTTCAAACTCCCTAGATCTTTCATTTTAAACCTGGTAGAGAGCATGTTTTTCACTTTCTCTAGATTGTGTTTGTCGCTGGCTGCGATAATAAGATCATCCACCCAGATGACTACAATTATCTTCCCTGCCTCCTCAGACTCTTTGGTATAGACACAAATTCTGAATGAAATTGTCATCCACAAGACATGTATGGAGCTTCTCATTCCAATTACGCCCTGACTGCTTTAGGCCGTAAATGGACTTCTCTAGTTTACAAACTAGCTTCTCTCCCTCCTTTCTGTAACCCTCAGGCTGTTCCATGTATATGTCTCTGTCAATGGGTGCGTGCAGATAAGCTGTTTTCACATCCATTTGATGTAATATAAGATTGTCTTGGGCTGCTTTCTGCATCACTACACGTATACTTTTAAAGTTGGCTGTTGGAGAGAATGTCTCACCATAATCTATCCCTGCTCTCTAACTATATCCTACTACCTAGCTTTGTACTGGTCATGTCCATCAATGTCCCCCTTGATTGAGTACACCCACTTCCCTCCCACTGTCTTACTGCCCTCTGGCAACTTAATCAGGGTAAAGGTCTCGTTGTCCTCTAAGGACTTCATTTCCTCGTCCATCGCCTTCCTCCACTTTTCTGACTCAAGTGATGCCATGGCCTCTTTAAAGGTCAGAGGTACACCACTAACTGCTCGGTAACAACAGTCTACACTTGTAAGTGTACTGTCATCATCAGTATCATCTGAAGTGTAATCCCTGAGATATGCAGGGGGTTTACGTTCTCTGTTGGGATATCTCCCACTGTCTAGTGCAGGTGACGCCGCCCTAGGCAGGTTTTCTCCATCATTCTCTGATGCTGACTGTGGGCCATCAGTCTGTACATCTGTGCTCAATATCCTAGGCTGTGTGTTCTCTACTCTCTCGTCACAACCCACTTTGGTGTCAGGCCCTAGCTCCTGTGTCTGAGTCTCGTTCTCACATGTTGTCTTGCTAACAAATTTTACAAGTCTGTGCTTCTGCACCTTTCCCTTACTGGGGAAGTAGACTAGGTATGCAGGACTGCCTTTGTCATGCCCTACAAAAAGCCCCCTCTCACATCTAGGATCTAGTTTTCCTCTGTCTTGTTGATAGGCATAGCACACCGATCCGAATTTATGCATCTTAGAAAGATCACACTTCTTACCCGTCAGTGCTGTGTACGGGGTAGTGCCTGTGTGCTTGTTAAAGCATCGGTTCCTAGTATAGGCTGCTTCCTGCACGGCATAGTGCCAAAGACTCTTGGGTAGACCACTGTCTATAAGTTTACACCTGGCCATCTCGAAAAGAGTACGCCCTTCTCTCTCAGCGACCCCATTCTGGTGTGGAGCATAAGGGCAGGAAGTCTCATGCCTGATTTTGTTCTTTCTCAGTAGTGCCTGACACTCTCTGCTAGTGAACTCTGTTCCATTATCGGATCGGATGCATTTTACAGTGCCATACGGCGCAATATCTGCAAGATACTTTTCAGTAGCCTGGACGGCATCGCTTTTAGCTTTCAGGAAGTAAACAGACACTGCCCCTGTGTGTACATCTGTGAAAGATTGCATATACTTGTAACCATCTATGGACTCATTGTTTACTGGACCAGCTAGATCAGTGTTCACCAGCTCAAGTGGTGTCTTTACCTTATCAGTTGGGTTTCTGTTTCTAGTTTGAGTGAATTTTCCCTCTATGCATACAACACATTCTTTATCAGGCCTACGCTTTGCACCTTTAATGTGCATGCCCTCTGTTACATCCTGCAGCTTCAAGATATCCTCGTAATTACAATGACCCATCACCTCATGCCAGGTCTGGATATCGTAACTAACATGACATACATCTACTTCACACTCAGTTTGTAAGTAGTACATTCTCTTGTGCACATACATATAGAACCTTGTGCCATTTGGTAACACTATGGCATCTTTACCTTCCTCAAAGAACACTTTGGCTCCGTGATCAGTGGCAGATTTCACAGAAAAAAGTTCTTGAGGGTAGGAGGGGATGTATAGGGCATTCCTTAAAGTCACTACACACCGGTGGCCTTCACTGTTTATGAGACATACCTGTGCGTCTCCCTTGCCTTGTGCCACTCCAACAGCCCGTCGGCCAGTTCCATGCAATGTCTATCAGGTTTGAATGTACTGTCAAAGTTTTTGAACTTGCTTTTGTCATTGATGATATGGGACGTCGCCCCCGTGTCCACTATCAGTCCCTTTCTCTGAATCTGCAACCGCTGTCCTGAGGGGCTGGTATCTGCTGTTTGTGCACTGAAAGTGTAGTCTTCTCCTCCTGTGACTCCTCGAGCGCCATCCGGTCCTCGATCTGCTCTACATCCACCGCCATCGCCATCTTGGACACACGCACACCTGGTGTTCCCTTTAAGTTCCTTCTTCGTGCACGCCTTGTCAGCGTGAATCATTCGTTTTTCGTTTTGAAACCAAAATGAAAAAAACGAAAAAACCAGATATAAAGAGATGACTGCGCAGAAAAAGTTTGGTGTAGTTTTTGCAAAAGCAGGGGGCACGCTAATCCGTGTACCTTCCGTTCATTCGTTTTTCGTTTTGAAACCAAAATGAAAAAAACGAAAAAACCATTCGATTTTCCGTTTTCCATTTTAAAAACAAAAATGAAAAATCGGATAACGAGTGGTTTTTTCGTTTTTCGATTTCTGCAACTGAATGAAAAATAGAATATTCGGATAACGGGACTGGCTGTTTGTTTGTGTAGGAAATGGAATGAAACTCCGAAGCAAGATTCTAGAGCGGTCTTTGCTCTGTGCCAAAGTTCTAAACCACACGGCAAAAAGGTATCCCGTCACCACCATTCCACAGGCTACCAAATGATGAAACCACAAATAAACAAAATAATCTGAGTTGTTACAGTATTACGAACCAATAACCTGAGACAACATATGGCTGATAGTGTCATTACTGAAGCCTATGTGATAGGGGTGCGCATTCATCAACTTACGAGCTACTTTTGAGATCATGCACTGCACTCGCCGGTTGCACAAGCTGTACACTCTTGCTACGAATATCAGCTAAATGACCTGTGTGAAGCTGGCCCCTCAAACCCAAAAATGCTGAAATAACACTGCTGTAAGCCGACAAGGACTACGCGAACATGTCAAAGACGCAATGTTTTCATACTCAAACAGACTATTTTTCATCTCAACCGAGAGCAGCTGTCTTTGAACCAGTGCTCATTGAAAGTGGATAGAGTGCATCTTGTTCCAATAGTCTTGGGAAGACTATTCCACCAGTTAGGAACAATGGATGAGAAGAGATTGACCTGTGCAGGGAGTTGGTCGTAAGCTGCGATCATTGGTTAAGCGGAGCAATTGGTGGTTACCATATTGTTTGATGATGGCTTTCCGATGAACTGGTGCAGTTTCCATCCTCTGTAAGCCAACATTAGTGACTTGGATTTGATGCGAGCAGCCAGGGGCAGCCATGGAGCTCCATGAACAGTGGAGAGACATGTGCTCTCTTTGGCTGGTTGAAGACCGTGCAGCAGCCTTCTTTTACGCTTTAAATTCAACAGCCATAAGACCATTTCCCAGGGAAGATCGATATTTTGTTAAATAGGCTAGCCTAGATGAAAAGTAAATCTCCATAAGGAAATAATTCTGTGTAAAAAACAAAACACACAAGGAATGGTGTCCATCGCATTACAATGCGAAAACGTGTAGGTTATAGGCCTGCAAATCATAGAAGCATATAGGGCCGGCCTATAGGATAGCCTACCTTAGCCTATATCCTACAGCCAGGATGTTGGCTTAATGAGAGCTGTTTATGATGTAACTAATTCATTAAAAAAATCAAATCAATCAATCAAATATCTTTACTTCATAACATTTATTTAGGTTCCACAACTCACACCTTCTGTCTAGCGTGACCCATAGCGCCACCTCTCGTTTCCATCTTTGATGCCCACCCCTTCTTCCCTTCAACACCCGCACCTTCCCTACATTTCTCCCCTCCCCCATTCTGTCTAGTGCGAACATGCATGCATGCGGAAAAGTTGGTGTTGACCTTAAGACTTTCATTTGCAATAACTCCGTGGATTACTAGACTCCAGTTTTTCATTTAGGATATGCTACAAACGGTTCTGCGCTGCCTTACCAGTAAGTCATGGTTTAATTTCTGACCCGCCGCGGTCAATTATGGCTGACCTAGCTTTAACATTACATAGCTTAGCCATGAAGTTTCCAGTGGATTAACATGGACTCTCCACATACAAAAATTGATTGTTATTGTTAGAGGTGTTTTTGCACGCATAGATTTCCTAGCCCATGTCTACATGGTTTATTATAAAGACATTCAGTCTAGAACGCTATTCCAAGCTACAAACTACTTTTATCCAATGAAGGGCTCGAATCTGTGCTAGGCTATATAGCAACAGCAGTATCTATGTGGACAGGTTATTAAATTGCTAGCTAACTATGTCGGAGTGTCTTTGAAGCATGCAGTGAACTCGTTGACGTGTTTTTGAGAGACAGTACTGTTTATTGAAGGGTTTGTTGCTTGAGTTATCCTTACAAAATGGAACAGTGTCCCAGAGACTGTGGTAACCACCGGCGGGCTCTGTAGGCTACAAACGGTGCAAAAAGCTTGATCTGTTCTATTCGTGTATGATGTGCTGGCATTTGTTTCACCGCCTGTAGGCTAAGCCAGGGTGATAAGATCCCCCCATTTCCGTAACGTTAACAGTTCTCTTATTCGCAGGCCTACCGTTCTTCCACATAGCCTACAGCATGTCGGCTTATACCCCAAACCATACACATGCATTGGAATTGTGCGGTTCATCGAAAGATTGGATGCATAGATGTGATTCTTCCAGAAAAATCAGGATTTCCTGATCTAAAAATATGACCATTGTAAATCGTGCAGATTAATTAAACAGAGGGGAAGTCAGGTTAAACTGTATTTTGTATTTAGGCCTCTACCTACAGGTAATGGGTCAGTAGTAAGGTAGTACGGGACCCTTTTTGCGATTTTGCTGATTCTCGCTATGGGCTGTAAATGTCCCTGCTTTTCTGCCCTTAGCCAATCACATCCCTGTAGATGCGAGTGCTTCCTTACCTGAAATTGTACCTGAAATGCGTAAATCGAGGTGCAGTACCGCCGGTCTGCCACACGATGTTTTCTGAGTTCTTGATGATCTTTGCCAGTACCGCGGTGAAGATAGTTTCACGTTGGATATTCGACAGATATTCGCATATTCGCTAAATGGTGCTGAATTCTATTTCACTTTCCCTCAGTGTTGCAGTGAGCACACCCCCATGGTTTTACAAGCTTCAGAACCACCCATATTATAACTTTCATATACCATTAATTTCTATGGGAAAAGCTTATTTTTTTCAGTAGCTTCTACACCAAATGACCTTAGGTCCTCAAATTTGCTCAGAATGTTTGACTGTATGTGCCGACTAAAACACACCACAATTAATTGGCATCATATGCCCCCTTTAGCTTATAGTAAGGTATAAAGGAAATACCATTGATTTCTATGGGGAAATGCTTATTTTTTCAATAGCTTCTACACCAAATGACCTTGGGTCCTCAAATTGGCTCAGAATGTTTGACTGTATGTGCCGACTAAGATACACCACAATTAATTGCCATCATATGCCCCCTTTAGCTTATAGTAAGGTATAAAGGAAATACCATTGATTTCTATGGGGAAATGCTTATTTTTTCAATAGCTTCTACACCAAATGACCTTGGGTCCTCAAATTTGCTCAGAATGTTTGACTGTATGTGCCGACTAAGATACACCACAATTAATTGCCATCATATGCCCCATGATGCTTATAGTAAGGTATAAAGGAAATACCATTGATTTCTATGGGGAAAAGCTTATTTTTTCAATAGCTTCTACACCAAATGACCTTGGGTCCTCAAATTGGCTCAGAATGTTTGACTGTATGTGCCGACTAAGATACACCACAATTAATTGGCATCATATGCCCCCTTTAGCTTATAGTAAGGTATAAAGGAAATACCATTGATTTCTATGGGGAAAAGCTTATTTTTTCAATAGCTTCTACACCAAATGACCTTGGGTCCTCAAATTTGCTCAGAATGTTTGACTGTATGTGCCGACTAAGATACACCATAATTAATTGGCATCATATGCCCCATGATGCTTATAGTAAGGTATAAAGGAAATACCATTGATTTCTATGGGGAAATGCTTATTTTTTCAATAGCTTCTACACCAAATGACCTTGGGTCCTCAAATTTGCTCAGAATGTTTGACTGTATGTGCCGACTAAGATACACCACAGTTAATTGGCATCATATGCCCCATGATGCTTATAGTAAGGTATAAAGGAAATACCATTGATTTCTATGGGGAAAAGCTTATTTTTTCAATAGCTTCTACACCAAATGACCTTGGGTCCTCAAATTTGCTCAGAATGTTTGACTGTATGTGCCGACTAAGATACACTACAATTAATTGGCATCATATGCCCCTTTTAGCTTATAGTAAGGTATAAAGGAAATACCATTGATTTCTATGGGGAAAAGCTTATTTTTTCAATAGCTTCTACACCAAATGACCTTGGGTTCTCAAATTTGCTCAGAATGTTTGACTGAGCTTATAGTAAGGTATAAAGGTCATTTGGTGCAACAGCAGAGCGAGAGCTTCCTGCTCTATTGTGCTATACCTCTGCTGGCACTTTGAAAATTTCTTTGAGAAGTAACAGATGGGATGGTCAATGCCCACCTCGTCTTCCTGTAGAAGGACTGCACCAGCACCCAGAGCACATGCATCTACCTCTAACTTAAACGGCAGATCAAAATTGGGAGCAGACAGAACTGGGGCATGACAAAGGAGATCCTTCACAGCATCAAATGCAACCATACACTCAGGACTCCACACAAACTTTTCCTTACAACTAAGGAGGTTGGTTTAAGGGGACACCATGGCAGAAAAATTTGGGCAAAACCCACGGTAGTATCCAGCCATTCCCAAAAAGCGGCGAAGTTCGCGCTTATTGGATGGCACAGGAAAATCAGTGATGGCTACAACCTTGGCCTCAATAGGCCTAACTTGGCCTTGTCCCACCTGTTTACCTAGGTAGGTGACAACTGCCTTTGCAAACTCACATTTTGCTAGATTTAGCGTGAGTGTAGCACCAGCAAGCCTTCTGAACACAAGGTCCAGTAACTTAACATGTTCGTCCCAGCTATCAGAATACAAGCCAGGGCATCAAGGTACGCCTCACATTTTTGCACTCCTGCCAAAACTCTCTGCATTAGACGTTGAAAAGTGGCTGGAGCATTCCGCATCCCAAAAGCCATTACAGTGTACTCCATGAAGTCGTCTGGTGTTACAAATGCAGAGATCTCAGATGCACGGGGTGTAAGAGGTACCTGCCAATATCCCTTCAGGAGGTCCAGCTTGGTGACATAGCAAGCAGATCCTACCCTATCCACTACTTCCACTTACTATAAGCATCATGGGGCATATGATGGCAATTAATTGTGGTGTATCTTAGTCGGCACATACAGTCAAACATTCTCAGCAAATTTGAGGACCCAAGGTCATTTGGTGTAGAAGCTATTGAAAAAATAAGCATTTCCCCATAGAAATCAATGGTATTTCCTTTATACCTTACTATAAGCTAAAGGGGGCATATGATGCCAATTAATTGTGGTGTATCTTAGTCGGCACATACAGTCAAACATTCTGAGCAAATTTGAGAACCCAAGGTCATTTGGTGTAGAAGCTATTGAAAAAATAAGCTTTTCCCCATAGAAATCAATGGTATTTCCTTTATACCTTACTATAAGCATCATGGGGCATATGATGGCAATTAATTGTGGTGTATCTTAGTCGGCACATACAGTCAAACATTCTGAGCAAATTTGAGAACCCAAGGTCATTTGGTGTAGAAGCTATTGAAAAAATAAGCTTTTCCCCATAGAAATCAATGGTATTTCCTTTATACCTTACTATAAGCATCATGGGGCATATGATGCCAATTAATTATGGTGTATCTTAGTCGCCACATACAGTCAAACATTCTGAGCAAATTTGAGGACCCAAGGTCATTTGGTGTAGAAGCTATTGAAAAAATAAGCATTTCCCCATAGAAATCAATGGTATTTCCTTTATATCTTACTATAAGCTAAAGGGGGCATATGATGCCAATTAATTGTGGTGTATCTTAGTCGGCACATACAGTCAAACATTCTGAGCAAATTTGAGGACCCAAGGTCATTTGGTGTAGAAGCTATTGAAAAAATAAGCTTTTCCCCATAGAAATCAATGGTATTTCCTTTATACCTTACTATAAGCATCATGGGGCATATGATGGCAATTAATTGTGGTGTATCTTAGTCGGCACATACAGTCAAACATTCTGAGCAAATTTGAGGACCCAAGGTCATTTGGTGTAGAAGCTATTGAAAAAATAAGCATTTCCCCATAGAAATCAATGGTATTTCCTTTATACCTTACTATAAGCTAAAGGGGGCATATGATGCCAATTAATTGTGGTGTATCTTAGTCGGCACATACAGTCAAACATTCTCAGCAAATTTGAGGACCCAAGGTCATTTGGTGTAGAAGCTATTGAAAAAATAAGCATTTCCCCATAGAAATCAATGGTATTTCCTTTATATCTTACTATAAGCTAAAGGGGGCATATGATGCCAATTAATTGTGGTGTATCTTAGTCGGCACATACAGTCAAACATTCTGAGCAAATTTGAGGACCCAAGGTCATTTGGTGTAGAAGCTATTGAAAAAATAAGCTTTTCCCCATAGAAATCAATGGTATTTCCTTTATACCTTACTATAAGCATCATGGGGCATATGATGGCAATTAATTGTGGTGTATCTTAGTCGGCACATACAGTCAAACATTCTGAGCAAATTTGAGGACCCAAGGTCATTTGGTGTAGAAGCTATTGAAAAAATAAGCATTTCCCCATAGAAATCAATGGTATTTCCTTTATACCTTACTATAAGCTAAAGGGGGCATATGATGCCAATTAATTGTGGTGTATCTTAGTCGGCACATACAGTCAAACATTCTCAGCAAATTTGAGGACCCAAGGTCATTTGGTGTAGAAGCTATTGAAAAAATAAGCATTTCCCCATAGAAATCAATGGTATTTCCTTTATATCTTACTATAAGCATCATGGGGCATATGATGGCAATTAATTGTGGTGTGTTTTAGTCGGCACATATAGTCAAACATTCTGAGCAAATTTGAGGACCTAAGGTCATTTGGTGTAGAAGGTACTGAAAAAATAAGCTTTTCCCATAGAAATTAATGGTAAATGAAAGTTATAATATGGGTGGTTCTGAAGCTTGTAAAACCATGGGGGTGTGCTCCCTGCAACACTGAGGGAAAGTGAAATAGAATTCAGCACCATTTAGCGAATATGCGAATATCTGTCGAATATCCAACGTGAAACTATCTTCACCGCGGTTTTGCCAGTTTACTGTAGGGTTAAATTTTTTCCGGTACGACCTCCCAGGCCAGTCAACTTAACTCGCAATCAAACAACTTGCTAAAATTATCACCCAGTAACCTACCATCACCATCACCATGGTCAGTCTTATGTCTTATTATCCATCCAGTCAGTCAAGGACATGAACAGTAAATGGGTAGACTTGGGGCCATACCATTCACATGTTTTATTTGTGTACTAAGATAAATAAAAGAAACAATACAACCCTACCTTTTACATTTTTATTAATAATGCACACAACTTGATGCAGACTGCCGGTAAGATACAAAAAAATACTCATGGTCAAAGAGGGTAGCCCAGGTTAGACTAGAGCATAGAGGAGAAAGTGAATTGGTCTAATATCCTGAATAGCCTATCCATGCGTTGATTTAAAGCAGACACGGATAATATATGTCGCAGTTTAAAGACTAAATTATTTCAATGGAATGACGTAGGCTACTGTCTGTGAATGAAAAGTCTGACTTCTATAGCAAGTCTCTGGCAGCCTAACCGCAAGCATAGGATAGCCCTCTGCGGAGGCCTACTGTAACCATTACTGAAACCATCTCTACACTGTCAGACTACACTACTTTACACTACACTGACTACTGGTACAATAAACAAATTAACAAGATGTCAAAGCAAACCAAAGTTGGGCAAACGTACCTGATTTATGGCTGATGACACCACTTCTGTCAAATCATCATCTGTGACGATATTTCTTCTTCTGAGATTATGCTGTGAGCAAAACCTCCTCACCGACATCTCGGAGCAGCTTGGTGCGCCAAGGTTATGGAGGGCGATTGAAATTTCATTGTGGGTCTTCCCACTCTCAAAAAGACCAGTGATGAACTCTTTGTACTGATCGAGCGACATCTTCAAACCTGAGTGTATCGTAGCTGATCTATGACGGCAGCTCGTGCCACCGCTCTGGAATCTGTAGCGTCTACGTTCCCTAGACAACCGGGTTGAGTTTCAAAGGGTGAAATTGAAAAAAGAACAACCAGTCCCGTTATCCGAATGTTCTATTTTTCATTCGGTAGCAGAAATCGAAAAACGAAAAAACCACTCGTTATCCGATTTTTCATTTTTGTTTTTAAAACGGAAAATGGAAAATCAAATGGTTTTTTCGTTTTTTTCATTTTGGTTTCAAAACGAAAAACGAATGAACGGAAGGTACACGGATTGGACCGCCACGACGTACACGGACCCCCGTTATCCGAATATTCTATTTTTCATTCAGTTGCAGAAATCGAAAAACGAAAAAAACACTCGTTATCCGATTTTTCATTTTTGTTTTTAAAACGGAAAACGGAAAATCGAATGGTTTTTTTCGTTTTTTTCATTTTGGTTTCAAAACGAAAAACGAATGAACGGAAGGTACACGGATTAGCGTGCCCCCTGCTTTTGCAAAAACTACACCAAACTTTTTCTGCGCAGTCATCTCTTCTATGGCCCTTTTCTCCGCAACGCCAACACACCATCTCTGGTGGCCCGGTTTTTCTCCTTGGCGCCACTTGTGCTCTCAGCACCCTTTCTCCAGCCCCTGCAACGACTGGCTCCAAATCTTCTGAGGCTTCAAAATTTCGCAACTTTGCCTTGAACTCTCCTAATGACATGTCCGCTGAACTATGCGTCACCATCAGCGTGAATGGCTTATATTTCTCCGGTAAACCTCTCATAATCATCGCCATCATTAGCCCTTCGCTAGGTGCTTCACCCGCACTTTTGAGAGCAGTAATAATCTGCTCTGCTCGGATAACATATTCGGTTACAGTCTCATTGTCAGCTTTCTTAAGCGCAGTCATTGTTATGAACAGTGAGACAATTGACCTATGGCTAAACCACGCCCCCGAACGCGATGAGCCAATCACAGTGCGCATAGCTCCCAATGCACTCGGACATTCTCTGCTTGCACGTCCATTGAAATGCATTGCAGTTCGCCAGTTTTTGTTCGTTTTTATGTTTTTTCACCGTATTTCAAGTTTTAAATGGTCAAACGGTGTGCAGGGGGTACAAGCAACTCAGACACAACGTATCCTGAGAGGCTGGGCGACAGGGTGTATTTTTGCCTTTTCCCAAGCCTCATCTAAACCGAGATAAGTGTCTGCTTTGGATAAAGTTATGCAGCAGACAGACCACAACATTAACTGAACGTGGACAAAATTAACAAGGATGTCTACATCTGCTCTAAGGCAAGTCAACATCGTATTTGAGCCAACATGTTGTCACATTGCTGGAAAGAAACAGAAAGTTATTTTAACGTCCCTAACGTTAACCACAACATCAACATCAACGTTAACTAATGTTAACGTTAGCGAAAATTAGCTAACGCTAGTCAACGTCTCTGCCCAACTTTATGTCCTAGCTGCGTTGTTCATCATGTAACTTTGTTTGATGGGAGTTTATTGGTCTCTTATACTCTAGCTTTTGTACAGTGGTTGTCCAAAGGGCTCTTGTTAAACTCATTAACGTCCATCTCGTCCGAAATGGCGATGGCAACGAGATAAGGTTTATCATTTTTACACTGGGACCCTTACATTGTTTGCGTGTAACTTAAGCTTTTCATCGACTTGCTAAAAGACAAAATTATTAACATAATCCTCTAGTGCATAGCTAAGGCCCTTTTGATGACTTCGAGATGATATCTTAACTTATCTTTCTGTCTCCAAAAGCCATCAATTACCTCCTGAGAAATCTCTTTGACTGTAACACTTGAAATAGCGCCCGTCACCGAATGTCCGATTGTTTGTCCGAGTGAGTGGAGGGGGCGTGGTCAATTCGGGGCCTACCTTTCCCAATGTAGTGTTCTCTCAACACTTTGAGACTCTCTCGACCATTGTCCTTTGTATCTCTGAATATCAGTCCCAAGCTCGTATTGTCGAGTAGCGGCGCCAATGCACAATAGGCGTCTGCATTCAGTTTATCGTCTTTAGCCTTTTCCTCCACCGTCAGTGGTCCCGCTGGCTCTGTGAGGATTGTCTGCTTCAGCCCAACTCCATGCATGCAGCACAGCATTCTTTCTTCCCAGAGCTCATATTCCTCTGCTCTTCCGTCGAACTTTGGCCATTCCGTCTTGTTTCTGTTCGCCATGACTTCTTCTGTTTTAGCACCTCAGCTTTTCTTCTTTTAGCCTAGTTTTAGCTTCCCGGTTCTCCCGATGCTAAACTAGCTCTACTTCTATGCTAACGTAGTCTTGCTAGCTACATGTGCCCGTCAAACTTTAGATTTATTTTCGGTACCCATAACCTGTTGATAGATAGACTCCTTTCTTGTTTAGCACTGTGGAATAATAATTCCAAAGAATGAACAGGTCTTCCACTTTCTTCAGCCAAACTTGGCATAGTTTATTGCCACCGAACACATATTGCTCCTGTGAGCAGCCAGTACAGAGAGAGAGAGAAATGTTAACATCCCCCTTATATATCCCTGCGTAAATCCATCCTATATATGGCGCAACAGCGCCACCTCTTGGATAACTCATTATATGCATTCATACACCACTCTCAACAGTTAGGCTACTGTTTTTTTATTATTTACAAAATTTCCACATTATTTGAAAAATTCTGCTCCAAGGAGCAAAACACCTCCACAGATTTGCACATCATTACACACAAAATATCTGCTTCACAGAAAATACTGCACAGATGAATCCATTTAACTATTTACAATATAGCCACTGAGTATAAACACACTAAAGTACGAAACTGGAAACACAACAAACAGTACGTATACTGTATACATAATTCATGACAAAGTGTTAAACTGAGCTGACTAGATACCAGTCTAGAAATGAACATGGAGACAGGTCATGCTGGAAACACACAATCAATTGTTTATTGGTTCAGGTGTGGTTTAAATAACACATCACATGGCAGAGTCACATGGCACACACCTGAGAGGGATCCACAATAATTGGGAGCACACTCGTTAAGCAAATCAGTCAATCAATTAACACCCCCACTTGCTCACATATTATTCACAATCACCAAAACAAAACAAAACAAACAAACAAAAAAAACATCATGGAAACAAACAACATTTCATCTTTGACTAGAACCCAAACAAGAATGTAGAAAAGGTAAGTAGCTTCACTTTTGTAACAGGTTTAGTCATTAGGTCAGCTACCATCTGATCTGTTGGGCAATACTCTAAAAACACATTTCCATTGTTTACAGTTGATCTCACAAAATGGTATTTGATATCAATATGCTTACATCTCTGTCTGTTAACAGGATTCTTTGCCAATGCAATCGTACCTTGGTTGTCTTCATAAATCATAGGCACACCATATTGATAATCATCAAGATGTTTAAGTAGTTGAGTCAAATGCAAACACTCTTGTGTAGTAGCAGCCAATGCAATATACTCGGCCTCACATGTTGACAATGCTACAGTTGACTGCTTTTTGGTTTTCCAGGATATTAGAGGACCATTCTTACATAGGCTAACACAATAACCAGATGTACTACGTCGGTCATTTGTATCACCTGCCCAATCTGCATCACTGTAAGCGATCACCCTTAACCCTTCATCACATTTCCTATAACAGAGCATCTTGTCATTTGTGCCCTTCAGATATTTCAGTACATGCTTTACAGTTGTCCACTGCTCTTCGGTTGGCTCACTGAAATACTGTGACAGTTTACTAACAACATAGCTCAAATCAGGTCTAGTGCATGAAGTAAGGTAGATTAGGCTACCCACTGCCTCTCTGTATTTCCTGGGATCACTCAGCTTTTCATCACAGTCATTATAATTCAACTTTGGTTCACAAGGAGTTGACCTGGGTTTACAGTCTTGCATGTCAAACCTTTCCAACAGTTTACAAACATAAGTCTGCTGTGACATGGTCACACCCCCATCACATTGGTCAAAAGTAATACCTAGGAAATTCTTCAGTCTGCCCAAATCTTTCATCTGGAATTTCCCAGTCAGCATTTCTTTGACAGTTTTTAAAACTTTCTCATCACTGGCGGCAATAATCAGGTCATCAACCCATATCAATATTATCACTTTCTCATGTTCTGTTTCTCTCTTGTAAACACAATAATCAACAGGATTTTGCACAAAGATGTTTTCACACAGATAATCATGCAGCATTTTGTTCCAGTTACGACCCGATTGCTTTAGCCCATACAATGATTTCTCTAGTTTACACACCATTTTTTCACCCGTCTGAGATTTTACATCATACCCCTCTGGCTGTTCCATGTAAATTTCATAATCAATTGGTGCATGTAGGTAGGCAGTTTTAACATCCATCTGATGGAGGATCAAATCCTCCTGAGCAGCCTTTTGCATTAACACTCGTACACTAGTTAGATTGGCAGTAGGTGAAAAAGTTTCCCCATAGTCTACACCCATCTCTTGACTATACCCCTTAGCTACATAGCGGGCTTTATATTTATCAGACCCATCAGCATTGCTCTTCATAGCATACACCCATCTACCCCCCACTGCTTTCTTGCCCTCAGGTAGAGTGGTCAGAGTAAATGTGTTGTTATCCCTTAGTGATTTCATCTCCTCATCCATTGCATCTACCCACTCTCTTGAGTTAGATGAATTCATAGCTTCTCTGAAAGTCTGAGGTACATTAGAAACCATCTTATAGCAGTAATCAATGCTGATCTGTGCCTGATCATTCTCCACCCCATAAAAATCTGGTCTCCTTCTCTCTCTACTAGGGTATCTCTGCTCTGGAGAATGGGATTCCCGCTTGACCTCAACTGGCTGTTGTTTTATCTGGCATGGACCTTGCCTCGTCTCTAGGGTGTCACGCTGCTTGGGTTTGTCAGAGTCAGGTCTGGTGTCGCTATACTGCACACCAACGTCATCGTCATCTGAAACAGTCTCCTGTCCGTCAACACTGGACATAAACTTGACTAGTCTGTGTTTCATCACCTTCCTACTGTCAGGATAGTACACCATGTAGGCGGGACTGTTTTTGTCATATCCAATGAAGATTCCTTTGTCAGACCTTGAGTCTAGCTTCTTCCTTTCCTGTCTATAGGCATAACATACAGTACCAAACTTCTGCATCCTTGACATATTAGGTCGCCTTCCTGTCAGCATAAAGTAAGGTGTCTGGCTGGTGCGGTTGTTGAAACATCTATTCCTTACCACTGCTGCGGTCTGGACTGCATAAGGCCATAGATTCTTAGGTAACTGGCTTTCTAAGAGCATACATCTAGCCATGTCAAAAAGAGTCCTCCAGCTACGCTCAGCAGTGCCATTCTGGTGGGGCGAGTGTGGTGCGGAGGTCTCATGTCTGATTCTGTTACGGCGAAGTAGTGCTTGGTAACTTTGTCCAGTAAACTCGGTACCATTGTCAGATCCGATACATTTAACATTCCCGTATGGAGCTGTGTCAGCTATGAACCTCTCTGTGGCATCTACTGTGTTACTTTTATGCTTCAGAAAGTACACACTAACAACACTTGAATAGTCATCAGTAAAGGAAAGTGCATACCTATACCCTTCTCTGGACTCTGGGTCAATGGGGCCGGCTAAGTCAGTATGTACCAACTCTAAAGCTGACTTGGCCCTCACATCAGGCTTCCTGTTCCTGCTCTGGGTGAATTTCCCTTGAACACACACTTCACATTGCATAGACTTGGGTGCTTTACCCGTGATTGACATACCATCCACAACATTCTCTAACTTTTGAACATCATTAAAATTGCAGTGTCCCAAAATTTCATGCCACGTCTGAATATCATGACAAGCCATACATTGATCATCAAAGTCTTTGTTCACTGGCACAGTAGGCAAATAGAACAGTCTGTTATGTTCATGAATAAGAAAACGTGTACCGTCTTTGTACTGCAGGACGTCTTCACCCTCCTTGAAGATCACTGTTGCCCCACTGGAAGTTGCAGCTCTCACAGAGAAGATATCTTGGGGATAAGAGGGAATGTATAGCGCCTGCTGGAGAGTGGCCCTGAGGTGTCGCCCCCTGCTGTCGACCAGACACACCTCTGCCTCTCCTCTGCGCTCTGCGACCCCCTTACACCGTGTGCCATCGGCCAACTCCACACAGTGAGTCTCGGCCTGAAATCGGTCGTCGAAGCTCTTGAACTTGGCTAGGTCGGTGATGATGTGTGATGTTGCACCGGTGTCCACCATCAGCCCGTTCCTGGTGACACAGCTCCCTGGCTGACGATCATTGGTCCCCAGCATGAAGGCAAAGCTGTTGTCTGTCTCCTCGTACACCCCACGTGCTTCGTCCTGCCGCTGCTGTTTCCGTCCTCCTCGCCGTGTGGAACTCTTGCCCTGGCTGTACCACTGTTGACCACGCTGACACTGTCTTGCCTTGTGACCTCTCTGGCCACAGCGAAAACACTCAATGTCACTCTCAGTGCTCTGCAGCCTTGCTCTTGCCGGAGCGTAGGCCTTCTTTGGATGCGCCCGGGCCGCCATGACATTGTCTTCAGCCACGGCTGTGCGCATACCTTCAGTGTTCTCATAACTCCGCAGCTTTGTCTTAAAGTCAGCAAAAGATAGAGTCTCATCCATTTGGGTGACAAAAATGGAAAACGGCTTGAATGATTCTGGCAGCCCCTTCAGAACCATTGCAACCAATAGTCCATCACTCAATACTTCTCCAGCATTCCTCAACGCTGTGATTGAAGTCTCAGCACGTATGACATAGTCAGTCACACTCTCACCACTCAACTTTTGCAGGGAAGTCAGTTCTGTGTAGAGACTCACAATGCGGGGCTTACCCTTGCCAGCATAATAGTCTCTCAGGATCTTGAGTGCTCCACGTCCATCATCTGCAGCCTCTCGCATGACCAGGGACAAACTTTTGTCATCGAGGAATTGGATCAGTTCAGCATATGCTTCAGCATTCTTTGCTGCATCCGCAGCTAGCGTGGCTGCATTTGCACCCTCAGCAGGCCCATCCAAAATTGTGTCCTTTAATTTCTGCAACCGCAGATGGCCCAAAAACTTTGTCTCCCATAGTTCATAGTTCTTTTCGTCTCCATCAAACACAAGGCGAGACCAACGCGAACTTGCCTTTTCGCTCATGGTGCTGGCACTCCAAACTTTGAGGCACACATTCAAACTTGCAAACAAACTGGTTTGCTACTTGGTATCTTCACGAACATAAACACATCTGGGCCCATAACCTGTTAAACTGAGCTGACTAGATACCAGTCTAGAAATGAACATGGAGACAGGTCATGCTGGAAACACACAATCAATTGTTTATTGGTTCAGGTGTGGTTTAAATAACACATCACATGGCAGAGTCACATGGCACACACCTGAGAGGGATCCACAATAATTGGGAGCACACTCGTTAAGCAAATCAGTCAATCAATTAACACACAGCCTCTCATGAATGATCACATTGCACTTGTGTTATGCTTTGCACCTTAAAATTTTTGGTGTAACATTTTCCCTGGTAGGCTACTTTAGGAGCTCTGTACATCTTAGACACCCAGGGGATAAAAGTCCTAAAAACTGAAATACCTTTAAGTTTCAGTTTTGTCTGTTAAAAACTGTGGAAAACAGTATAGCAGCACAGATGAACCGAACACTAAGACATGAGGAAACTTAAATGAAAACAGGTTTGGCAAGTTTAGAGCTGAGATGCAATCTTATGATTGACATAAATTTGTCTGTTTTGTTGCTAGTGTTTTTGTTGCTAGTCAATATTTCTCAACACATTATTATTATTATTGTATTGGGTCATTCCGTGTGAAATCAACCAGTGACGGACCGGTCACCCTCTCTGAAAAATCTGAAAAAAATGACAGCTGTTTGTATACTCAACCTATGCTCGAATCTGAAATAGTAAGTCTGTATCACTAATAGTTGCAAAAGTACAGCCATTTGAAATTTCAAGTAATTTTAAGCATTTTGGTGAACAAGCCTTGTGTCCAACTTCCAACATAACTGGCTCTTTTAGTATTTCACACACAATGATGAAACCATGTGCATAGAAACACATTTTCCTGTAGAGTTCAAAAATCTACTCAGATCAGATGTATCTTGTGTAGTTTCCCCTCTCCAGAGCTCTAAAGATGGCTGTAAATTCTATGTGTGATGTCACACCACCACCTTTCAGGGCTTCTTGTTCAAAAAGGAAGTGAGACAAATTTATCTGAGTTTTTTTCCCACTCAAATATGGATTTTGCGGTCCTGTTTATGCATTAACTTTTGTTGATAATGTTATCATACTGTCAGAGCATTTCTTCAAAGATGGTTCCAATTTTGGAAAAGGCTGTTTTCATCCTCTTATTTTACCATGTGGACAGTTTGCAAGATTTTTTTTTTAATTTTACCATGACTCATTCAGTATCTGAGGAACATCTGTCCAAAATTTGGTGTTGTTGCTGGGTCTCGTTATTGTGATATGATTTTTTGAAAATATTGTCAGTAACTCCACTGATTTACATTGACTTCCATTGTATTGAAAGTGCACCACATATGGCGCAATGTGGTACTGCAGATAAACAAATTAAAGGCGAAATCCAGCATAAAGCCAATAGGCCCATTGTTCCAGTTACCTGAATGCTGTCTGTCAGAAAAAGAACATAAAAATTGATTATAGACCAAATAACAAACAAACTAAAGCTGAGTGAATGGGGCAGAATGAAATAAAAATGAAAGTAAGTTGTTGGGTAGGATTTCTCCTTTAATTCAGTGGATTTACTGACAATATTTTCAAAAAATCATATCTAAATAACGAGACTCAGCAACAACACCAAATTTTGGATAGGTGTTCCTCAGATACTGAATGACTCATAGTAAAATTTTAAAAAATCTTGCTAACTGTCCACGTGGTGAAAAGAGAGGGTGAATATGGCCTTTGTAAAAATCATACCTATTTTTAAAAAAATGCTCTGACAGTATGATAACAATATCAACAAAAGTTAAAGCACAAACAGGACTGCAAAATCCATATGTGACTAGGAAAAATACTCCGATAAATTTGTCTCACTTAGTTTTTGTACAAGAAGCCCTGAAAGGTGGTGGTGTCCAAACACGTATAGAATGTATAGCCATTTTCAAAGCTTTAGAGGGGGAAAATAAAACCAGATACATCTGATCTGAGCTGATTGTTGAATTCTACAGGAAAATGTGTTTCTATTCATATGGTTTCACTATTGTGTGTGAAATACTGAAAGAGCCAGCAATGTTGGAAGTTGAACAAAAGGCTTGTTCACCAAAATGCTTAAAATTACTTGAAATTTCAAATGGCTGTACTTTTGCAACCATTAGTGATACAGACTTACTTTTTCAGATTCAAGCATAGGTTGAGCATACAAACAACTGTAATTTTTTTCAGATTTTTCAGAGAGGGTGACCGGTCCGTCACTGGTTGATTTCACACGGAATGACCCTATTGTGAATTTTTCTCTGTAAACAAAAGAAATCTCAACACATGAAGACGTTCTTTACAATAGGCCTATCGATATGCTGTTGGGGCAAGGAAGTAGGCTACACATTTCCAGTCATGAAATCTTCCTCATTCCATCAGAACATTCCATTCTGGCTGTATTATTATGCCAAATACATTTTATTTATTAATTATATAATTTGCAAGCATTTAATGCAGTCTTTCCAGTTTGTAGCTCTGCCCTTATTATGTTAAATATAGCCTAACCAGCAGCCACTTTACAGTGCCTGAATAAACAATAGTGTTAATGCACATGTGGCCTTAATTAGTGTTCTCCCTGCCTCTGGCTTTATGTATGCACATGGATGGTCAGGGGGTTCCCCAGAACAGAGCCATACTGACAAACACAAATTATTGCATGGTTCTTGATTTTGACTTAAGTGAACCTGACAGAAATATCAAAACACTGAAGTTAAGAGATAGAGAAATCTTGCAACAAAGTAATGAAGCCATGTGAACAAAAAAGTAATTCAAGCAAATGAATTGATTAGATTTCTGTCTGGTTTAACACTGTGTATTGTAAATAAAAGCTCAGAACCTCAGGAGATAAACTAGAGAAGGAAGACTCTATCTAGATGCAGCCCTTTACATATAATTTTATGCGGCCTGATACAAAAAGCTTGAAAAAAAATTGGAGCACAGCATGTCACACAGAGGTGCACCATGGAACTGCTTACCAACAGGAAGGGAGTACAAAATCAAGTAGTGCATTTAGACTGTTGCCGTTGGCCAGAAAAACAAGGAAATGTGTATTTGTAGGGGCAGTCCTACCCTCTATGGTGCCTTGAGCAAAAAAAAAAAAAAATGGTGAGTCTGAAAGCAGGCAAACCTTAAAGCAATATACCGGAGTAAGTTTAAGCATAGTCCTGCTGCACGAGCCTTCTAACAGCAATATATTTCGCATGAAATGAAAGATTTTCGAACAGCACAGACCTAACGCGAACGTGAAACACTTTACATCGAGTCAATGTAACCTCAGATCTTACTTTCGATTTCCAACAGTCAGGTCCCATTGATTCAGTGTAAAGTGCCTCTTCGCTTCTGCGTTCGCGTTCGGTCTGTGCTGTACCAAATTATTTATTTCCACTCGCTAACTACTGCATTTAGCAAGCTCTTTCAACAGGGCTATGCTTGAATTCACTCCGGTACTCTCCTTTAAGGGATTTGGGGTGCTCACTTTCTTCTTCTATCACAATGTGCAGTGATATTTTTGTTTTGTTTTATTTTCTGAGCCCTTGGTAATTAGATGGAACTCTAGCAGCTAGCTAAGGCAAGTTTATAACACCAGATAAAGATATTTACCTCGTCAAAATGTGGGCGACCTTTGCACTATAATTGTCAAGCAAGTACATTACAAGGTACCAATGCATGTGTCTGGCTGTGTGTAGGTTAATTTGATACCAAATACCTCCATTGTAGGAGCAGATATACCCATACCAAAGCTTCCAAAGGGTAATGAAGCAAAACCACGTAACCCGCAGTGTTATTTTTCAGCGCTCACGTGCGCAAAATAAATAAATAAATAAAATGGGAGTGCCCGTCCCTAGGTCGGTCATCTATGTAGACTTGGCATGGAGGGCCTCTGCAGAAAATTCCATTGCTTATTTGGCCCTCTTTGAAAAACGAGTTTGACACCTCTGATTTACAGAGCCGAAGCTGAAATGGAGGTTGCAACAAATGGCTTGTTTTACTTCACATGCATTTGTGTTGCAGGAAGAGTGTTATTTTAAGGACAAGTTAGTTAGCATGATATTAAATATTGTTGGGCAATTTGGAAAGAAGAATAAATATTCTCTACTCTACTCTATTCTGCTGATGGTTCCTGTTGACAAATGAACCCCCATTACAAGCTCATTATTACTTTGTCCTGCATAATTCTGTACAGTCCTGATAATAGAAAAGTATAATATAAAAGTCCTGGCTCTTTAGAGCTACAAAGACAGCAAACTACATGTGTAGCAGTATGAAGAGCTGGGCTCCTCCCCTTCATTTGGAAAGTACCAAACCAATCTGGATGCTGGGGTTTTTGGTATAAAAACATTTCTTAGGTAAACAGCACAACACCTGTCTTGGGCGTCTTTGGCCATACCCCTGGCTGCTTGAACACTGGTAGGAAAGGTTTTGCCACTTGTTGTCCTTTGTCCCTTTGCCTTGTATTTTAATGTTTACCATTTCTGGTTTTGCATCCTCTGTTGGTGGGCTACCCTGTTCATGTGATTCCCAGTGTATATTTAGTCTAAATTCACCTAGATTGCTGTTGTAGAGCGGTTTTGTCACGTTGTGTATATTATAAACAAATGCAGTCACCGGCCAACCGTGACACATTACTTTTACTTTGAGCTCTATCCACAAGTGATCTGCTACTGATCAGTTGGTATGTAGCCTGATGGTATTTTCATCTATTCTTGTTTCGTTTATCTTCAATATTAATAATTCTGTCCTGCAGTGTAAGAATCACAGGCCGACGTATCTACTGCTGTTTTGGTTAAATCTGGTTCTGTTTTGTTTTCCATGGTGGCCTGATGGCAGACCCTTAGTCCTACTTGGCATTATTTGTTTTGTACACAGCCAATAACAGTGTTGTCTACATGTAGGTGAAATCCCACATTGGTATTCGTTTGTTCATTACAGTAGAGATGTGTTCTCTAAATTGTGTTTTGATACATTATGCACAAATCTATGCTACTCAAAAGGTCTACTTGAAATGTCCTGTCCACAGGGATGTTTGACTTATACCTATAGCCTATAGCCTATACACAACTTAAGTTTGACTATCACTTTCTGTTGTTACAAAGTCAGCACATTCATCATTACATAAAGTTGTCCCCAAACAGGTTTGGATAGTCATCTTGTAGAGCAGTCAACTAGAACACAGCACTGGTAAGTACAGAGAATGGATTAGGAAGACTCTAGGAAATCCAGTAAGAGATTTATTTTTAATACTGTACATCATTTAGAATCACATTTATAAATAGGTATGGTGCACTAAGTCAAGTCAAGTCGGTTTTATTGTCAATTTCTTTACATGCACTGGTCATACAAAGAATTGAAATTACGTTTCTTACTTCCCATGCAGACATAGACATACAAGTACTTGGGTATAGACATAGACAGTTTCACATACATTAACAAGACATATAGAAAAAACATATATTAAAAGAGGTATTTGTTGTGCAATAGGGCAAGTCATTCAGGTATACAGGCATGATAAGCATGATAAGCAAGATAAGCAGGCATGATAAGCAATGGTGCCACCATTGTAAAATCTGTTGTCTGATACAATCTTTTGGAGAATGTGTGATGTAATGGTGTGATTACCAGATGTGTTCGTATTCGTATCGTATTTACTGTATGACTATAATACTTGCCCAGCAAATTCCAAAATGTTTTGCAGGTCTTAAAACATGAGAATCTCATTTAGTCTGTTTACAATACTTGCTGTTGTAAGTCAAGGTAAAGTATGCAAATTTTATTTGATGATCAAGTCTCAGAATTACATTACAAGTACATTTATTTGTACACATGATGTGAGAACTTTTTTGCCCGTCACTGTTTTATTGCCCTTTAAAGGCTTCATAGTGCAGGGCCCCTCTGACCCCCTGTCTGCACCCCTGGGAGGCTCTATTGTGTTGCCATGTTCTGTGGAACCCCCTTTACCCCTGAAGGAGCTGGAGGTCCAGTGGACACGGACCTATTCAGAGGAAATGGTTAATCTTTTCCAAGAAGGAAAAGAAAGAAATGAATCCCAGAGTAAAAATTACAGGGGCAAAGTCCACTTTTTCTTTGGGGAGTTTGTGAAGGGAAACTACTCGATATCGCTCATCAATCTGACTATTGAACACGTTGGCTTCTACAGTTGTAAGGTGTTTTCTCATGACCAAAAAAATGAAACAAAAATGGAAATACAAGAATTTGGTGAGTACACGGGGACTGAAGAGTATAATATTATTCTGCAGTGATGGTTAAGTATTTCATGATTTATTTAACACTGCTGAAAATAAAACATAACATTAATTAAAGGAAAGTGAATCCAAGCATAGCCCTGAACGAGCCTGCTACATGCAGTTGGAGAGTGGAACAAAATAATTTGGAACAGCATAGACCGAACACGAAGCACTTTACATTGAGTCAACGGTACTTCAGATCTTACTTTCTGTTTTGAATAATCAGTTTACATTGATTCAGTGTAAAGTGCTTGTTCACGTTCAGTCTATGCTGTTCCAAATTATTTTGTTTCACACGCTAACTACTGTATTTAGCAGGCTTCTTCAACAGGGCTATGCTTGAATTCACTCCGGAGCTTTCTTTAAAGCATGCAATTTCATCTAATATGCCACCAACATTATATAAAACTGTCATCGCTGTGGGACTGACCAATGAGGGTTAGCTATGAAAAGAGTAATAGGCTAGTGGAGCAGGCTCTTTCCATTCTCTTCTCTTGAAGGAACTAGCTTACATGGCGGGTTGGCACTCTGTTTTAATTTTAAACTGAGGTGAGGTGCACCAATTCGATCCGATATTTTTTTCTTGCAAAAAAACAAATTTAGACGGAAAATGTCATTGGTATGACACAAGTCCATGCTGAGCAATTGAAATCTTAATAGACTATGTCCAACTCAATGGTGTCTTGTAAGTTGAGCTATACGACAAAAATCCCACCCAGTAGTACTGTCTCTTGTTTAGTAGTACAGTACTACGTACAGCAGTAGGCATGTGGAGGGTTAAATGTCCTACAAACAGAAGTAGGTAGAGTGATTGCTGTCAATCAATCCCTTTGGATCCTCCCAAAGCATGTTTAATAAAACAACATTTATTGTGTAAATGATAGCAATTATCAAACCGAATCTCAAGGATTCAGTATTCGGCCGATCCTTATAAATCAGGATTGTGTACATCGCTAGGCCTACAAAAACCTCAAAAATCTGGATTTGATGCATCCATACAAAATACAGTGTAACTATGATATGTTTTTCTTGTTTGGTGACTTGAGTTGTATTGTTTTTTCTGTTCATATTGTAGGTATGCTGTCTACCAAAATGATTTTTGCTTTCATATTGACAAGTTTGGGTGCTGCTGTTGCATTCCTAACAAGCACTCCATTTCAACATTACCTATGTAAAGAAGGTATTGGGAAAATGTTTAGAAACAAACTAATTAATGCATTATTTACCAAAAGATCCATCCATCATCTGTACTGTATTATGTCTGTGTGGTTGTTGTTGCAGTGGAAGGCAAATCAGCTCTTTTGTTCCACTCTTGTCACATGATAGTCCCAAATGTCCTGCTGTTTCTTGGAACCACAATTGAAGGTGTAGGTGAGTTCATTTGAAATAAAAATCATTAGGCCATAGTTAAACTCCAACTCCCATACCTGGACACAACTGATATGTAGAGCTTACACTTGGATAGAGCACAACAACTTGTTTTGGAATACATCAATCATAGATTTTGTTGCATTCTCTCTCGTTTGTAGATGTACTTGAAATATAGGAGACATCTCTATCCAGTGTCTTTGGTAAAAGTCTTCAAAGCAAGTATTTAGTAACTTTCTTTTTTTGTCATCAAATCCACCATAAAAAACATTTTTTTTTCTCTTGCTGCTGCTCTTTTTGATACAACATATGAATAGAAAATTGTTTGGCATCTTCTCTCATTTGCTTATACATTGTGAGCTAACTCTATGCATTTTTTGTGCACATAACAGATACCATAATGAAACATATTGTCTCAATATGCTTCATAAATTTAATGAGGATATTACTCCTTTTTAAAGTCTCCCCACATTTGGATGCATTTCCTGGTGAGTTTTTTTTTAACTTTACAATACTGTATCAACTAACAGCACTGAATAGAGTGCATACCTCTGCCAAGTGGATTTGACATGACCCTGAGAACAGTACTTGAAATAAGGGGGTGTTTCAAGTAAATTATGTGACTAAATGGTGAATATGAGTTAGAGGTAGTGGTAAATCATGTAATAGAAGTGCCTGGAATTAAGACTAAGAAAGAAAGAAAAAAGTACAAGTTCAAGTTCAAGTTTATTTGTCACATACACAGAGGTGAAAGTAAGCCGGTACGCACCTATACTACGTACCGGTATAAGATTGACAGACGGTACGCCGTAGTGGTAAGACATAGGGGTTACCGCCCCTTTGCTCTTTGATGTCAAAAGTGCCCTTTTGACAGGGCCTGCCTGTCTTTGGCATTTGTGACAGTAACAATTGTTGTTCAGACTTGGAAATTCGCACGCGAGCGCCGAAAAATACAATAGCGGGTGAAGCGGTTTTGCTTCATTGTCTTTTGGAAGCTTTGATATGGACATACCTGCATCTACAATGGAGGTATTCGGTATCAAATTAAAGTAGACAACCAGAGGCATGCATTGGTACCACTTGTAATGTACTTGCTTGAGAATAAGTGGTTCAATTTCAGTGTAAAGATAATTTGGCTAGGGAAATATCTTTATTTGATATTATAAACTTGGCTTAGTTAGCTGCTGGACTTCCATCTAATAACCAAGAGCTCAAAAAATAAAACTGAACAAAAAACACTACACATTATGATATAGACCTGTAATTTGAATAGAAGCGTTTTCTATCTCTCATTTGCAGAAAGTGAACACCCCAAATCCGTTTGCCAGTTCAGACTTCAGTGCTGAAGTCTCACACACAAGAAAGGGGAGGAGTTTGAGTTTCAGATCTTTTTCTTCCCTGTAGAAGCTAGACTTGCATAGAGTAGAGTAACTAGTCCCATAGAGTTCTACAAAAAAATAAAATAAAAAATAAAAAAGAGGAACTTAGTAGAAATGGCTATACATTGGTTTGTTGTTTTTATCCTCTTGATCTAGGCCATGATGATGAGCTGTGCTGCATAATTTTTATTAAATATATATATACATAGATTATTGTATAAAAGGGATAACCAAGTAGCCTAGATGTTACACTCAAACACAGGCTCAAAGTCATGACTACAATTGAGTAAATGTTAAAAAAAAAGAAAGAAAAAAACATTTTTGTGCCTGGTAGCCAGGCCAGTCACATGCTCACACACAGTAGGTTTTGAGTCCCACAGGTGACATGTGGGCCTGCCATTTTCAGTACTACTGTAATGTGGCAATAAGTTAGAAGTCAGAAAAAGGGATAATGAGTATGACAGTATGTTCAGTTTGCTACCATGGAATGTCGGAATGTGTTTGAAATTAGCCCAATGCCGTAGACCTGCTTACCTTTTTGTTTGAGCCATACATAACACAAGGGCGCACTAGAATAGGCAATTGATTTTTTTTTTTTTTTTTTTTGTAGTACAGGTAAGAAATTCAAACTACTTTCACCCCTGCACATACATAATCATCATGGTACACAATTTGCAGTGAAATGTGGAACTGGTAGACTCCACAAACTGTGTTGTTAAAGTAAAAAAAAAAAAATGAAATAATAATAATTACTGATGGCTTACTATTTACATTAATGATTATAAAAAGGTTCAGTTAGATTGTATATTTACAAATGCAGTTTCATTTTGGGACGCTGAGAAATGCAGGCATATCCTAGCCTGACATAGCCCGCCCATAATACGAATGTTCATCCGTATTCATGGTCTGGGGACGGTCTTCATGGGCGGGTTTACATCGGTAGAGAGACTACCGGCCAATAAGCGAAGCTGATTAGACGAGCTGTCCAATCGTTTCAAACCAGAAGTGAATACCCTCCCCCCCGCAGTATAATTGCGTCAGGTTAAAGAACCTCCAGACCATGAATACGAATGAATAGCAGTATTATGGTCGGGCTATGTCAGGCTAGGCATATCCATCCCTCCCAGCAAAATGTGGTTGAAAAGACATTGAAAATCTTTCCATTACATCTAAATAACATTCCATTTTGATTGAAAAGTGAAAGACTTTTGATTGGCTTTTCTCTAGTTGAAAAGACGCATTTTCTTGTCTTCTAACCAATGTTCCATTTCGGTTGAAAAGTGAAAGGTTATATGACATCTATTTCTGGTCGTTGAAAAGAGGTCTTGTCATGTCATCTGTACAACATTCCATTTTGGTTGAAAAGTGACAACTTTTTCTGCTTGTTTAAAAGATGTCCCCCAAAAGTAGGGTTGTGCGTTATCGTTATAGTCATCGTATATCGTCAAAAAAAATTCCCACGATAGGAATTTTTGTCATATCAAGAAATATGATAATCAGAAAATGTTTTGTTAGCGTTTAATGAGGCTTAATAGAAATAGCCTAAATGCCTGTGCAGCGCACTCATTCGCAGCCTCACCAAGCTCAGCCTATGCCTTCAGCTCAGGCTGTTTCTGAGTGAGTTTGGGAGAGGCGGGGTCACTCACTCACGCATTCATTTAGGATCATCATTTACATTTCCACCGAATAGCCTACACAAACAACTTTGTCAGGTGAATATTTATTGTCAACAATTAATTTACAATTGATTACCATTACAAAATTTTCAACATTTTTAAAAAGTGTCTTTCTAAACCTTGAAAACGCAACATTTAAAACCCAAGCATTTTCAGGCACCTGTACGAACCCTGTGTTAAACTGTAGACCTAATATACTTTTTTATCGTCAGTTATCGATATCGTGATAAAAAACAGAAAATATCGTGATATATTTTTAAGTCCATATCGCCCAACCCTACCCAAAAGCCAACTTTTCAGCATCTACATTTGGTTGAAGCCACGTCTGTCCAGTGTTTTTTCGGTTAGTTGAAAACACGTCCCTTGAAAGCCGTCTCTTCAGGGTCTACATTTGGTTGAAGCCACGTCCAATGTCTTTTGCTGGTCATTGAAAAGACGTCTCTTTGAAAACTGTCTTTTCAGCGTTTACATTTGGTTGAAGCCACGTTTGTCCAACGTCATTTGCTCGTCGTTGAAGAGATGTTACAACCACTCCAACAATGATGATCTTGCAATGAACATAGCAACCAACATGATAAACATAACAATCAGCATAGCAACCGACATGTCTGCCCTAGCAACAGCTTTGCATGCACTATAATAATGAACAATGGTCCTGGATCACTGTGAGCGGTAAAATAAACTGGTCCTGGATCACTATTGGCAAGCAGTAAAATGAACAATGGTCCTGGATCACTGGTAGGTGTGTATTTCCCCTAAACCATAGTTAGCTAATATGTCAGCTAGTTGTTAACTATGTTAGCTGTCATAGTTGCTAAATATGTTAGCCCATTTGAACTACTCAAGATGCTGGCTACTGGCTCACAAGTATGCTTTCAAAAAAACACACCTCAGAGCTTTTAGCAATCCACTAAAAATAGCACTCACCACTATTTTATCTTATTTTATTTTTTAAAGTTTTACTTAAGATATTTTTAACCCACCACAATTTTTAATGTTATACTGTAGCTAGTGGTTAATATCTAAATCTGTGGTTTGAAATTGAAAAAGTTAGTATCTAAATCATTGGTTTGAAATTGAAATTTTTGATTAATCATTCCTCTGCTTTGAGAAAACTGTGGAGCTCTGTCAGAAGTCCTGTAGGCTCAAAATGGTCAGTTGCAAAAAGACAGGGAAATCTGAATATTTTTCATGTCGCAGGGCAATGACATCATCAATCACAAATGATCCCTGATTGGTCACCTGTAACATTGATCCTGGACCAACAACTTTGATGTTGATCCTGGATCAGTAATTACTTGGTGATATCAGATCAACCCACCATCTACAAGGAGCCTGACACATTTTGAGGGCAATGCCTGTAGGTAGTAATGATGGTCAGATGGTCCGATGTGAATTCTGAACTTGACATCCCTCCAAACGCGATACTGATGACAATTTAGATGATGTTTCCCCAGTAACATTTTTTGGTTCCGGGAACATTCCGGGAAGGTTTTCTGTCTGGTATGAGAACGTCAAAATCAAGTTGTTTAATGATAGATATGTGTAAATTAGCAGATTGTAATTTAAATACAATTTAAAAAAAATAACCATGAGGGAACGTTTTCGGACGGTCACAATGTTACCACACTGTAACGTTAGAGTTTTAACGTTATCCGAACTAAAATATGATAACGTTCTTAAAATAACCATAGGAGAACCAGGAGGAAACGTTAGTTAAGGTTCCCATAACGTTCCGTGTTTGCTGGGTTGTTAGTTTCATTAGCTTGCTAACTAGTCAACTTCATTGATCACCACAGTAAATGTAGCTAACTTTAGTTTGATTAACTGAGCTAATCAGACTTGTGATTGAAAGTTGCTTTACTTTTGACAGGAGCAGAGACACCTCATGACATTTCTGTTAGTATAACTGCAATAAACAAATGATGGAAAAAATATTTTAGTCTAAACACAAGCAGGCAAACAGGTCATGATTAGACAAAATATCTAATATGGACTTGTTAAATTTTACTAAGCGATCTTTTATTGTTAAGCAACTTTCTCTACCTTGTCCATTCACCATAATGTTAAATTGGCCTCTGTTATCCCCCATACTGACTCCACCCTCGCATTTTGGGGCCGTTAACCGTCTGTATCTATGCATTATTGCAATCTGTAGAATCTGCTGTTTATTTTGATATGTGTTTTGTTAAGTTAAGAATCTGTGAGATATTACACAGAGAACAATGTATGACACAGACACAGAACTGTATTGGTGACCATAATTTTGACATAAATTCATCGCTAATGATCTCGTAATGCGTTCATCACAGAAACTAACTAGTACCCCCCAGCACATGACCTTTAATAGATGTTAATATTTGGGCTAAATCCCGTCGGCCAGTCGTGGCCATCATTTGAACCAAATACAGACGTCTATTTCAGACCACTTTTCAACCAACCACATAAAAATGTCTACTGGACATCCATTTCAGACCACATTTCAACCAACCCAATAAAGAGGTGTACTAGATGTGAAATTCAGACTAGAGCTTAGATCGGGCCCAAAAAATTGAGCCTGACCCTACCGAAGACCAATCATTTTCTGCCCAAGCCCGGCCCGGCCCGAGAGATAAGGGGCCCTATTTTGACGACGCAAAGTCAACTGTTGTTTGACGGATGGCGCATATGGTTTTGGGGGCATGTCGGCGGCTTTTTGCTACTTTCACAGCGCAGAAAATGAACTTCGCGCCAGCGCAAAGTCCAAAAAGGTTGGACTTAGGATGCCTAATTAATCATGGGTGTGTTATGGGTGTAACACAGACATAACCAATGACAGATCAATCTCTCATTCCCTTTAAGAACTAACAGCGCAAAGCGCCTGGTGAATTGCTATCACACCAGCTGATCTCCTCCTTGTGCATTTAAAGAAATTAAAATATCGAATAGCGAGCAAGCTCACACGTCGGGTCTAGTCATAGTCAGAGCCGTAATGGGTATGGTAATATTAAATTGATGTCTACAGGCTGCACAAGACACGAAGGAAGCTGATTTAGTCCTGATAGATATCTCGGAATATTCATTCGAAAGCGAAAGTAAACTTGATTCTCCATTTAACGTCCCCCCTTCTTATATCCTCACGCGTTTTCTGTTGCAGGCTAATAAATTGTGGTTAACCACATCTTCCTGAGCATCAGAATGATTTTCCGATTGTAATAATTATTGTTGTGGCCGTCATTGTTATGCTGGAACAAGGACTGCATTACCTATTGCGTTGTGCGTCCATAAAATAGCATTTCAGGAATGCGTGACTGACGAATGACCAGGTTTTTTCCAGTCACTGGCGGATCCCTTTCTCCGTCTGTATAATGGCATCTTTTGCGCTTTGCACCTAGCCACACCTTTGACACACCTCCGAGGACGCAAAGTCACTTGCTAGTTAGACAACGTTAATTACTTGACAGAAAAACTAACCATGCGCTCGCACAAAATAGCAATGACAGCTTGCACGAGTCGCGAAGGCATGGTGCGCCGCCTGCAAGATAGGGCCCAAGGTGTGATAATGAGCCCGAGACCGATTTAAACCCGACGTTCAATAGCCCTAATAATGGACTACTTTTGTAATTGCATGTTCAACAACAATTCCGGATTGATTTACAGACATTTATTCAGCATATTCTTGAAGCATATTGCCTGTTGACAAGACTTCATGTCTGTGTTGAGGTCCACGTCTTTCTGTCATATGTTGTGCTGACACACAGCTCTGCGCACCTCTCATTCACTGAGATTAGATAGGCTACTCATTCATTCATTAGACTGTCATGGCAAATCCAGAAAAAAATAACCAGAAGTTTTCTGGCAATAGACGGAGGTTATAATGCGTTATGCGCTGCAACGTTTACCTTTATTGTATTCAGAAACACCGTAATTTCTCCAAATGTATCCACTTTCACTTTCGGTTCCCACGCGAAAGAAGCACGATTTTACTGACAAACAAACTTGATGTTTCCTTATGCTTTCCACTGGACTGGGTTAATTTTATTTTATCCCCCCCCCAACCAACCAACCAACCAACCAACCAAATAAAAATGTCTACTGGACATCCATTTCAGACCACTTATTATGTAGCCAATTGTTTCAGGATCCTTTTACCCCCATTCATAGTGTAAGTCCTTGTATACACTCCTGTATAGTAGGTGGCGGTATATGCACCAAAGATATGTGATCTGCCAATAAATCAGAGAAGAAGAATTGGCTTTAAAAGGCACAATTCCAGTTTTGGCTTGTTTGGTTGACGGACTGCAACATTCTCACTCACTTGACTGACAAACACAAACATGGCCAAAAATGACAAAGGTAAGTCGTTAGATTGAAATGCTACATTAGGCTAAATTGAAATGCTACATTTTACTAATAGTTACTTAGCATTAACTTGACTTAGCAATGAACAATGAGGTGGCTAACATTAACGGTTTGTTTGTATTGTTTGATCAACTATGATTTACTAGTCCAGATGATACTGTACTGTATGTGACAAAATATAGGTGAAATGTTCACTTTTTCATAAAAGTGTGAAATTTGGTACACTTGAACAGTTTGGTGCCCTGAACAATTTCAGAAATGGAGCCATTGCAAAAATGGCTTGTGGCGGCCATTTTTATTACCGCCATTACCGAAAACAGTATTTTTAAGCATATCTCTTGAACAGAACAAGGAAATGCAGAAAATGTGATGGCTATACCTATCCAGCATGATAACTTGACCATTTTAGTTTTGAAAAGAACCTGTGTGTTTTTTTGTTTTTTGGGCAACATTGCCACTGCAGTGTTATAAATGGCACCCCTAATCAAATGAAAATGGTTTCCTTGTCATTCCAGATGCTGTGAAGGAGTGGAGCGACACAACCATGGACCAAACTTGGCAGACGATTTGAAACATGCCCCAGACCGGTGGTGGAGACTACAACAAGCAATAAAATAAATGAATAAAAACATAATGATGTATTAATTTACAAAAATGTGTTCATGATGAAAAATAAAATAATTTATCACATTTTTCGTTTGAATTATTCATTTATAAGAGCCTTTCTATTTTTGTCTAATAGATTATCATCTTATAGATGAGTTTGTAAAATAAAAAATTGAAAATATACAATTCACATTTTTAAAAGCCTATATAAGGATAATATAGGCTTATAAACTACTAAAAATAGCAACATGACAGTGTAAAATAAGAAGTTTTTTCAACAACCAGAGAAAGACGCTTAGCGGATGTGGTTTCAACCAAATATACATGTTGAAAGCACCACTTTTAAAGCACGTCTTTCCAACAACCAGAAAAAGACGTTGTCGTGGCTCCAACCAAATATAGACGCTGAAAAGACCTCTTTTAAATCGCGTCGTTTCAAAGAACAGAGAAAGGTGTTGAAAAGGCGTCTCAACTAAATATACATGTTGGGAAGACAGCTTTTATAGGATGTCTTTTCAATGACCAGAAAATTACGTCGGACAGACGTGGTTTCAACAAAACATAGATTCTGAAAAGACCACTTTAATAAGATGTCTTTTCAACGACCTGCAAAGGCTGTCTGGAACTGTTGGAACTGTTGGAAAGGCCAGCTTATGTAGATTGCAATGATGCCCTTATAATTTTGGTACAATTAAAACTCAGCGAGTAGCATGGCAGAGAAGAATGGGTGCGCCCGTTGGAGTGGAATAGACAGACGCTTGCATGCAGGAAGGTGTTGTTGGTAGGCCTAATGCAAAACGTGAGTGGATTTACAGCGCTGTGTATTCTCTATTCGAGAAGTGGAATGGATTCGCGATAGATTACAAACTCTGCTGGATAAAAAATCTGGGGGGGTCCAAACGTAAAATTTTGAAATGTCAGGGGGTCCCGTCCCACTCACGTTCTATTATGGCGACGCCCTTGGGCGTTGCTGTCACTGGTCTGGTCAGCTACTAATCTAAACAGCCCAAGATGGGTGGTCGGGGCTCCACACCACATCAGCGGGAGAAAAATCCAAAAAAAAAAAAAGGATGTTCCGGTATTTCCTAATCAATCGGCACAGTGTCCTCTTCGGCCACAGCAGCGGAGTCAAGAGTGGGACAACGGGTGGGGGGAGGGGGAGGGGTGGCGGCAGTGGCTAGTCAGCGTTCGGCACGGCAGGCACTCTTCAACAGCCAACGGGGGACCAGGCGGACAGTGGGCTAGCCTGCAACAATTGCAACAGTGGCTGCGAGATCAAAGGGAGACAGCAGGTTAATCACCAGGCGTCATGACAGTGCCCCACAAGGCCAGCAGGTGGTAGACAATTCAGTGTTCGATGTAGCAGTACCTAAAATGGCCAGCGGGGGCTCAACAGGCAGCAGGCAGTTCAGTGTTCAACGTAGCAGTACCTCAAAATGGCCAGCGGGGGCTCGACAGGTTACAGGCTGTTCAGTGTTCAATGTAACAGTACCTCAAATGGCCAGCGTGGCTCAGCAGGCAACAGGCAGTTCAGTGTTCAACGTAGCAGTACCTCAAATGGCCAGCGGGGGCTCGGCAGGCAACAGGCAGTTCAGTGTTTGATGTAGCAGCCACTCTATGGACCCACAGGGAGACAGACAGTCGACAGGCTATTTTTTTTTTTATTATTTATCCTTTATTTAACCGGGAAAAAAACCCATTGAGATTAAAAATCTCTTTTACAAGGGTGTCCTGGCCAAGTGGCGGCACAAGTTATTAAAATTCCAGTTGCATTTAAATAATAACAAATCAATTAAAACAGTTACAGACAAGGGACGCAGTCTCAAGTGATCTCATCTTGGAATTAAACTCGCTCAATGGAATCAGTTCTGTTAATTTCAAGTCCTTTTGTAAAGTGTTCCATGAAGTAAGTGCAGAAAACACTCCCTGTTCTGTACGAAAGCAAGGGACAGAGAGTAACAAATGGCCTTTGGAGCGCAGACTATAAGATTCAACATTCCTCATTGTGATTAGGCTGCGACTAGGCTGCAGATGTATAGTGGCAGTAGTCCAAGTATTGCCTTGTATATACATGTATACCAGTGAGTGAGTCTCCTGGTAGCCAGTGCAGGCCATTGAACTCTGGCATACAGTTCACAGTGATGAGTTTGTGTCCTACAGTTAGTGATAAACCTCAGGGCACCATGATACACAGAGTCAATCTTACTCAGACATTGAGCTGAAGCATTCATGTACAGCAGGTCTGCATAATCTAAAATGGATACAAAGGTTGCAGAGACAAGGCGCTTCTTAATATGAAAGGAAAAACAAAATTTATTTCTAAATAAAAAACCTAATTTTAGTTTAAGTTTCCTTACAAGATTTTCAATGTGTCATCAAGCAAAATGCCTAGGTATTTATACAAATGTACCACCTCAATTGTGTTTCCCTCAAGGGTGAATACTGGGGGATGATTGATGGTACTTTCCTTGGCTTTGAGAACAACATTTGCTCAGTCTTATCAGCATTAAGTAGCAATTTTAGCTGTAGAAATATGTGTTGGATCACATCAAAAGCCTTCTGTAGTAATTCAACAGCATTAGCAGGGGATGACCCAAAGCAGTAAATTATTGTGTCATCGGCATAAAAATGCATGTTTGCATCAGACACATTCCGACCCACATCATTTATGTACATGATGAATAAAAGGGGACCTAAAACTGACCCTTGTGGCACCCCCTTGTGGACACTGACAAATTCTGAATACAAATCATCATGTTTAATACACTGGGACCTACCACTTAAATAATTTGCAAACCAAGAAACTACATGGACTGAGAGACCAGAACTAGACAGCCTTTCCCTGAGAACTGAGTGGTCCATAGTGTCCCAGCTGTCTCAGCTGAATAGCTGAAGCTAAGCAGGTTTGGGCTTGGTTAGTACCTGGATTGGAGACCTCTGGGGAAAACTAGGTAGCTGCTGGAAGTGGTGTTGGTGGGTGGCCAGTAGGTAGCTCTCTTCCCGCTGGCCTAAGATCAATCCCAATGCCCCAATGCAGTGACAGGGACACTGTGCTGTAGGAGAGGCCGTCTTTCGGATGAGACGTTAAACCGAGGTCCTGACTGTCAGTGGTCATAAAAGATCCCACAACACTTGTCGCAAAGAGTAGGGTGTTTCCCGGTGTCCTGGCTAAAGTCCCAACCTGGCTAATTCAATCTGGCCCCCTAATCATCCCCCACTGTAATTGGCTCATCAATAATTCCCTCACTTTCCACCTCAAGCTAGTGTGTGGTGAGCGTTCTGGCGCATAATGGCTGCCGTGCATCACCCAGGTGGGTGCTACACATTGGTGGTGGTCGGTGAGGTCCCCCTTCCACTGTAAAGCGCTTTGGGTGTCTTGAAAAAGCGCTATAGAAATGTAAGGTATTATTATTATTATTATTATTATTATTAAATACCTTGGAAAGGTCAATGAAAAAGGCTGCGCAGTACTGTTTTTTGTCAAGGGCAACAAGTATGTCATTCACTACTTTTGTGGCAGCAGTGGCAGTAGGCCTACTGTGCTTTTTCCTAAAGCCTGACTGCAGCCTTGAGAGAAGGTTGTTTGTGTATAAAAAGTCTTTAAGTTGCTCACATACCAGTGATTCAAGGATTTTTGATAGGACACATACGTTAGAAATTGGCCTGTAGTTGGTTAAAACTGCTGGGTCACCTCCTTTTAAAAGTGGAATAACAAAGGCTGACTTCCAAACTTAAAGGGAGTTCTCTGTTTTCAATTGATAAATTAAAAAGTGCTGTGATGGGCTGGGCAATAAAATCGCCCGTCATTTTCAAAAAATAAGGTTCAATAAAATCTGGTCCAGGAGGTTTTCTATCATTCAAGGTTTTGAGTGCTTTGTGAACTTGCTGCACAGTAAAAGGTGCAAATGTAAAGGGTTCGCCAAGAAATGTTTAGGAATTTATATAGTGAGGCACTGGAGTCTTTCTTGAGGATTCAAACAAGGACCCAGAAGACACGAAATGTGTATTAAAACAATTTAGGATCTCTATCCTATCACTCACTTGGGCTGAGTCACTTAAAATAAAAGTAGGAAGAGACTGAGGGCTTTTGTTAGTGGATAGTGATTTTATCACCTTCCAGAATTTCTGTGGGTTATTAAGATTTTCAGTTGTAACAGATAAGTAATATTCTGATTTGGCCTTTTTAATTAAAGAGAGAAGTGCATTTATTTCTCAATTGTCTGAAAATAGACCAGTCACATGCGGAATCACTTTTTCTAGCTTTGGCCCATGCTTCATTTCGTTGATGAATGACATCAGATAGTTCTGGGGAAAACCAAGGGTTTTCTCGCCCCTTCACCCTGAGTTTCCTTTTGGGGGCATGTTTATTTACAATTCTCTCAAAATGTCCACGCTAGCTCAACATCTGGCAGCAGGTCTATATATTCCCATTTAACCAAAGACAGATCATGATGAAAGGCCTGTGCATTAAATTTCTTTAGGTTTCTCTTAAGAATAATACGTGGTTTACATTTAGGGACTTTCGTGTCTCTGCAGGCTGCAACTACACAGTGATCACTCAGATCATTGCAGAAAATACCCACAGGTGAGAATTTATGTGGAGCATTTGTTAGAATTAAATCAATCAAAGTTGATTTTTCAGGACATTTAGCATTTGGCCTGGTAGGTTGGTTGATCCATGGAGGTATTAATAAACCTGGAGAAACATACGAAGTCCCGCCTCCCATTCATTCCAATGTGGAATGCTAGGCTAGTGAATTCATACAAAATTGAACAAAATTTTCAGTTGTCAAGATGGCGTTTCATGGAGCTCACTTCAGACTCCATTTCATAAGGCCAATGAGGGCCCATGTTACTAATGGAGATGAGCTACAGACGGCAAGTCTGGGCACGCCCACAAAAGTTTGTGCCCAGGGAGCTCGTTCATATGAGCTGAAAGTGTAGCATTAACCAATCGGCATATGTCAAATGGAGTCGGATATGATGTCATTTCTGGAAAATGGCGACGAGGAAGTGCCATGCTAATTGGCAAAGCTAACCGGCCAAATCCTGACCCCCTGGGTTGATCATCTGGCTAAGATTAACAGAGTCACAAAAGGATTTAAATTCTTCAGAGGCTGTATTTAACCAATCCCAGTTGAGATCTCCTGCCATTAGTAACTTATTATAATGTATCTTAGACATAAGTTGTTGTAAGGATGCTAAAGCTTCCTTTTTGGCAGATGGAGGTCTATAACATCCAACAACAGTCATAGTGAGGGATTTGGCTATTTCCACATTTAGGGCCAAGAACTCAATTTGTTTACTGATTGACTCTGACAAAACAATTGAAACATCAAATCTTGATTTAACATAGATGGCTACCCCACCACCTTTTTTTGGTCTGTCAGTACGATATACTGTATCTTGTATCCATCTATGCCAACATCATAATTTGTAATAGATTTTGTAAGCCATGTTTCAGATATTATAATCATGTCTGCATTTGTTGATTTAACCCAGATTTTAACCAAATCTATTTTGGGCAGTAAACTCCGCACATTAAGATGAATAACCTTGAGGCCAGACATAGATTTAAAGTCTGCAAGGGTCTGGGTGTTTTGTAGACCGGGCCCAGGGTTTTGTTGCACATTTCCAGATATAAGTAATAATAAAACAATCATCATTCTTTTTTTCAATAATAATAATAATAATAATAATAATAATAATACGCTTTATTGCAGACACAGGTCCATATCTTACACATACATAATAAATAGTATAAAAATAGATACAAAATACACAGATAAATAAAATTCAGCCTATAGGACATACAAACAATTGCACCAATGTCTTCTTAACCTAGAAGTGAATCTATAACAGCTCTTCATAGGATTGACCAAAGCCTCAATTATTTGATTCTCTGACTTATCCAGGCGGCACATTAAGCCAAACATCAACTGTCTTAAGAGTGCCTCACACGTAGGCACTCTAGTGGACACAAATAATTGACTGGCACTGTGCCACCTAGGGACACACAATAGCAACCTCATTGCATCATTGTATGCTACCTTAAGCCTCTGCATAGCTAGACCACAATTGGGCAGTATACAATGGTGTTATGTAGGTTCATTGTGCCATGAGTGTGGCTGTACTGCAAGTAGCCTAATTGGTACAATGTCAGATGACACTTAATGACTTTAGAAGCCAATAGCCTTGGGGAAAAGGTTTCTTTTTTACATTGAACAGTTGGGATAAAAAATAAAAAAAAATTGATGAAGAATAATAGGCAACGGCTTGGTCATTTTAACAGGCATTTTATTGCTGTTTAAAAATTAACCTCAAAATTAAGTTTTATCCCATTACTTGATTAATTGTTGAAATAATAGGCTACTTAATAGCACTGTGACTGTAGCCTTTAAACTTTACGTACTTTATTTATTTGTTCAGTAAATAAAGTAAGGCTGTTGCCAACTTAAATTTGTGCCCCATCAGGCAACGCCCCCTCCCCCTGGCCATCTACCCACCCTGGGGCGACCCCAACGTTGATACGCCCCCTCCCCCTGGTCACCACCCTCATCGGCACAGTGGACCACCACAAATTGCTACCTAATCTGTGGGAAACACTGTCCAGCTTGGTCTGTCCGACCCTCGGGCACTCATTTGCCGTCCGACTCCGCGGCTTCAAGCCCTCATTTGCGGGGACACCCCGAATGCAACGGGGCTTCCAGCCCTGGCCGACCCCCGAATGCAACGCAGCTTCCAGCTTGGTCTGTCCGACCCCCGGCACTGATTTGCTGTCCGACCAGAGCGTTGAAACTTTTGCCAGATGACGTGCCAGCGTTGTCCTATCAAAATACAGCGTCAAAAGATTCAAGGTTGTGACTGGCTGATGTGAGCGTTAACGCCGAGCTTTTGCCGTCGGCTTGCCGCCCCGTCTGAATGATCCATAATAAAGATCTAAATGAATGACTTGTTTACATAGCGGGCGCCGCCATATTGGCCAACGGCATTACCGCAAAACATTCCCCCCCCCCATTCGCTTCCTGCATGTTGTGTATTTGTTTAAAACCGAGACGTTCTCCGAGGAACTATTTTCCCCAGGGCTGAACGACTATTTTGACGTCACACGACACCACGTGACAGTTCTAAACCAATTACGTTGCCGCATTTACCACAACAAGTGCTGTCAAGTCATAAAGCGATCTCCCAAAATATCATTTCGAAGTGGGTATATCATAATAATTATCAAAGATAATGCTCAGTCATGTATTTCTGGATTGGAAGATATAAATTATAAATAGTGCTTTATTTAAAGCACAAGGCACAATTTTGCAAGTGACATTTCATGCTATGATTTTGATCAATTATTTGTAATGTAATCAATTCCAAACAGTATAGCACGAACAACTATTATGCAAGTGGATAAGGTTACCTTTTCATGTTGACCTTTTCATTAATAAATGGAAATAATTGTAATTATCAATGATAAGGACCATTCAGGTATTCATTTATTAATTTATTCACAAACAACTATACAACAAAATACAAATATCAAAAGCAAAGCTGCTGTGTAAAGTGTCTGTGTGTCCTCTGTTGTTGTTTGTTGCTTTGATGTCCCTCTTTCCATGTCGCTGTCTGTCTGGCTCATTTCGCTGGACTGCGTCGTTTCCGCACCTGATCAAAGTCAAAGCCAAAGCGAACTTTATTGTCAATCAAGCACTGCAAGAGTACATTGCACGCAGACTGAAACTGCATTTCTCAAAGCTCCAAATATGCAGTTAAAAATTAAGACATACAACTGAGATGTATATAGGACATCACAACTTACAGGACATAAAGTCCTGTCTTGTAAAGTGCAGTCTTGTTCTCTGGAGTGAGTTCAGCAGTCTGATGGCTTGTGGGAAAAAGCTGTTGCTGAGTCTGGTTGTTCTGCAGTGCATACTGCTGTAGTGCAGAAGGTAGGTGAACAGTGCTTGTGAGGGGTGGGTAGTGTCTTTGATGATGTTGATGGCTCTTCTTTGACAACGGGATGGATACAAGTCTTGAATGGATGGTAGAGCTGATCTTGTGATCGTCTCTGCTGTTCTCACCACCCTCTGTAGTGCTTTCTGGTCTGCAACATGGCAGATGAAGTCCAAGACTGCATGCGTTGACAAGTTCTCAGCAAAAAAACATTTCAGATGTATTGTGTTTAGCGGGGGTGTGGAACACTAGTAAAATCACGGCTGAGTCTCTTCTTCAATACATCCTGTCTGTAACACAACAAATCAACAACAAAAATGAGTATGAGTACCAGCAAAGGAAGGCTTCATGTTGTGGCTGATATACAATAGCCACCTTTGCAAATCAACTAAGAGAGTGAGTAAAATATTATAGGTGGAGTGTACTTGCTATGCAACAGATATAATACCAAGTATTCCCAAGAGAAGCACATACTGTAACTAACATTACACTATCAAGAAGACTGCCATCCTCCTTATGTAAGGGATAATGAACGACACGGCGCGCACATATAGAAAAATAATGCACGGGTTCGAAGTTCTAAAAGCTTAACTTCGAACCCGTGCATTATTTTTTCTATATGTGCACGTCGTGGAGTTCATTATCCCGCTTATACCACTGTTGCCACTTCTCCGCTATGTGGTTTGACTAACAACATGCCCGTTTTGATGGCTAGGTGGCTAGCTGATGGTTGAAGACAAGCTAGTTGTCAGAACTACTTCTTTCCGCCACAAATAGTCTCAATCAAAACTTACCAAGATAAACTGCCGTTACTAGTTATAATGTACAGTTGCTAAGTCAGTCGTTAATTCCATCTCCCGTTGTCAAGCGCTAAGTCCAAAGATTCTAACATGTCTTGGGCTCTGTAAATTCACCGTCTCCCATACTTCCAAACAAAGTGTGACAGAGTTAAAAACCATCGCGGTCAAAAGTTACAATGTTGCTGTGTCATGAACGTTGGTCGGGTCACTAAATTGTGAGCTTGTGTTAACGTGACAGTTTATTTAAGTCAGGACGAGTAGGGCGAATTAATATGCAAGTCTGAATAGGGACGGAAAAGTGGAACTACTTCATAGCCATGCAGTTACCTGAAAAATAATGCACGTTCTAAATAGGGCATCACAATAGGAAATTTGACCAAGCAGTGGTATAATGCAAAATAATACATGTACAGTATGTGCAGATGACAAGCAGAGTGTGTGCACACACTGTATGACATTTCCCTTGGATTTCAAAAATAAACTGCCGTGCAATTACCTGTATCTTGAAGCATCAACACCTTCAATTGACTGCACCAGGTCAATAAATACCTTCCTCAGTTGACTCATCCTCAGAACCTCTTGGTTGATCAGCAGCCTTTGACATATCATCCTCTCGCAGAATAACTTATAGCTCAGATCAAACGGTGACTCGATCCTTACAAAAAAATATAGAAGAAGATATGTTGTGAGAGCATTTGTTGTGTGTTGTGAGAACAAACTGTCTCATTCATAGGATACACATTGTACTGTTTGTGTTTTTATATAAAATTAATATATGCCTTACTGTTCTTTCTCTGCTCTGACAGGAACACTCACAAACCTTGTATACTGTCGGTAGCAACTTTTGTGGTACTGCACCTCCAGAGCCACACAGTCTCTGTCCTTGATGTGAATGAGGATGCTCTGGTCATCCTTTGCTTCAGCAGCTTCCTGCAACTTGCCTTGCACAAAACAAAAAGAAAACAGAATGATTAAATAGACAGGAAAACAATTCATTTTCCTGGTGCAGTGGTGATGTAAAAAATGGTGCTAGGTGTTTCACCCAAAAACGTATTCCTTAAGGACAGATGTACAGCACAGCCAGGACACACCCCTAGAGCCTGGGGTTGCCCAGCAACACACAGAGACAAAAGCGGAAAAATCCCAAGTGTACAAGTTTAAGAGAGGGGCAGTGGGGGGTGGGGGAATGGCACGGGGGATGGGGTGGTTCAGAAGCAGTGTGTTGACCAGACAGGCCATCAGGCTGAGGAGCCTCATTTCTGTACAGGTATTCAGTGCCATATTAACATCAGGCATCCTATGACATCCATACAAACATATCCATTACCATATTAAAGTCAAAATGTGATTCATTCTATATATATATATATATAAAAATCAAAAACACTGAGTGGGATATTGTAGGCATGGGAATGTTATGGAGGCCATTGACATGTAATTTCACACCCACACACATACACAACACATTATGGCAACTCACACATACATTAAGATTAGACAAATACAATGATTGTGCAGCAGTGAAGGCTAGATAGTCATTCAACTTCTCCTAACATCTGTGTGTGTGTGTGTGTTGGGGGATGGAATGCATTCGCATAGACTACCTACTGTTTGTGTGTGATAGGGGTGGTGAAACACAGTCTTACCTGCTGTTAAACTCTGTCTTTGACAAAGCTTCTTTTTGACCTCTACCACCGGCGACGACCAATTTGCGATCTTTCTTGCAGATACAGATGGCAGGAAGAACGGGGCCAGAGCTCGCGATGGGCAAGCTTGACGTTTCCTGGTCGGAGTGGTCGCAGTCGATGAAGCAGGGATAGCCTCGCTTGTTTGGGTGTCTTGTTGGTCATCTCTCCTCTCTGCCTCTCGCACGAGACGGCGTTTGGCTTGTTCTATTTCGCGTTTGTCAATAAACCTCCAGTAGCATGTGGAATGGAAAGCTGCATCTTCGGAAATTTCCTCAAAATCCAACTCAAGACAGTGTTTGAAATTTTCTGCTACGTCTCTGCTCTCACCCTTCAACTCTAGCCACTGTCGAACACTATTTCGATAGGTATTCCACCTTTTGCTGGTGAAATTCTGTTCCTCATGCTTAACAGAAGATGCTTAACAGAAGATATATGTATGTAACACATCTTACTTTTCGAAGATTTGTCTTTTTTTTACATTTTCGGTCGAGTTTTCTTCTTCTTCGGTACTGCTGGATGTTCGCCCTGCTAAAACGTTAGCTGCCATGCTGCTTCTGTTTACTCACTCAGCTGACATACCAGCTATCCGATTCGTTCATTCTGATGACGTCTCAACCGTGGTACCTCTCGCGAGCAAAAGTGTTTCTACGCCTGTCGAATATGTATATACGCCTCGGAGACACTAGTTCTTCATTAAACGTTGATAATTTAAATAGAAGTACACTGCAACCAATGGCGAAACTGTGTTTGAATCCTCAACATAACGCATTCTTATTTATGAAATGGTTATTTTTTGTTCGGGAGGCTGCGGAGCGAAATTTGGTTTCTAAAGCACTTTTCGAGGGTCACCTTACGGCCTAATAGGGAATATGACTGGATGGTGCCGTTGGTGTCATTGGTGTTTACATCTTGTTTATTCCTGTGATTGGTCAAAGGCTATCTATGTGTGCAGAAGTAGTTTGAAAGATAACTGCCTTGCTCCGCCCACAATTGAGTTCGGTCTATCTATCGATGCCATGTTATAGAATGGCTTGCCAGGCTATGGGTTTGCACCACATTGTATGAAAATACTGTATGCCAAATCCCTTTTGCATAATGCTGTTATAAACTAGCCCACCAAAAATACATAATAATTAGGCTATTATTATAAGCCTATAAAAAACACATGTTAACCTTGGTTGCAAATATTTATACAATGTTGACCTTGTTTCTTGTTCTTGACTTGTTCAGAATCTCCCAGACGGATTGTAGCAACTCTAGCAATGCCAACTGTGACCTTACTATTTGGGATTGTTTCAGCTGTAGGTAAGAATAAACATTTTGCTGCTTGTTTTTTTGCCCTCAACTGCACCTTCCAGGCAGCACTGCCTGCAAAGCACTACCTTAACCCTAATCCTAACCCTAACTCTCTTAGCTCTTAAGGGTAGTACCTTGAAGGCATTTTAGTGTTTCACAAAATTTTGGGGGAATTATAAAAGTGAAATGGATGTAATGGAAGTGTATGGCGACCGTAACAATCTGAACCAGAGATAAAATGGGCAGCTGGCAGCAGACTGGTTTTCAGGGCCCAGTTTCCCAAAAATGTTAATCTTAACATTATAAGTATAGGGCTGGGCAAGTTAACACATTATTATCTCATTAACACATCAATTGATCAATGCAGACAATAATTGGTAACACTTTATTTGAAGGTACCTTCATAAGCATGACATGACACTGTCATATCTATGACATTATCATGTCATGAACCCGTCACATGAAACCGGCGAGGCACGTCTTTTCAGATTGTGCATAGCACAAAATCTCACTGTTATTTCAGAGCATCGCTTAACTCCTCAGTGCTGCAGTATTACAAATTTCAGCGTGGGTCTTGCCTGCTTGAAACAACTGCATGTAGCCTGTGCAGCCATAGTCCTGCGTGACAGTTGCGCTTTGGCGACATATTAAATAACAAAATCAAAACTACTACCAGGTCCTCCAAAATCATTGTTGAAATGTTTAATTTTGGGCCAGATAATTAAATGAAAGTTTTAAAAAAGAAGCCATTATTTTGTTTTTGGTTCAACTCTGTAAAACCAAAAAAAATCATAACAGATCATTTTTTCATTTTATTGTTATTTCGTTCTTAATTGAAATTCAAATGAACGAATCATACTTTTTCGTTCATTCATTATTCTATTTTGGAAGTCGCACGAGAAATGAATAAGGACTCGTTTATGGTGTTTTACGCTTGAATATCACTTATGAAATGGAACCAAGCGCCATGTTTTGATATATTTTAGGAACTGACAATGAAACGCTGAATCCTAGAAAAAGAGAAGAGCAATAAAGAAAAAGTCCATCTGAATTGCGTCTTTGGTTTGTTAAGCACCCAGAATTCGGGTGACCTGGAAGTAATTCTGGAAGTAGGTGGTTGAGTTTTTATTACATGGTTTATTTGGAGGCAAATACCGACTTTGCAAGCATTGTTGCAACACTATTCCGGAACGTTGCTACACTTCAAAAGATGTGGTTGATCTGTGATGAGTGTGCGAATAATATTTTGTGACGCTCACAACCTTGTGAGATGGTTGCGTATATCCATAGTGCCACAAGCAAGTGCATGCAAGCGCCACCACAATATTGAGTAGGGACAGAGGACGGGAAGGGTAGACCAACTGTGATTGAGAAAGGATTTTGACAGCTCTGATTATCAGCATCTTCCATCAGCTTCCCAGCTCATCTCCAGCCTTTACCTGTGTAGTCTACATGGACACATGGCTTCCCAACGATAATGCCCCAAATATATCAAAGAGAAATGTGTATTAAACGTGCATAAAACAGTGGTATGAAGAGCAAGTACGCGCAATTCAGCTCATTAATAAACTTGCCAGCTAAAGAATAGGCCTACTCTATTATTTTTCTGTTATGTCTCTGGCTCCGGCTATGTCTGGAGCGTCTTTGCGTATGCCTCGTATGGTCGCTATCTAAACCTTTTCTGCAAACTTTCCCACCGGGCAAACGGAAGGGTCAGTCAAATTCATTTCAATAAATTAATAAACAAATATCAACCATTGAAAAACGATCAAAAATGTTGTCATTTCTTATAATACTATTATGGTATGAGGCAACACATGCAGAAAACCAAATACAGCCATTCCTGCTGTATGGCTTTAAACAAGACAAGAAGTTGCACCCTTTTTTCATTTTCATCTTTCATTCCAAAATAGAATAATGAATGAACGAAAAAGTATGGACCAAAAAAGGCCCACTCTAATATTATTCTTAACCACACATAAAACAACATGTTTTCCCCTTGTTGTTCTGTATGATTCCGAAGCATCTATATAGCCTACGAGAGGCGTAGTGGGCTATTGTAGAGATCAGTGCTGTGTGTGTACCTGTGCGTGGGTATGTGTGCTTATGACATTTGCTGTCCGTTTTAACCTTTAACATAATTTTCAACCATTTTTATTTGTTTCACGTGGGGTGGAGGGCCTAGGAGAATTTTTTTTGAGCCGGGGAAGGCCCCTGGGGAAAAAAATTGACCAGGGGGGAGGGCCAAGCAGAACATTTTTAACCCGATCGTCTAGCGACCGGCCCTCCCCCTGCTAAATATCGTACAGCCCCTAAATGCGCTAGTTAGCCAGTGGAACAAAATAATTTGGTACAGCACAGACCGAACGCGAACACAGAAGCGAATAGGCACTTTACACTGGATCAATGGGACCTGACTGTTGGAAACCGAAAGTAGGATCTGAGGTTACATTGACTCAATGTAAAGTGTTTCGCATCAGGTCTATTCTGTTCGAAATTCTTTCATTTCATGCAAAATATGTTGCTGTTAGAAGGCTCGTGCAGCAGGGATATGCTTGAATTCACTCCGGTATTTTCCTTTAAGTCTGTGAAAAATAGTTAAGTCTATGTTAAGTCAGTCAGATTGCTAGTTTTCACTTCTCACAGTTGGAAGATTCCATGACTGTGGAGCTGTTCGATCGTAACTTATGCATGTCCTGCATGACACACAGAGCACCGGAGTAAGTTTAAGCATAGCCCTACGAGCCTTCTAACAGCAATATATTTGGCATGGAATGAAAGAATAGTTTCTGTGTTCGTGTTCGGTCAATGCTGTACCAAATTATTTTGTTCCACTCCCTAACTAGTGCGTTTAGCAGGCTCGTTTGGCAGAGCTATGCTTGAAATTACTCCTGATTTTTCCTTTAAGCTAAGTACCTCAATAGCCAGTTAGCTTGCTAGTTCAGTCAATCACACCATTCCCAAAAATTGGCACGCCTACACGGGGACAGCCGCACGGCTCCGCTTGCATGAAAAAACAGCGGAAGTATGACGTGTCTATCTTGATTCAAGTCTGATGAAGAGCATTTTTTAAAAGCATAGACCTAACGCGAAACACATTACATTGAGTCAAAGGCACCTCAGATCTTAGCGGAAGTATGACATGTGTCTATCTTGATTCAAGTCTGATGAAGAGCATGCAGCTCTAAAGCGTTCACTTGGTGAAAAAATAAAAAAGTAAAACGGGTTTAAGTGTGTGGAAATTAAACTTTATTTTCATAGTTGTCTGACCCTTTTGTCCTGCACCTGCATCTTGGATGTGCGCACCACCATCTTGCTTCATTATCCTATTGCATGATGAAATTGGCTCCAATGAAGTTCTCCCCACTAAGTACGGAAAGGCTATGCAAAACATTCCTTCTTTGACATTGACTGCAGATCCTGGCTCCTTTATTCAAACTCTATTTGTGTTTCCATAGAAAACAAGGACATTTTGAAGTAACCATTTTTGAAGCAACCATTTTTAGTACTGATGTGAATTTTTGCATGGTTTAATGGTCCTATAGGTGCAGCTACACTATCCAATGCGAATTTTTATGGTGACACTGAATCGGTAAGATCGGGTGACTGATATTTTATTTCCATCATTGAATGAAACTATGCAACACTGACTGGTTCCAAGTAGGTATTGAATTAAGGTAATACAAATACAGTATTGGTTTCCTTCAATTCCTGAAATTGTATAACTTTTTTTCCTTTTTTTTTTTTTCAGAAATATCATGCAACAATAATTGCTTACAGTGTACTCAGTATAATGTCCTTGCTTGCAGTTTGTGTACAAGGTATGAACTTGATTTTACTTCCTAAATATTTATAGTAATAGGACAAGCATTGTGGAATATACAGTCTATTCAAAATAGTATAATGGCAAAATTGGTATAGGTCAAATTGTTGCCAAGATGTGAATTCACATCATTTGACAGCTTTTTTAATGCTATGGATGGCATACAGTTTACAATGTGAATTGTGTCTGCATACAAACATAATGAATGTGGATTCGGTCTACTAGCCATGCATATGTTGTGTGCCCTCAGTCATAATACATAAAAGTGAAACATGAAATAAAGAAACAGAAAGTAATCAGTAACACTTTACATTACAGCTTGGTAATAAGATAAAAAGTTTTGTGGTAATAAGTTGGTAATTTCATGGTAGAAGGCATAATTACTTTACCTCACTCACGTCAGATGTAGCGCTACGCGCGTTCATCTGATATTCAGCGATAGACGAATTATTTCAGGAGCCAGAAATCCTTGAATCTAACTGGGCAAACGGCTTGTCCATCAATTTAATTGACGCACACTGCAGCCAACCACATCGAAACCAACCGAAGACGCTCGTTACGTTTGTTGGATTGGTTGGATTCAAAACAGTTGCTTCTTCGCTACGTCACACCCTCTACAGCAGCCAGCGGCCCTGATTGGTCCGGTTGGAGAATAATGGCTTGAAATCTCTCTGATGGGCTTCAACATCAGATCGTTGCGCGGAAGTGCCTTACGAAAGTTACGTAGCGCATGATCTGACGTGAGTGAGGTAAATAATTACTCTTATTACTGACTAATAACAGAATAATTACTGAATAAACAATAAACACTATTTCTTGATGGTAATAAGGCAATAACAAAATCCTAATAAGAAGAAATTACCTTCTAGTTATTATGAAAATATTGTAACGCAATGGTAAAATCCTGTGTTAATGTCTAGTAATTACCTATGTACTTTGCATGGAATCAGGGCTGTAAAATGCATTATTGCCTACTTCCATTTAATTACAGTGTAATACATAGGCTACTTGAAAAATGAAAATACATCAAATAAAAGTGGATCAGTTTATTGTGATGGAAATATGACAAGACCATGCCAAACCAAACACAAATCTAGAAAACAATGCATGATCTTACCATCACAATAAATGGATCCCATTCAACATCCAATGTAATTTTATTCATTGCAATTTTTGGAGTAACCCAATGTTTCCCACAGATTAGGTAGCAATTATGTGTGTGACGCTTGCGGCCCGTATCACACCCTATGATCCCATCATGGTATCCATGGTGCTGGATATATTAGCCCAGGGCCATTTGAACCATTGGAAGCAGCTGATATGAAGCATTTATCAAAGTGGCTTTGTTTCTCAGTCTCCTGTCTTTCTGTCCACCCGGCTTGTATGCAGTGATCAACAGATAACAAGAAAGTCATTCTCAGACCTATTCCAGCATTTATGCCTAACGTGTTAAAGCGTGCTTACAGTTGCTCCTCAATGGGGCTGGTTTCTTTCCATCCTCCTACCTTCACTAAAGAAGAAGAGGAGAGTCTTCATCTGCTATGTCCCATTTGTGCACTTTGGGTGTATGTGGACTGGACCAGGTCATTCAGATGCAGAGATCATCTCCCCCGCCCCATAAAGGCAAACCATGTCACGGCAGCTCCTGTCACACTGGATTGTGGAAGCTATTGGTATGTGTTATTCAGCTAAAGGCTTGCAGCCTGTGCTCTAGAGCACATTCAACTAGAGGCCTTTTTTTAAGGCATCTTGGTGAAAGACTTGCGTTCAGAAGCCTGCTGGACTACACCATTAACGTTTGCACGTTTCCGCCGCTTGGATGTTACTGCTCCCTTGGTGACGCATGCAGTTGGTGAGATTCGCAGAGGGCAGTTGGAAAAAAGCATTGATAGCGCTGCTGCACTGGTATCTCATCTAAAACTGGAATCTCATGTTTAATCAAGTCGGTACAACCTATATCGCTTTCATTGTACCTGAACACGACATGGTATCATTCCAATAGGGTCCTAGCTTTCCTCTCCTGTGTGAGACAAGTTAGGTCATGCAAGTAGCTTCAGTTAAATAGGATCTCCAAGTGATTAGGCTGAAAAATATACAATTGAAAATAAAGTCTACTTTTCTTCATGCACAGTGATTCGCTTGAAGAAAGGCCTACAGTCAGAATCACTTCCAAGTAAGATTCAATTTTTTGTGGTTGTTTTTAGTTGTATTTTAATTGACCATGACTTCAAACCTCTACAGGTGAAAAGATAGGCCTATAGTTTGCATGTTTTTTGATCACAAGTTTTTGGTGGTTTAACAAATACCAGTGTAACTCTTACACAGTACATCAATATAGCAGAACCCTTTTTAAGATTAATTGTTCTAGGTGAATCTGATAATGACAAAGTCAGGATGTTATGACAAATTATTATTGTCTCCAGAATCCATATCACAAACAAGACGAATGGTGACACACTAACTCATGTTGTTAATTTATTTTCCAAATAGACTTGGGGCCATCCTTCTTTGTTGCAGTGGCTTACACACTACAAATTTCTATCCTTGTAGTGTATTTTGTATCCTCAGGATTTGGATTTGGATGTAAGTACTGTGAAATTTTAACCTCTTCTGTGAAGTTTAGACACAGCCTCTGTCAGCAACACAACACGGTGCCCTATGAGTGATATCAGTGCTTCTCCAGGAAGCAGCAGTACAGGTATCTGGGCATTTATGGGAAGTTTGCTAGCATATCCAAAGTTGGCGGGAGAGACAGTAGAGCGGAGAGAAAGTATTGTTGCTGCTACTACCCTAACCCTACTATCCAGTACACTGTCTCATGCTACTTGTCCACTGTCCAATGCTAGCCTGACATAGCCCGACCACAATACTGCTGTTCATCCGTATTCATGGTCTGGAGGTTCTTTAACCTGAAACGTTTGAAACGATTGGACAGCTCGTCTAATCAGCTTCGCTTATTGGCCGGTAGACTCTCTACCGATGTAAACACGCCCCAGAGGACCGTGCCCAGACCATGATACGTATGAACATTCGTATTATGGGCGGGCTATGTCAGGCTAGTCCAATGCCACTTGACCATTGTCTTTTGCCACTCGACATCTCACACTACGTATGCCCCAAACTTGAACACAACCAATTGGAGTGCAAATGGGACAGTCAATGACACAGGACAGTGCACAAAACAGTGAGAGAGACTTAATTTGTGTAAGACAGTGGATGGAAACTGACACGCCAGACTATGAGTGATAGACCCCCAGGTAAAACTGCTAAAACTAATCAGCGTGACTTGCAACTAACAAGCGATTCAAACAACACTAAGCCCGCGCAATAACTCCCTGTCCAGATATAATGTGGTGACAACCTAAACCATCATGTGTGAATACAACCAACCGCGTAAACAGCTCAGAAACAGCTCAGGTGCAATCGCGGTCTAAGCTATGGCTCGTCATCAGACGGACACGCTGAGCAGTCTAGAGCGTGTCTAGAGTTCTAGGCTAGATTGAAATACTACACATGTGCAAATTTTGTGGGTAGAATATACAAATAAGCCTGTATGTTCCATTTTATCATTACAGATAATCAAATAGATATGGATCAGTCCGATTCTGGACACATCTTTTTCCTGTCTTTTGCTTGTATTTTTCAACAAAAAATCCAACAACCTGGTATAATCACCATACTTTTCCTTGTCAAATGTAACCATAATTAATCATTGATATATTTAAATTGAAGATTATATTGATTGTTTGTTTCCTTTTCAGATAAATATGAGATCTTTGTGTATGAATTTGGAGCGATAGTTCTTCCCATTTTCCAGGCCATTTATCTCACTGTAATTGGATTTCAACTATCAAGTAAGTGGTAAAATCCCTCTTTTTTAAGTTCTCTCTTAACACTTTGAATGCCAGAAACGTAATATGCCGTTATTACTTGTCATGCGTTGAGTGCCAAAAACGTAATGTTACGTTTTTGCCTTTTTTTTTAATTTACGAAAATAGAAACCCTCACACAGGTTATATATGATTTTTGGAACTCTGTGATAAATAGAACTGAAATAAATTACGATCGGAAACTCATAAAAACTCACGATCTGCACATTTTGTCTGGACATTTTCACATCACAAGGCAGCATTTGATTACTATTGCAGCATTCGTGTCAAATAATGCACGTCATGTCATGTTGTCCTTTCGCGGGTTCGTCACTAGGTGGCAGTCTCACCACAGGCATGATTCGGCTTGTGTCACTCCTCGAAACTTGACAGAGAACACGCCATCATAATCATAAAAGAAGCGATATCTCCTTTTCTAGAAAAAAACAAGGATTTTGATGAAAACTACCCACTGTTTAGCTTGGGATTTCTCAGGAACGGAGGCATGTAGAAATAAACGGTTTTCACCCACTGAGAGCTCAGAGTCTTACCTTTCAAATGACCCATAGTATGTGTCCATAGCTATAACACAGAATACGCTGTGGCTCTATAAAAATAGGCAACAGTGGCCTGGATTGCTGGCACTCTGGGCCAAAGCTTGTTAAAAACACCTGGCATTCAAACTGTTAAACTGGCCCTCTATGGTATGGATAATTCCATACTTGTTGAGTTAGCATGTCTGCAACTTCATGCTGCATCTTAGCATTTTACTGGTTAGGGTTCTGTGCTACTTTCGGTTGAGAAATTTCTATTGGCAAAATATCATCTTTTTGAAAACCAACTAAATCACATACATGGCAGTGGCAGACATCCACATTCTTTGGTCAACAATAAAATGAATACCAATATTATCTCTGGGTTTTTCAGACTACAATCACCATACATGAATGTTGCTATCTACAGTAGCGTACTTACAGTGAAAAATTAAGAACCACATGGCATTGACCCTTACCTTTCACATTATCCAAATTAAGATTAAGCGACAAATTGACGATCTTATCTAATATGCTGTAGCAAAAAACATCTCAAAGTGTGACTTCCATCAACTTGTAGCTTACTAAGTTTCAATTTGGAAAAATAGGTCTCCAGTTGAGAATGAATGGTCAAAAACCCTGTTGGAAACCGTACTTTTCAGGGATTAATTGTGTCAGCATAGTAGTGAATATTACCACTTGGTGAGTTTAGTACATACAAATGGAAGTTTAATGGGTTCTAGGAAAGGTTGCAGCAGTGCACCTATGCAGCCATTCTAGGCGTACGTGGGCTGCTAGGCTATCTGAAAATTCTCTAAGAGGCAAAATTTCAATCGAAACCATTGTGTAAAGGTCGCCTAAAACCACCTTTCACATGACTGCTAAAATGAAAATGTTGCTATTGATATGTTTTCTTGTTGTATGAAATGTCATGTGTAAGTTTCCTGTTTGCCAATTATGAATGAATGTGGGCGTGGGAGAAAATTGCGGGACTTTTAAAATGCCTCGCGTAGACCTGCTCAGGAGGCGCGCGCTGAGTTTCGTTTCCTGTTGTCCGCGTTTAGGAACTCTTCAGCTTGAATGGATTATTACTACGACATTGGCCGTGTGGATTTACTCAGAGGTGGATTTACTCGTTCCAAAGTTTGTGGATTACTTCAAGAAAGATTTCATTACCTAAACGTCTGAATTTGGTGAGATTGCGTTCACTTGTTTGCTGCGAGGCGGCGTCTCATCAAAACTGTAAGTAACGTTACCAACGCACGTGAACACTATCTGTGGAGGATCGCGTTTTTCATCTACAGCTGTAGATTTTTTGACTTTGATACTTTTTGGATCCGTACACGAACTTTGGGACTCTGGGGGGGATTGATTGTGGTGGACGTTTTTTGTATTTCTTCTGAACTGGGGAGCAATGGGGAGATTGTTTGTTTGTTGGGGATTGACGTGATTGTACGTGCTGTTTGCCATTGCCATTGATTCACTGACGTGATTAACATTACTTGTGGGTGCAATACAGCGTCAATGTGATATAACTGCAATTTGTTCATGTCTCTTTGTGCTATTGGGTTTTTGTTCACTTTCTGATAACGTTAAGCCACGCAAGCCAGTCAGCGTTTCCCTAGCTATAGCAATTTAGGCCCTCCCGTGACAAATTAAGCGTTGTGGCATTTTTCCTTTCATTTAGTAAAGGTGAATTGTTACAGATTGGTGGCCCGAGTACGGGGATTTGGGTTAATTTTTCGTTTTGATATAGCTGGAAGGATTATTGCTGGTTACATGCTTTTGTGTATAGTGTTTGTATATTTGTAATTTTTTCTTTTTTCATTAATTGACGTTGTGGCTGTTATGCCTAGTCAGGCTAGAAGCACTTACTCTTGCCTTTGCACGCACACATATACACACACACTTTAGGCCACTTTGCATTCACATTAGCATATTTAAAGTTTATTGATTGTACAATACATTGCAATACATTTCAGTACATTACAGTAATATTTAGTAGGTTACATTGTAACGTTATTCCTGCATCACATTTATTTTTATAAATCCAAAATATTCCCCATTAATATGTCCACCAGTCAGCAGGGGTCAGCTGTGGGCAGCAACACTCATGGAGATAGGACAGGAAATCTTGTGGAGTTGGGCGAAGGAGCTAGTGCCTCCGCTGGTGCCTCCGGTGGTGCCCATCCTCACCGACACGTAACAGTCAGACGTAACAGTGGGGGAGTGAGTGAGGTTACAAGTCTCCTGAGAACACTGTACATCAGTGAAGATGATCAACAGCAATACAGCATGGAGAGTGATGACTCCGATATATTTCAAGAGCTCAATGCCAAAATTGAGGCTTTAGAAAAACGACTTCAAGACTCTGTCAACAGTCTGCTTAGCAGGGAAGAAGGCCTGCGAGTAGCCATTGAGACGGCAATTCACGGGGTTAAGGAGCATGCAGACCAGCAGTTGCTACATTTGGAACAAGCAGTATTTGCATGTTTGTTGCGTAGAGATCACCAGTGGGAGGCCAAATTACAACGAGCTACCAGGCTACAGCGCGTGTCTTGGCGGCCTGCAGGGACTTCCACCCCATCGCCTATTGCACCTGCCAACCCCCGCGCACCTTCACATATGGTGTCCACTCCTCGTGCATCATCTGCTGTGCCAACTACTCCTCAGACGCCTGACGCTGATGTCACTCTTACACCCATGCCTGCTGTGTCTTCACCCATGCCTGCTGTGACTACATCTATGCCCGCTGTGACTACATCCATGCCCGCTGTGACCACATCCATGCCCGCTGTGACTACATCCATGCCCGCTGTGACTACATCCATGCCCGCTGTGACTACATCCATGCCTGCTGTGACTACATCCATGCCTATTGTGTCTAGTCCCATGCCTGCTATTGTGTCTACACCCATGCCTGCTACGGGGTCTACATCCATGCCTGCTATGTCTACTCCTATGCCTGTGCTTACGAAGAAACCGCCAATAAAAATGGAATTTCCTAAATTTGGTGAGTCAAGAAATTCTGCAGATGTCATGGACTTTATTGAACGATGTGAAAATTTCTTCAATCTCCGTCCATTGACTGACGCTGAATTTATTGGCACAATCAATTCTGTTTTAAACGGGCCTGCACGGAGCTGGTGGAAGGCTGCACGTGCCAAGATTTCGACATGGGCTGAGTTCAAGACCGCTTTCCTGGAGGCATTCCTACCATCTGATTATAAAACAGAGATTGAAGAACAAGTGCGGCTGAGTGTCCAAGTACCCACACAGTGCCTCAGAGACTTTGCATATGATCATCGTGCGCTATGTCTGAAGTGGCGGGCTGACATGCCTGAAGACGAGATTGTGCGGCGTATCCTCAACGCCTGCAACCCAAGGCTTGCCAGTGGACTGCGAGGCATTGTGACCACCGTCGAGCAGCTGGTTAAGGTGGGCTCTCTGATCGAGAAAGATTGGGGCAATTCCAAAGAATACTGGAATCGCGTCCAGCAGAGTAACCCCACCGACCGCTCATCCAAAAAGCTTGGAAAAAAGGCTGACCAGGGGCATGGACAATCAGCCGACGTTGCCTCCGTCTCTGGTGTGCCGCCTCTTCTTGTCGTGCCAGTGGCAGTCCGTGGATCCAAGGGCGATGCCGTGCTAGACACAGGGTGCACTTATTCTCTCATGAGCAGTAGTCTCTGGGAAAAGATCAAGAAAACTGGTGAGACATTATGCAACACAGCAAGCCAGAAGTTCATCATGGCTAATGGACAGGAAAGTAGAGCCATCGGTAAGACAACATTACTGCTTGCCCTCAATAACACCCATTACACTATAAGTGTATTCATCTTGGAGGAGAGCCAGCTCTGTATGCCTTTACTCCTAGGCTTGGATTTTATGTGCACTAGCCAGCTTACGTTAAAGCCTCACCAGGGGAAATATGTGATGCCAGGGGGAAGGGAGTTCAAGTTCCTGCACAAGCCTCGTGATGCGCTGGAATGGAACCATATGGAGCCATTAGCTCTTTTTTACATGGCCGTGGTGGAAGACGCGAAACATCAGTCTGCAGTGCCACTGTTGGAAGTCCAGCCGGAAGTGGTCAGGCCGCTGCTGCAGAAGTGGCCTTCGGTCTGGACTGAAACCACTGGTGCCACCAATGTAATTCAACATCACATACACACAACAGATGAGCTACCGGTGCGGAAGAGGGCGTACCGGGTCGCACCTCCAAAGCAAGCCGTTATCAACGAACACATCGACAAAATGCTGAGCTCTGGTGTAATCGAACTATCTTCGTCTGCTTGGGCCTCTCCGGTGGTCTTAGTCCCTAAGAAGGATGGATCACTTCGCTTCTGTGTGGACTATAGAGGACTCAACGCAAAGACGCACCACGACGCTTATCCGATGCCGCTTGTACATGAAATCCTGGAGTCCATGCAGGGCGCAAAGTACTTCAGCACTTTGGATCTTCAAAGTGGCTACTGGCAGGTAGCCATGGGGGAGTCAAGTAAACAGAAGACTGCCATGATCACCCATCGTGGCTTGTTCCAATTCAAGGTGATGCCTTTTGGGCTACGCAACGCTGGCGCCACCTTCCAGCGCTTGATGGAAATTGTCCTGAGTGATTTGAGAGGAAGCATTTGTTTTGTTTACATCGACGACATAATTGTTTTCTCCAAGTCACAACAACAACATTTGCGGGCCCTCGATGCGGTGTTTTGGAAGCTCCACCAGGCCAACTTGACTCTCAACGTGAAGAAATGCCATCTCTTCAAGACTGAGCTGACTTTCCTTGGGCACGTGGTGTCTGCTAGGGGTGTGGAAGTTGACCCAGCCAAGGTCAGTGCCATTACAGCTTTTCCAGTACCCACTGATCTCAAAAGCCTCCAGAGATTTTTGGGGCTGGTAGGCTGGTACCACAAATTCCTGCCCCGATTAGCAGACATTGCTGCCCCTCTCAATAACCTAAAAAGGAAAGGTGTTCCTTGGGTGTGGTCCTCCGAGTGCGAAGATGCTTGCCAGCAGCTCAAGAAACTGTTGCAGTCCCCGCCTGTCCTCGCTCAACCACGTCTCCATCTGCCATTTCAAGTCCACTGCGATGCTAGCGATGTCGGTCTAGGGGCCATTCTGACCCAGTGTTTTGAAGGAGTGGATTCTGTAATCGCCTATGCTTCAAGAGCTCTCCATGGTCCTGAACTCCGTTATTCCACTTCAGAAAAAGAGTGTTTGGCGGTAGTCTGGGCTGTGGAGAAGTGGCGCCACTACCTTGAAGGTGAGCCCTTTGACGTCTTCACAGACCACAGTGCACTGGCCTGGGCATTCAACTGCCCCAAAGCAACATCCCGCCTGACACGGTGGACATTAAGGCTTCAGGCGTTCACATTCCGGGTCCATTACAAGAAGGGCTATTCCAATGTTGTCCCTGATGCGCTATCACGTGCACCCTTGCCAGTTGAGACTCCTGAGTGTGGTAATGTGGCTGTGGCTATGCTGAAGACGCCGTGGTCAAATTTGCCTACATCGCTGAAGGAAATCGAAACTGCTCAATCCAATGACGACTTGTGTCAAGAGTTGTTTCAGTCTGTGTCTGCTCCCACACCAGGGCGTAACCATTACCAGCTTGAGCAGGGAGCACTTTACAGGGGTGTACCCTCGAAGTATGGCGGTTACAACTATCAGATGGTGGTCCCGGCTGCACTTGTCCCTGAGTTCCTCGCATATTTCCATGACAGCCCATTTGGGGGTCATTTAGGCCGAATGAAGACTCTTCTTAAGATCCTCGAAGTCGCCTGGTGGCCTGATATGCGCAGGGACGTATGGAGTCATGTCCGCTCTTGCCAGACGTGCCAACAATATAAGCCATCGAACAACAAACCGGCTGGTCTTCTGCAGTCCACGGAGGTGACCGCACCAGGGGAGATGATCGGCGTGGACTTCATGGGCCCGTTTCCATTTAGTAAACTCCAGAACACGACCTTGATGGTGGTTGTCGACTACTTCAGCAAGTGGGTGGAGCTCTTCGCCATAAGGGATGCCAAGACGCCAAAGGTATGTCGCATTCTGAAGAACGACATTTTCACTCGCTGGGGTGTGCCTGCGTTCATGGTGTCTGATCGCGGCCCTCAGTTCACAAGTCAGCTGATGGCCAGCCTCTGTTCGTCCTGGGGTGTGACTAAAAAACTCACCACAGCTTACCACCCACAGACTAACCAAACGGAGAGGGTCAACAGGACACTGAGGACAATGCTGGGGTCATTCGTCGGACAACACCACCATGACTGGGACCGTTGGCTGCCGGAGTTGCGCCTCGCCATAAATACAGCTGTTCACGAGACCACTGGTGTGACCCCTGCTGTATTGGCCCTGGGCCGTAACATCAAAGGTCCCTTAGAACGGCTCATTCACAAGTCACCTTTCCCAAACACAGATGCATACAACACCATACATACACACACACAATTGTTACAGGAAGTGGAAAGGCATGTTGGTGTGTCCAAGGCTAGACAAGCCAAGTACTATAATCGCCGACGCAAAGAGGTACACTTTGCGGTCGGAAACTTGGTCTGGGTTAGGGCGCACCCGTTGTCTAAAGCTTCTGCTAAGTTCTCTGCTAAACTTGCACCCAGATGGTCAGGGCCAGTTAAAGTAGAGAAGAAGTTGGGTCCCATCAATTACCAGGTTCGTTGGTTAAATGAGAAATCAAGGGTGGATACTGTAAATGTGGTAGACCTCAAGCCCTATTATGGTCCCGATAAGCCGCTGGCTGGCTGGGGGGGGGGGGATGTAAAGGTCGCCTAAAACCACCTTTCACATGACTGCTAAAATGAAAATGTTGCTATTGATATGTTTTCTTGTTGTATGAAATGTCATGTGTAAGTTTCCTGTTTGCCAATTATGAATGAATGTGGGCGTGGGAGAAAATTGCGGGACTTTTAAAATGCCTCGCGTAGGCCTGCTCAGGAGGCGCGCGCTGAGTTTCATTTCCTGTTTGGAGCCTGCAGGCGATTGTCCGCGTTTAGGAACTCTTCAGCTTGAATGGATTATTACTACGACGTTGGCCGTGTGGATTTACTCGTTCCAAAGTTTGTGGATTACTTCAAGAAAGATTTCATTACCTAAACGTCTGAATTTGGTGAGATTGCGTTCACTTGTTTGCTGCGAGGCGGCGTCTCATCAAAACTGTAAGTAACGTTACCAACGCACGTGAACACTATCTGTGGAGGATTGCGTTTTTCATCTACAGCTGTAGATTTTTTTACTTTGATACTTTTTGGATCCGTACACGAACTTTGGGACTCTGGGGGGATTGATTGTGGTGGACGTTTTTTGTATTTCTTCTGAACTGGGGAGCAATGGGGAGATTGTTTGTTTGTTGGGGATTGACGTGATTGTACGTGCTGTTTGCCATTGCCATTGATTCACTGACGTGATTAACATTACTTGTGGGTGCAATACAGCGTCAATGTGATATAACTGCAATTTGTTCATGTCTCTTTGTGCTATTGGGTTTTTGTTCACTTTCTGATAACGTTAAGCCACGCAAGCCAGTCAGCGTTTCCCTAGCTATAGCAATTTAGGCCCTCCCGTGACAAATTAAGCGTTGTGGCATTTTTCTTTTCATTTAGTAAAGGTGAATTGTTACAATTGTACTTCATTAGAATCAATCAAAAACCAAGGTTTTACGTGAAAAATACTGAGCTTGTGCTTTAAAGGAGAAATGTGGTCAAACAAGAGCCCTATTGCGCAAGCTACTTGCGACAAGTTGTTCCGCCACTGCTGCCTGTACCTTGTGTAGCATGTGTTATGTAAGCTGAAAACACATGAAAACACATATTAAAGTCCGGAGTAAGTTTAAACATAGCCCTGCTGCACGAGCCTTCTAAAGACAATATATTTCGCATGACATGAAAGAATTTCGAACAGCATAGACCTAACGCGAACACGAAACACGTTACATTGAGTCAATGTAACCTCAGATCTTACTTCCGGTTTCCAACAGTCAGGTCCCATTGATTCAGTGTAAAGTGCATGTTCGCTTATGCGTTTGTGTTCGGTCTGTGCTGTACCAAATTATTTTGTTCCACTCGCTAACTAGAGCATTTAGCAAGCTCTTTCAACATAGTCAGGAGGGAATTTGCGAAGATCGTGCACTTCTGGACAAGTTTTTGATTTTTGGCAGGGTGTTAGGCATAGGCCTAAGGATTTCAAAAATCAATGGATACAAGTTGGGATGACCCCCTAGTGATTGGTATGCATACAATCCAAAATGGCTGGTATGCATACAAGAAAGGGCTGTATATAGGTTTCTTTTAGTCTTAAATTGGTGTATAATGTCATTTTCTACTTTGTTTGACACAATGAATCCACTTCTGATATGTTCTTCTTATTTAAAAAAAAAAAATCATAGTCATCTTTATCATAGTCATCTTTAGCTAAAATAAACTGTCAATATCTGTGAAAAAGACACACAGAATTGGAGGTGTCGGATCATTATGACACCTTCCGAATGCATGCCAAGTTTTGTGATATTCTGTCCATTGGGGGGCCATACAGTAAATTGATTTATGACATTTTACTCCAGCTGGCCAGCAGGTGGCCGGACATTTTTCTACAAATATTATTCCATGTATAGCGCCACCACGTTTAAAATGAAAACCCAAAGTAAGGTATTGTAATCGGTGTTAACGGGTAATCTTGTCTGGCATGGTCAAAACTGGAGGCCTCCCTCAAATGCCTCAGTTTGCTACTGGTCGATGTCAGAAAAAGCTGTGCTGAAGCTTAAACCAATCACACTCTTTCCTCTGACGTATGTGACGCGAAGGGAACTGCTTGAGTAACAGGACTGAGTAATGTCACTGCCTTGAACACGCCTCTAACGAGGGCCATTGGAGCTGCACAGTTGATTGATTCTCGACAAAGTCGATGGAAATCCCGATCTTTCAGGAGCTCAGAAACCCTGTGTAGATTGTAGCTGGCTAGACCAGTGAGAAGCAACCATGCCTGAAGGTTATACATCACTAGGAGGGCGGGCCAGGCTATCTAAAAGCAGGCAAGAAAATCAACCATGGTCACCATTCTGCTTTGCAGAGTGAAATGAAATGGAGCACGTAAAGGAGAATGGGTACTCCCAGGCGATCAAACCACAGGTCTATGGATTTATTCACACTCCATAGACCCAAGGGGTTAAGCTCCTCTATCCTTCCTTGCTTTAAAGGAATAGTCCACCTCTTTAAGGTCCATCTTTGAGCTTTGCGCTGTACCAGTGGCCAAGACTTTTGACAGGCTTAACTGTCGGTATTGGGTCGTTGTTGATGTGGAACCTTTCATTAGCAAGCTGGCCTTTGACAATAGAGATGCGACGGGATTTGTTGAGTTTGATCACCATCCGTGCCCCTTGAATGTTTTTCTGGAGTTTATCCAGTAGGCGTTTGGTGCATGCAGGTGTTGTTGTTAATGTCGTCATGGCATCCATGTAAGTTTGTATTGGAGGAAGACGCAGCGCATTCTTCAACTGGTTTCCTCCAACCACCCATCGCGATGCCCGGATGATGAGCTCCATCGCCATGGTAAATGCAAGTGGGGAAATGGTGCAGCCCACCATTATGCCAACCTCGAGGTGCTGTCAGGGAGTTGTGCAAGCCTGTGCTGCGACACAAAACTGAAGGTCCTGGAAGTAGGCTTTGACCAGCCTTGTGATGCCCTCTTGGGACTTGGAAGAAGTTGAACACTGTCCACAACATCTCATGCGGCACAGATCCGAAGGCATTGGCGAGATCTAGGAAGACCACATGCAGGTCTTTCTTCTCCTTCCTCGTCGTCTGTATCTGGTACCAGATAACATTTGTGTGTTCCAGATAGCCTGAGAATCCACTTATCCCTGCTTTGTGCACTGAGCTGTCAACAAAGTTGTTCTTCTGTAGGAGAGCCTCTGAGCCACACCACTGAAGAATACAGGGGTGATAGCAGTCCGGCGCCGCGCCGGAAATCCGGCGTAGCGTGGCTCTGTTAAAAAAAAAAAAAAAAAAAAAAAGCTTTCCCCATCCCATCAAAGAACGCAGATCCACGTTACGAAAAGTCCCTTTCCCCGCTCCATTTGCTGTGTGCTGCAGACCATGTAAAGCGCATCGCAACCCTTCAATCCAATCAGAAATAGGACGGGGCGGGTCTTGGTTGTCTTGGCCAATAAGAGACGTTGGTTGCTCGAGTAGTACTCCTGGCCTGTCCTGGCATGTAGTTGGGGGAAAAAGTTGTTTGGGTCAGAGACAGTCCTGTTGCAGCTTAAAATTGCCTCACGGCTTTCTAATTGTAATACATTATTAAACATTGTTTATGAGTACCTTAACACATGTCAGCAAGCAGACAAGTTATATGAAGAATGTCGTAAGTGTTAACCGATGTTTAGAAAAAAAAAAAATGAAACTCAGCACGCAATATCACCGCGCGTGATGCACCTTGCTATTGCTTTGGTAGTTTGCAATTGCTAGTTAGCGTGTCAAACCATCGCAAAGTTTTCCAGTATGACGGGGTTTATGAATATAGATAGCCTATGTTTCTCACTCAAACTACCTTGGTGTTTATCAGATGTGGTACTTATTACTGCTCGTAGAGGCATACTAAAACATATGAAGGTCCTGAACTGTACATTCTCTTTTCTGACTTGTTGAATTTATAGTCTTCAGGTAGTTAAAAAGAAAATGTAACTAGCTTGGAAACATTAATTAATAGGTCAAAACTTTTGGATTGGTGTCTTTAAAATGATTATGATTATGTCTCTGTTATCTTGATACTTAAAACAGGTTGCTGTTTTTTTTTATTATTTATTTATTTTTTACCTGCACGAAGTTAGAATTGTAATTCTGTAATTCGATTATGCTTATAATCTCAGATATTCTTTTAATTGCTTTTACATCAACTAAAATCATATGAATATAAAGAAAAAAAATATGCCATATGATGTGGTCAACTTCTATAGTGTGTGGCCATGAATGTGGATTTAATTCCTTTATATTATGTCAGTCTGAAAGCTTGAAAATATCTGTGAATTTACTGTCTGTGAATTTAGACAATATTGGATGTACTGTATAGGTGACAAGCCTTTGTTATTTCTGAATACATTATCTCTAAAATCCCCTCATATTTTGAATGTGCTCATTATACTAAGCATCTGAATAATAATCTAACTTATGAAATGACAAGATAACATAGTAAAAATGTAAGCTATGAGAATGTTATATGTACACACACACACAAATTCATTCACCTGCTTTCAGGGTTCTGGTTTTGTCTTTGTGTATCTTGTGTCTAGTTCTAGTTTTCTTGTGTATTTAGTTAATGTCTCTAGTCTCTCCTGTGTTCTATGCGTCTTCGTCGCTCACCTGTCTCTTGTGATTACTTGTTCATTGGATTATTGTTTCTTGTCTCATGTTCTCCTGCTTCTTGTTCCATGTCCACCTGTGTAATGATTGTAGTCTGTGTACCTAAGCCTTGTGTCTCCAGTGTTCCCTGCTCTGTGTGAAGTTCGCGTTCTCTATGTTCCTGTGTTTCAAGTTTGAGTAAAGTCTCGAGTCTCTAGTTGCCTTGTGACATGAAGCCCAGAGAAGATGTTAAAGGCCTGGATAAAACCATAAAGAACAAATGGCGTTGGGTATGGATTGAGGATGTGGGGAGTGATGGAAAGCCCTTCTCTCTCTGTAAGAAGCTGGCACAAGACCGTGCCGCTCTGTCACACCTGACAATTTCAAGGCAGCATACGAGCTATCTGCTCACCCACGGCATTGCCCCAGAATTTAAACGCCAGCTGTCTGAGAAACTTAAGAATTGTATGTTTTCCCTTAATGTTGACGAGGCAACAGACAAAAACATGGACAAGATCATGAATGTCCTTGTCCGTTTTTTTGACGAGGATGCTGGGAGCGTGAAGACTCAGCATCTTGCCAGTAGGATAATTAACATCGCAAATGCAGAAGCGTTAACAGCAGAGTTAAATGACGTCCTGCGCACATACGGCCTCGACTGGAGACAAGTGACAAGTATGTTACAATTGTTGACAATTGTGCTGTGATGAGGGGGAAAAGGTTAGTTTATTATTTCTGTTCTTGTTATTAAATCATCAGTAACAATAATGATTCATAGTAGGCCTAATAATAACTAAAAATATCTAAAAATATCGCATAATAACGTAGGATTATTATTATTATTATTATTATTATTATTAGTCTTTTTGTTCTAATTATTTTTATTAGGCCTATTGCATTTGTATAGCCTATAATAGCACAATTCACACAAGACTGCTGCTCAACGTGCTTCACAGTTAGATCAAAAACAACAATAGGCCATAACATTAAAAAAAAAACAAAAAAAAAAAAAAATATATATATATATATATATATATATAAAATACAATGAATTCCCACCTCAATTATAACTATACTGCAACAGCACAAGCCTAGAATGTATTTCTACATAGAACCCAACGTGTCCAGTTTGTTCCAGTCGATCTAAAGTGCTATACGAAGATGGAAATGATCTGTGTTTTTGTGAATAACACTATAGCCATTAAGCAAAAATGAAAACATATCTATAATGGTCATACAAAAACTATTAAATGTTTGAATAATTTGTCAAAATTAAACCTATGTTACGTCATCGCCAGACCCCAACCGACCCCGCCCCCGCCCCTTGCCCCCGAAAAAAGTTCAGGCTCAGGATTTTTTTTCACTATCACCCCTGAGAATATCTTTCCTTCCACATTCAGGAGACTGATCTGATGGAATTGGTCGATGGTTGAGGAATTCTTCTCTTTGGGAATCAGGATCCCTCCCGCCCTTCACCATGCCTCATTTTTCCCACTCTTATCAGCTTCCACAGGTACCTCAATACTCCCGGCGGATTCTTATAGAGTCTATATGGAACGTCATTGGGCCCAGGGGCTGATGATGCTCTTGCCCGCTTTACTGTGCTCTGATGTTATCTTTGCTTTATGTAGGGGGCCTTGTTTCCATCTGGTGTTCAGCTGGTTTCCAGACACATATGCAGCTTTGTAGCTTGTGTCCTACCAGAGCTGTTGTTTACGTTGCAAGGTCCGTTACCATGTGGTCATCTTCCACCCCCACTCCAGGGTTTTTTTTCCTTTCAAACTTTTTGTAGCCATATTGGGTGACCAGCTCCTGCCAACATGCCAACACGAAACTTGGCATGCATTTTGACACGCCTTATTTTGTGTAGTTTTGACCATGTCAGCCAGAGATAACTGTTAACACTGATTACAGTACCTCACTTTAGCTTTTTCATTTTTAACCTGGTGGCGCTATACATGGAATGGGTGATCATGGGATAGGTTTACATGGCTCCTGAAGACAAGCATATAAAAATGTGGTCCTATGGTTCTTTCGATATTGCAGAAAAATGTCCGGCCACCTGCTGGCGAGTTGGTATAAAATGTTGTAAATCAATTTGCTCTCTGGCCTCCCATGAGCGGAATATCACAAAACTTGGCATGCAATTGGAAGGTGTTATAACGATCTGTTACCTCCAATTTTATTTGACCTTTTTACAGACATTGACAGTTTATTTTAGCTAAAGATGACTATGATAATAGATTTAATATAAAATTTTATCTAAAATGAGAGGAACATATCCGAATTGAATTCCTTGTGTCAAACAAAGTAGAAAAATTACATTATACAACAATTTAAGACTAAAGGAAACCTAGATATTCCGTTGGGGGCCATTTTGGATTGTATGAATACCAGCCACTAGGGGGTCACCCCAACTTGTATCCATTGATTTTTGAAAACCTTATACCTGTATCTAACACCCTGCCAAAAATCAAAAACTTGTCCAGAAGTGCACGATCTTCCTGACTTTGGACGAATTCCCTCCTAACTAACAGGACTTTGCTTGAATTCACTTCGGTATTTTCCTTTAAAAACATTACCCAAGTGATCCCCACGTGGGCATACGGCAGTAGTTTCTGCCTCACTTTAGGCTCACCGCACAGTATATACGGTAGAAAATAGTTTGATGTCATAATTCATCAGTTGGCCGACACAGCTGTAGTAATTTTCGCTACTAAGCCCACTCCCACTTGTGTTATATTATTTTATGTTATATTATTGTTTTCTTATGGATTTAGAAGAATTGTTAACTGTTAATATTTAAATGTTTTCCTTGGTGCAGTGCTGAGAGTCATGATGTACATCCCACTGATCCACTGTATATCATTTCTGTTGAATCCATCTTTCTCATCCTGTTCATAATCTCTCAGTTAAGACAATGTAAGTACTCATTTATGAAAATATCTGTCAACAAGAAAATATGCACAGTATTGTATTTGTGTGGACAGCTTTTTAATGACTCAAAGTATCACATTTGCTTTTGTGCTCTTCTCTCAGTAAGCAGAGGGCAAACACCCACGTAAGTATGTGGCAAGTTATTCTCAAGGGCAATAAACAGTATCTTGCATTACTTTTGTACTAGGCTATCCGTATCTGTATTTGTGCTTAACATGAATTAACAATCCTAAACTGACAACATTGCATCGTACAGCACAGTTTTAATTGTCCAATTATTTATTAAACACCTAATCTAATTTGAAAACAACATATTAACAAATCATAAACTACCCTCACCAACCTATTCTTTACCTTCCACAGGGATGTCAGGGATGTGGAGGGGCACAGTGTACTCTTACAGGTTTGGTTTTGCTATTTTAAAAGGCCTATTGGAAGTATTTGAAGTAATCAAAATGAATTTCTATGACGTTGTTGGATCTGTGTCCATTAAGCCTTACAAACACATTCATAAAAGTTGATAGTTAAAAAGTATTCATGACTGCAGTTAGAAAGTGTTATGAAATTGTGACATAAGAATAATAACTAGAAAAGCGCTCAGAGAGCGCAGACCTCCGCCAAGGCAATGTGGTCACAGACACAATATGAATTCCAGATCATGTTCTGGATCACCGATTGCCACCAAAATCGAATCAGTTTTTGCTTGTCCCAATATACACATTGTCTGAAAATTTCATCCAAATCCGTGCAGTAGTTTTTGAGTTATTCTGCTGACAAACAAACAGACAAACTGACAAACCAACGCGTCCGAAAACATAACCTCCTTGGCGGAGGTAATAATAATAATAACGATAACCTTTTATGAATGTGCTTATACATTAGACTGTTTCCGAAGATGAACATGAACCGGTGATCCCTCAGTAAAAATGGATCCTCTGTACATGAGGTAAAATCATAGCACTCTCAGGCAGGAGGATAAGCATAATAATTAAACATCATGGATGTTTTTACAAGTTCATGTCTGGTGCTGGTTTTTCTAAATTGTTGTTACTGTTATTGTTTTTCTTTAGAGGCTGGATCTGACAGGGAAATATTGATATGCCACTAACCAATTCATTAGAAGGTTTTTCTGACATCTGTATTTGGATTTTCTGCTACTGGAACATCATTGATACATAGCCTTTTCATCCAAATCTTCCTCCAGTGGCATACATCTATCAGAAGGGTGTAAAGTAAGGTCTGGAGATGTCTAAACATTTACACTCTATTTTTTCAACTGTAAATAAGTAGATTATAGATAGCCTATGTTTCTCACTCAAACTACCTTGGTGTTTATCAGATGTGGTACTTATTACTGCTCGTAGAGGCATACTAAAACATATGAAGGTCCTGAACTGTACATTCTCTTTTCTGACTTGTTGAATTTATAGTCTTCAGGTAGTTAAAAAGAAAATGTAACTAGCTTGGAAACATTAATTAATAGGTCAAAACTTTTGGATTGGTGTCTTTAAAATGATTATGATTATGTCTCTGTTATCTTGATACTTAAAACAGGTTGCTGTTTTTTTTTATTATTTATTTATTTTTTACCTGCACGAAGTTAGAATTGTAATTCTGTAATTCGATTATGCTTATAATCTCAGATATTCTTTTAATTGCTTTTACATCAACTAAAATCATATGAATATAAAGAAAAAAATATGCCATATGATGTGGTCAACTTCTATAGTGTGTGGCCATGAATGTGGATTTAATTCCTTTATATTATGTCAGTCTGAAAGCTTGAAAATATCTGTGAATTTACTGTCTGTGAATTTAGACAATATTGGATGTACTGTATAGGTGACAAGCCTTTGTTATTTCTGAATACATTATCTCTAAAATCCCCTCATATTTTGAATGTGCTCATTATACTAAGCATCTGAATAATAATCTAACTTATGAAATGACAAGATAACATAGTAAAAATGTAAGCTATGAGAATGTTATATGTACACACACACACAAATTCATTCACCTGCTTTCAGGGTTCTGGTTTTGTCTTTGTGTATCTTGTGTCTAGTTCTAGTTTTCTTGTGTATTTAGTTAATGTCTCTAGTCTCTCCTGTGTTCTATGCGTCTTCTTCGCTCACCTGTCTCTTGTGATTACTTGTTCATTGGATTATTGTTTCTTGTCTCATGTTCTCCTGCTTCTTGTTCCATGTCCACCTGTGTAATGATTGTAGTCTGTGTACCTAAGCCTTGTGTCTCCAGTGTTCCCTGCTCTGTGTGAAGTTCGCGTTCTCTATGTTCCTGTGTTTCAAGTTTGAGTAAAGTCTCGAGTCTCTAGTTGCCTTGTGACACCTACAGTGTTCATACAGCTCTTAGTTGCCCTCTGTGCATTTGGAACACACAAAACATTAATGAATAATGGCAACGAAAGTGTCAGAAACACTGGAATCTCACTTGTTTTAAAGGTTTTTCAGCTTAGCTGACAGGGGTCATTCCGTGTGAAATCAACCAGTGACGGACCGGTCACCCTCTCTGAAAAATCTGAAAAAAATTACAGTTGTTTGTATGCTCAACCTATGCTTGAATCTGAAATAGTAAGTCTGTATCACTAATGGTTGCAAAAGTACAGCCATTTGAAATTTCAAGTATTTTTAAGCATTTTGGTGAACAAGCCTTTTGTTCAACTTCCAACATTGCTGGCTCTTTCAGTATTTCACACACAATTGTGAAACCATGTGAATAGAAACACATTTTCCTGTAGAATTCAAAAATCAGCTCAGATCAGATGTATCTGGTTTTATTTTCCCCCTCCAAAGCTTTGAAAATAGCAATAAATTCTATACTTGTTTGGACACCTCCACCTTTCAGGGCTTCCTGTGCAAAAACTAAGTGAGACAAATTTATCGGAGTATTTTTCCTATTCACATATGGATTTTGCAGTCCTGTTTGTGCATTAACTTTTGTTGATATTGTTATCATACTGTCAGAGCATTTTTTTAAAAACAGGTATGATTTTTACAAAGGCCATATTCATCCTCTCATTTCACCACGTGGACAGTTAGCAAGATTTTTTTTAATTTTACTATGAGTCATTCAGTATCTGAGGAACACCTATCCAAAATTTGGTGTTGTTGCTGAGTCTCGTTATTTAGATATGATTTTTTGAAAATATTGTCAGTAAATCCACTGAATTAAAGGAGAAATCCTACCCAACAACTTACTTTCATTTGTATTTAATTCTGCCCCATTCACTCAGCATAAGTTTGTTTGTTATTTGGTCTATAATCAATTTTTATGTTCTTTTTCTGAAAGACAGCATTCAGGTAACTGGAACAATGGGCCTATTGGCTTTATGCTGGATTTCTCCTTGCTTATCTGCAGTACCACATTGCGCCATATGTGGTGCACTTTCAATACAATGAGTGTCAATGTAAATCAGTGGAGTTACTGACAATATTTTCAAAAAATCATATCACAATAATGAGACTCAGCAACAACACAAAACTTTGGACAGATGTTCCTCAGATACTGAATGAGTCATGGTAAAATTTAAAAAAATCTTGCAAACTGTCCACATGGTAAAATAAGAGGATGAAAACAGCATTTTCCAAAATTGGAACCATCTTTGAAGAAATGCTCTGACAGTATGATAAAATTATCCACAAAAGTTAATGCATAAACAGGACTGCAAAATCCATATTTGAGTGGGGAAAAAACTCGGATAAATTTGTCTCACTTCCTCTTTGAACAAGAAGCCCTGAAAGGTGGTGGTGTGAAATCACACATAGAATTTACAGCCATCTTCAGAGCTCTGGAGAGAGGAAACTACACAAGATACATCTGATCTGAGTAGATTTTTGAACTCTACAGGAAAATGTGTTTCTATGCACATGGTTTCATCATTGTGTGTGAAATACTAAAAGAGCCAATTATGTTGGAAATTGGACAAAAGGCTTGTTCACCAAAATGCTTAAAATTACTTGAACTTTCAAATGGCTGTACTTTTGCAACCATTAGTGATACAGACTTACTATTTCAGATTCAAGCATAGGTTGAGTATACAAACAACTGTAATTTTTTTCAGATTTTTCAGAGAGGGTGACCGGTCCGTCACTGGTTGATTTCACACGGAATGACCCACAGGCAGTACGTGGTCCAGGCTCCACAAAACATGAACAAACAATCTCGCAACGGACAAACCACTCGCTGGGCAAGGAAGTAATAATTTGGTTGTGTCCACTACCAGCCCTAGGAACATACTGTAGGCAAGGTTGAACCTTCTGAAATCATATTTTATCACACACACTTGAGACGCATGTTCTAGAAAACCCCCACATTTCAGCACCAACGGATCACAACATATAACCATACACACACACACACACACACACACACACACTCAGGGCCTGGCTGTGACTGATCACAATAAGCATGGTTGTCGAAAGGGAAGGGACCACAAGACACACACACACAGACAGACACACACACCATCAAAAACATAATCTCCTTGGCGGAGGTAGTAAGAAAAATAGGTAACACTTTGCAGTAAGGGTACATGATTCATGCATTACTTCATCTCTGAATATCTAATGACTCATCAGGTATTAGCATGAATTCATTGTTTATCATTAATGACCTCCTGCTGAAATAGCAGATGATCTTAAGCATTAATTACTCTGGGTACATCATCATGAGTCATGACTAATTACACATGATCATGATGTTATTGTTTAAAAGAATTTGATATAATAAAAGTAATTATTTAGCCTACTTTGGCCTAGTTCCTCATATCTATCCCATACGTCAACTAAATTTTACCAATTTAACCATGTCAACACTTTAGTTGAGGGGGCACAAACATAATTAATCATGACTCATGTTAATCATGACTCATGATGATGTACCCAGAGTAACTAATACGTAAGATCATCTGCTATTTCAGCAGGAGGTCATTAATGACAAACAATGAATTCATGTTCATTCCTGATAAATCATTAGACTTTCAGAGATGAAGTAATGCATGAATCATGAATTTATCTTGAATGATTTCATGCATGAATTCATGATAATTCATGTACCCTTACCGTAAAGTGTTACCGAAAAATAAATAAAATTCATTCAGGAGGACCTGCATGCCACCCGACCCCCAGACCATCACCCTACACGCCAACTCTAGACCTAAGTATGTACAAACTGAATTCTAAAATAGTTGGGACGCTGCATAAATTGTTAATAAAAATGGAATCCAATAATTTACAAATCTCATAAACCTATATTGTTCACAATAGAATATAGATAGCATGGCAAATGTTGAAAGTGAGACTTTTTGAAATGTTATGCCGAATATTGCCTCATTTTGGATTTTATGAGAGCTACACATTCCAAAATAATTGGGACGGGTAGCAATAAGAGAAAAGTAAAATTTTCATAAAAGGGACAGCTTGAGGACCCATTTGCAACTTATTTGGTCAATTGGCAACATGATTTGGTATGAAAAGAGCCTGCGAGAGTGGCATTGACTCTCAGAAGTCAAGATGGGCAGAGGTTCACCACTTCCCCAAATGCTGCGGCAAAATGTAGTGGTCAGAGATCAGAGAGGAGTTTCTTAGACAAAAATCGCAAAGAGTTTGAAGGTATAATCTACAGTGCATGTCATCATCCAAAGATTCAGAGAATCTGGAACAATTTTTGTGCATAAGGGTCAAGGCCAGAATACCATACTGGATGCCCATGATCATTGGGTCCTTAGATGGCACTACATTAGCCTGACATTACATAGCCCGACCATAATACTGCTGTTCATCCGTATTCATGGTCTGGAGGTTCTTTAACCTGACGCGATTATACTGCGGGGGGAGTGCATTTACCTCACTCACGTCAGATCATGCGCTACGTAACTTTCGTAAGGCCTCCGCGCAACGATCTGATGTTGATGCCATTGGGAGGATTTCAAGCCCAATATTTCCTAACCGGACCAGTCAGGGCTGCTGGCTGCTGTAGAGGGTGTGACGTAGCGAAGAAGCAACTGTTTTGAATCAACCAATCCAACAAACTTAACCAGCGTCATCGGTTGGTTTCGATGTGGTTGGCTGAAGTGTACGTCAATTAAATTGATGGACAAGCCGTTTGTCCAGTTAGATTCAAGGATTTCTGGCTCCTGAAATAAATCGTCTATCGCGGAGGATCAGATGTTCGCGCGTAGCGCTACATCTGACGTGAGTGAGGTAAGAGGGCATTCACTTTTGGTTTGAAACAATTGGACAGCTCGTCTAATCAGCGTCGCTTATTGGCCGGTAGACTCTCTACCGATGTAAACACGCCTCAGAAGACTGTTCCCAGACCATGGATACGGATGAACATTCGTATTATGGGCGGGCTATGTCAAGCTAGCACTGCATCACATACAGGAATGCTAATGTAATGGATATCACAAACTGGCCTTAGGACTACTTCCAGAAAACATTGTCAGTGAACACAATTCACTGTGTCATGACTGTGACAAAGTGGAAAACTGTTCTGTGGTCAGACGAATCAAAATTCAAAGTTCTTTTCAGAAAACTGGGATGCCATACCATCTGGACAAGGACAACCCAAGTTGTTATTGCTTATTGTTAGCGCTCATTTCAGAAGACTGCATCTCTGATGGTATGGAGATGCATGAGTGTGTGGCATGGCCAGCTTACGCATCTGGAAAGGCTCAATCAAGTCTGTAGTCCAGATCTTTCACCCATAGAAAACTTTTGGTGCATCATACATAGGAATACATGACAAAGAAGACCTAAGACAGTTGAGCAACTAGAAGCCTGTATTAGACAAGAATAGGACAACATTCTCTCCACAACTTCTCTCCACAGTCCCCAGACGTTTGCAGACTGTTTTAAAAGGAATAGTACATGCCACACAGTGGTAAATGTGGCCTTGCCCCAACTATTTTGGAATGTGTTGATGCCATGAAATTATAAATCAACTTATTTTCCCCCTAAAATTATACATTTCCTCAGTTTCAACATTTGATATGTCATCGATGTTGTATTCTGAGTAAAATATTGAAATTTGAAACTTCACAATTTATTTATTTATTTATTCACAATTTATAAAGTGTCCCAACTATTTTGGAATCCGGTTGTATGTGAATGGCAACATTGAGGGCTCTATCTAGTGTATAGCATTAAAAGAAATGGGCATGCATGGTGAATATCTGCCAGGATTTCCCCCTGCACACCACACTCACCTCTGCACGCCACACTCACCCTGTGTATTAGATGTAGATGTATGTATGCCTCCTCCATAATTTGTGCATTAAAATAAGTGAGGCATGCAGAGAGACACCTGATGAGGCATCTGCCTGCACTCCACTCTTCCCCTAGTTTGTTTTGAAGTTTTTGTTACTGTTAGATGAATGTCACTTAACGTGTAGTGCAATTAAAAGATAGTAAAGTGTGTTGTGTGCTTCCAGGACGAGGCATGTGCATGAGCGTATGAGGAGAGTGCATGACGGGGGCCCAAGGCCAATAGATATCTCACAGGACCCAACCAATGCCGAAGCCACATGTTCTGTATGTGTGATATTATCTAAACTACTTCCGCCACATCCTACATAGGAGCATTAATGTGCAGCCTTCAGTCTTGTCAAATAGGCCTACATTATAAAATTAGTGCAGTGTTACTAAGAGACGTTTGAAGCTACAACAGAGCTATTGGATAGTCATTGTTTAGATTGTGATAAAACAACACATTGTACAGTAGGCCACATTCCTTTAAAAGAAACCGGCTTAACAAGACAGTCTGGGCGTGGTTTAGATAGTCTAATGAAAGCCAATGTTTAAAACTCTTGAACTTTGTAGTTCAATATGGTCATTTGCATGAAAAACGTCACACGGACACACAACTGTAGAAGCTTCTCACATACCTATCACACCTGTAGGAGTGTTTGACAATGGCCTACTGTAGGCTATATCTGTATGGAATGTAGTTGGCTGTTACCGGTCATGTTTACAGGAGCCAATGGCGATTGAACTCCAATAGAGGTGAGTTAAAGACCATTTTGTAGCTGGATTTCCTGTTCTAGGAAAGGGCAATGAGTCAACTGTTAGATGTGTTTGTTGAGGACCTGATCGCACTATGTCTTCTTTCTCCTGCTCTACAGAGATGCTCTACACAGATTTCCCCAGCATTTCCATGCACTGGAACATGTGAACAGTGAGTGCTCCAACCAAAAGGCTGATAAATTCAGTCCTTTGGCATCCTTTTCCATTTCCATGTTTCCTCCCCTGTTTGCTGGTCTTCTCTAGAAAGGTATTTAATTCTGTATTTTCATACATAGTTACTAGTCGATGTCCTCTAACCTTGTAAAACTAGGCAAGGAAATAAGACATTTGCCGTATTCCTAAATGCTAACTGAACAGTTGATACATGATTGTTGTATTGGGTCATTGACATACAGTGTATTTTTCTGTTAGTTTATATTTTTGTGGCGTTTTTTTAATTAATTTATTTATTTATCTCATGTAATAAAACTGAAAAAGAATGATTAATCTTACTATAAAGAAATGGTTGATATGTAGGTAAAACAAGATAACTTCATTATGTTTATGCTTAGTTTCATTTCACCTGAGATGAAACTGAACCTCAGTTTCATTTTAGCTGAAAAATATTGCCTGGGTAAACGGTTTCATGTCACCATCAGACCCACTTGTGTGGGTGTGGGTGTGGATATGTTATAGTGTCTGAGTGATAGAATGTGTCAATCCTGTTAAATAGTAAATATAGTTAGTTATTGATTAGGTGTGTGGCAAGATAAGGGTTCTAAGACATTCAGTAGTGTTGTCTGAGATGAGACAAATGAGTTGTGAGTGAGTTGATAATACTTTTTAGTAAGGATACATGAATTGTCATGAATTCATGCATTACTTCATTTTTGAATATCTACTGAATCATCAGGAATTCCCTTAGCAAGAGGAAGTTTATTAAAGTGTACTACGAGTATACTTTTTGTACTAAAACTGAGGAAGTATACTTGAAGTTAACTTCCTATAAAGTATACTTAAGAATCAGTGAAGTATAACAGGCTTATAATGAAAAGTACAAACAAAAGTCTGAGACTAAGTACATTAATACTTATACTTTAATTCTAAAACTTTTACTTATACTTTGGTAAACTTTAAACTAAAGAATACTTTAAGGAGTATACATCCAGTATATACAGTAAATAGAAAGCTAGAAGTATACTTTACTATACAGTGTACACAACTACACTATATATATATCATATATATATATATATATATATATATATATATATATATATATATATATATATATATACTGTATAAACATCATGGCTTATGATGATGTACCCACAGTAATTAATGCTTAAGATCATGCTATTTATGCATGAGGTCATCAATGACATGTATGAATCCATGTTAACCCTTAGCAAAAAGTACTTTACTTAAAGTTCATTTTTTTTTACTTAAGTATAAGGCCCAGTCCCATTACTATCACTTCACTATCACTTCCCCTCGATTTTGGCCCTAACACTCGGTTTGCGCGTTCATGTGTAAGTGTAGGGTGTCCCAATACTTTCGGGACCGAGGGATAGTGGCTTTCAGCCCTTCAAATCGCCCCTTCAAACGGAGGGAGATCTGGTGCAGACTTCGAACGAAGTGAAGTTGAAGTGAAGATGAAATTACCCACGGTTCTTAGCGAACTGATCAGCTAAACAAAATGATTGAGTGTCGGTACCCGATCTCTGTCGTCAGCTCTGGGTAAGAGCTTCAAAAATATAGCTACTATTGCAATTAAGCATGTATATATATATATATATATTAATGTCGGGATATCTTAGTTTGATGTAAATTCAGTTGAATTCCGCACAGGTGTGTCAAAACATGACTATTAAAAAGATCGATATTTCTCAAAGTGCGCGTCGGTACCCGATCTGTGTCCGAATGCACGAGCTGTGTCCCATTGTCTCAGCTCTGGATAAGAACTTCAAAAAGATAGCTACTGTTGCAATTAAGCATGTATACATATTTTTTAATGTCGGGATATCTTAGTTTGATGTAAATACAGTTGAATTCAGCACTGGTGTATCAAAACATGACTATTAAAAAGATCGATATTTTTCAAAGTGCTCAAATCTTTCAACAGAATTACCAGATCCTCTCATGTGGGTGCTTTTCTCAATGATAATTTGTGGATGACGGCTTTTGAACAGTTTATGCCGGTTTAGAGCCTTATATCCGTTCAGACGCATAAAACAGGTGAAGACGTTTTTACGCAAGTGTTGTCCCATTTATTAGGGGAAGATTTGCACTTCTCACTACACAATCGAGGGGTGTCTCATCTTGGAGGGAACTCGAAAACGAGTGCTAGTGTTAGGGAAGAGAAATGGGACTGGGCCTAAGTATACTATAGGTATAGTATTACTTTTAGTATACTAGAAAGTATACCAACTTAATACTTGAACGTATATTTAATAGCCTACTTTTTCAGACTAAATTGGAACATTTTAAGTTTATAAAAGTATACTTTAAAGTTCCTTTTGCGTTTTCAAAAGTACTTTAAAAGTATACAAGAAGTATATCTGTATATGTACTATCAATGTACTTGGTATAGGTCTCTTGTATGCATAAAGTATAGTGCAAGTACAATTATTTATATACTGGCATTGTACTACTCATATACCTCTAGTAACTATTTTTAGTTTATTATAGTATGCTTGTACCGGGATTTGAACCTACAAATTCCAAGCTATTGGATTACTATTCCAATAGTATTCCAATAGTTACCACTCTCTGTCTCACAAATATACAGTTATAAACATTGGGTAGTTCACTAGTTTACCTTTTTAAAGTTTACTCGTAATGTATGTACAGTACATGTGTATGTGATGGGATAGATAGATAGGTAGATAAGTGTATGTGTGATTTACTCTACTCTATTTCTGTTCTTTCAGACACTCTGAACATGGAGACATCAAAGCCAAGCACATCTGACGCTAAATCACATGAGGATCTTAGCCAGGAAGACATGGAAATTCTTCTGACAACGAAACCTCATGACTTCAAACGCTGCAAGTTGGTCATAGAATGTCATAATCGAGGTCATGCTATTCCTTTCGATGAACCAACTCTACCTATTAGGATCAATGGCCGTGATGACCTCTGGCGAGCTTTCCCTGGGGAAACAGTGTGTGTGGAGATATTAACTAGAGAAGGGGAGATAAGGACTGGAAGGGTGGTAGGAGTAATAGGGAGAGAGTCTCTTCCTTCCTTCATCTGCAAAAAGATGGAAGGCGATCCAAGCTTGATGATCCCAATAAAAAAAAACCTGACATGGATACGCATAACTCAAAAAGTACCAAACAGAGAGATCTGTGAGCTTATTGATGGGCAGTGGGTTAAAAAGAAATTTATTGAGGCAAACCCAAATGATCTCTTTCTGGTGAAAGTTCTAAAATGGAAAAAGAAAAGTTTTTATCCACTTGGAGTGGTTACCACTGTTCTACCACCAAACAGCAAAGCAATAAATGATGCATTGGACATAGAGTATGGACTTGGGGACGTGCCTCCGTCCTTCATACAAATTAATACAGAACCTGACCATAATAGGAGGGATTTCACGGAATGCCTTACCTTCACCATAGATCCCCCTGGAGCCAAGGACCTGGATGATGCAATTAGTGTGACTGACCAGGGAGACACCTATCAGATTGGTGTTCACATAACTGATGTGGCCAGCCTTGTTCCCAAGGACAGTAAAGTTGATGAATTTGCCCGAAATCAAGGAGAGACTTTCTATGGTGAAGATAAAACAGCCACCATGATTGACAGAGATCTTTGCTCTGAATACTTAAGTTTGGTTAAAGGGCAGAAACGGAAAGCTATAACCCTTCTTTTTTCTGCTAACAAGCAAACACATGAAATAGTCTCTCGTGATTTTTTTCTATCTTATATAAAATCAAATCATCAGCTTTCATATCAAAATGCAGACACAATCATTCAAGAATACCTTTCCAAGGTAACTGAGCCTCTTCAGTTCTCAACAGTTGAGGATTGTGTGTTTGTGGCGTATCGCTTTTCTGAGATACACAGAGAGTCAAGGCTTGCTGGCGGAGTGAGTAGAGTACCGTGTAACAAAGACAGGTCACAGCGTATGGTGGAGGAACTCATGAACATGTACAACAGTGAGGTGGCTGATTACCTCATCTCTTCTCCACTGACTCGAGACCTCACTCCATTGAGGTGCCATGCCCCACCTGACCCTAAGCATCTACTCAAATTTAAACAGACACATCAGGCTTTAATACCACTTTCTCCTTTCCTGTCTCAAGTCTGTGCCACAGAGGAATTTGATCATGAGTTGAGTGAAGCCAATCTGGAAGGATCAGAAGAAATTAGGGATGATGAGAAGGATGAAGAGGTGGATAGTGTTGAGACTGAAAACAGTCAGAGCTATGAAAGTAATGAAGAGGATTTGTGTGATATTACATGCTGTGAGACCATGGACCAATCATCACCTGCACAGGAGTTTGAGATCTTTAATGTTGTTCTAAAGAAACTGGTGGAGGCTACAAGGAAGAGAGACCACTTCACTGTACTGCAACTGATGTCCTCAGATTATCTACACCCAACTCTGATGTCAATGGAGAGAGATTTCAAAAAATTGCTCAGCCGAGCTGTAAATCTGCGATCCTGCTCCACAGTGAAGTCTAGGATTGGACACTTTGACCTGCAGCTAGATTCCTATACCCAGGCTTCTGCCCCCATGAGACGGTATGTTGATATCATCCTCCAGAGGCTTTTGCACCGTGTTCTACATGGAGAAACTCAAAATATGGACTATACACAGGTTGAGATTGACAAACTCTGTGCTTTCCAAGATTTTGACCAGGCTTCAGACTATACTCAAGTTGAGAAAATGCTGACTCAATTTAACAAGCAGCCTGTTGGACAGATGGCTGTTCTCCATAAACCTTATCCAGATGGGCATAATTTCTGGATCTCCTTTCCTCTTAATTCCTTGCTAAAGGACCTTTCCGTATTGTATAGAAATTTAAAAGTGGTGGATCAGCCAGAGTACAACAAGGAGCAAAAAACCACAATACTAAACTGGAAGAGAAGAGTATACTCCTTCACAGATACAAGAAAGAATCCAGTCAAAACATTGGGGAGCAAATATACCACTTGTATCAATGTAGATACCTGGCAAAAGATGACGAGTGCCGTAAAAAATCAGAATTGGGATGAAACTGACCAATGCCTGGAGGCTATGAAGTCAACTTCAATGGCAGGTGAAAGAGAGAAAATGAATGCTGAAATAGATGAACAACATTTCAAAAGAATGTCCTTGGAACTCAGGGTAGGGAAGGTCCTTCCAGTGCAAATTGGTTTGGGGCCAGGACAAAGTCCTGAGGTACACCTGATAACCATCAACCCAGAATTTGAAGTTTGTTTAGAGCACTCCATAAGACCCACCGTATGCTTTTCAAAACTGGCACTTTATCCATCCAAGTCAAAATATAAAAACTACCAGGAGTACCAGGAAATATGGGGTCGTCTTTGCAAAATGGACACGGCATACAATGCCTTAGAAGAGAACAACAGTGTAATATTAGAGGATGTGGAACTGCAATGGACATCAGTGGAGACGAATGACTTGAGGGGCTATTTTCGTATCACAAAGGCAAAGAAAAAACTCTGGGCCTTGGAGTTTGACCTCACAAATTGCTTCCTATGCATTCGACTCCGAGATCAAAAGGTAAACAATGAAGAAAACGGTGGTGAGCAATTTGGAGAATTTTCTCTGCAAGAACCATTGCCCTTCACATGGGTAGCTCACGGCGTGGCCCATAAACCGAAAAAGAAGAAAAAGAACAAAGAGGAGAAAGAGGATTCAAAGCCTTATGTCCAAGTCAACTTTGAAATCAATCATCTCTCTATGAACTATATTCCACAGTTTAAAAAGGCCAAATTTATTGTGGAGGTTATTCCCAAAAAAATTCCTTATGTGTAAGTACTACAATAAAGAGTGGGTTTTTCACACGTTACCAATTATTCATAGTTAGGTGAGTATGACCTCATTGCTCAAGGTCAATATGATGTGATTGCAGGCTTCAAGAAAATGCGGTGGCCAACTTGAAACGTGCCAATCAACTGGTAAAAAGTATTGCTGTTGGCGATTCTCTGATCCATTCCAGTAATAGTAAGTAAATTGAAGGTTTCTTTTTGGCATTGCAATGCAATGCATTTGTGTTCATTCTCCATGGTAACACTTCTTCTTCAAATGGTTAGTATGGAGTCAAAGAGTTGGTCAGACATTCCATCAGTGGATCTGTTTCAAGTGTCATTTTATTTTGTGTGTTTACCAACATATATGCAGAAGGAGTAATAGTGAACAGCAAGACATTTACTGCTGAAGGTCATACACTTGGCCTGCCCCCTTTGAACCCCAGTCAGAAGAATGCCGTGAAAGAGGCCTTAGAGCGGCAATTCACACTGATCCAAGGCCCACCAGGTACTCACATGTATACAGGTGTTATCTCATCTTCAGACAACTGACTGATCCAGTGGATAGTTATATGATGCACAATCAGCTTATAAAAAACTGTTTATACTTGTTATACCTCCACACAGGTACTGGAAAAACAGTGGTTGGAGTCCACATTGTGTATCAGTTTTTCCAGAGGAACCAGCAAGATGTGTTTACTCCATCTTCCAGTAAAGACACAGACTCTAAGAGCCAACCAAAGAAAAGAGCTATTCTATATTGTGGACCTTCTAACAAGTCAGTGGATATTGTAGCTGGTAAGTTAAGGATAATTAGTAGTTGACAAGGGCGTAACTTTGGGTTTTCTATTGGGGGGGTTAGCCTAAATGCTCAGCTTTTTACCTCCATCTAGGAGGTTATGTTTTCGCCGGCGTCTCTCTCTCTCTCTCTCTCTCTCTCTCTCTCTCTCTCTCTCTCTCTCTCTGTGTGTTAACATGTTATCTCCCCTGTTAGAATGTTTACAGAGAGATGTAGTCATTAGCCTGACATTATGTTTGTTATGGGCTTATTTCACACCTGAACATTCTGACATTCCATGGTAGTAAACTGAACATTTTATAATTGAAATGAGTATATCCCTCATTCTGACTTGAAAAAATGGGTAATAACATTTAAAACATGTCCATTTACGCTCTTTTAAATAATGGCCATGAGAAGCCCACAAATTGGTGACGTCATGAGTCATGGGCGTCACCAGGTTGTTTAATGTGGGGGGACAACCTGGTGGGGGGTCTGGTGGTCCTCCCCCATAAAATTTGTAATATATTAGATGCAATTTCCTGCTTTCTGGTGTATTTTTAACAGCGAATTTTGTCAACAAAAAAATCAACACTTTTCACAATTATTTGAATGCATGTTGAGTCTGCCTCATTCTCATTGAAATTGAGATGGAAGTTTTGGATGCCATGGTTTTATACTAGTTGATATAAAACTCAAGCAATAAACTTGTTCTATGTCAATATTTAATTTATATTGGTATACACACCAAAAATAGTCAAGACCTGATTCACTCACTATGTTTACTATTTCAAGCAGTGAATCAATAGGCTTAACTTAGGCTATATTATGAAAACTCATTCTTGACAAGGAGCTGTGTTTGATACATATCCTAAAACTGACTAGATCAGGGGTCTCAAACACAAATGAACTGGGGGCCACTAGGGTCAACATTATCTGACTGGAGGGCCATGTCAGGGATCAATTGTATTCTATTATTTATTTATGTTAATCTAACAGGGACCTGCACATTTCCTTTATAATTATTTAGCGTGTTTTTTTTAATCTAAAGATGTGATATTCAATATTAGGCCTATATCTCATCATCATTCAAGCATACTAGAACAAGTATCTTTTCACTTTTCAATAGGAGTTTGTCTGGAATCTGGTGATATAAGAATCATGATAAAGGTATTCTATGGGCTAAGTAATTTGCAACAATATGTGCTGACAATATTTCATTAATTATATGTATTGAAAATTTAATATAATCTATTACTATTTTGGATCTTGAGACAACATTTCTAGCACCTGTCCTGACAAACAGTTAGTCCTGACGAACAGGGAACTAAAAACAACTTTCACTATGAAAAGGATTAATCTATTTTGGGATGACAGTGTTGAAGACAATGCAGAAATTTTATACGATTTCAACATCGGATTACTCGGGAACCGCTAATCACAAAGACGACTGCATCATTGTAATCTGTAGGATCTGCTGTTTAATTTGATATGTGTTTTGCCATAGTTAAGTTAAGAATCCGTGAGATATTACACAGAGAACAATGTATGACAGACGCAGAACTGTATTGGTGACCAGAATTTTGACATAAATTCCTCGCTAATTATCTCGTGATGCGTTAGTAGCACTGTTGGAAAGGCCAGTTTATGTAGAATGCAATGATGCCCTTATAATTTCGGTACAATTAAAACTCCGCGAGTAGCGTGACAGAGAAGAATGGGTGCGCCTGTTGGGAGTGAAATGGACAGATTAATGCATGCAGGGAGGTGTTGTTGGTAATGCAAAACGCGAGTGGATTTTCAGCGTGTTCTCTATTCGAACAAGTGGAATGGATTCGAGATAGAATAGAAACTCTGATGGATAATTTTGCATTATTTACAGTAGAAGAGAAACGTCTCTGCGAGCTAGCCCCTAGCAGTTAGATGTCAATGGATGATATAAATTATGCTGTCCCCTCCCAAAACGTCTGACTTTATTGGAGCAGACACCTGAGTTAAAATTCAGTGAACACTATTGCAGTACATTAAACTTGGCACCCTCTGTCTTTATGTTACACTGTGAAACAAACATCTAGATTAGCCAGCCACCTCCAACAGCTTTAGCTGTTAGAACTTACAGCTAACTTAACAGTAAGATTATTACCTTTTTAGAGGCTGTTGCCGACCAACACTGAAAAATTGTTGCCTGGCTGCCTCTCCTTTTCATTCTTGTCTTTCTGTCTTGTCTACTTTTCATTTCATAATTCAACCATTCATACAGTGACTGTGTAGGCTAAAGTCTCTCTCTATGGGGCTACATTGGTTTCTCATGGCAAAAGCAAGTTGTTGTTTTTTTTTTTTTTGAAGGGGGGTTATCTTGACTGGATCTGATCATTGAGGGGGTCATGACCCCCGCAAATTACGCCATTGGTAGTTGACAATCAGAAGAATATTCTGGTGGCAGAACCTTCAATTTTGTTATACACATTTGTTTTGTGCTAGTGTCATGATCCCATGTTTAAGCTATAAAAAGGGGCTCAACCATTGAGTCTAGTATGTAAACTGGAGAGAGGGGTCTTTTCTGTGACCCATTCATATCATAAACGCTCATTAACGCACACTTGTCTAACATGAGCAGCATTTTCCCCATTCAAAGTAACAAGACAGTTGAGCGCTTCATGATCATATTTTTTGACATAAGTTATCAGGCACAGCCCAAATGGGGATGAATTAGCTTTATATGTTAAGCTAAGGAAAAATCCTTAGAGTTGTGGCTACTTAAACAATTATTTGGAGATTATTTGAGTTAACTTGCATGTGAAGCTTTGTATCAAAGATGAAACATACCTACAACCCAGCCAGCAAACTCACTTGTCCCCAATATGTGTAGAGATGTTGCATCTTGCTCTAGCTCAGTGAGCTCAACTTACCAAGCTCCTATTCCATATTAAAATTCATTTGCCATCTGATGACTATGACCACCTCTACAGAGCAGCTTCTGAAACTGCACAAAAGGAAAGTACTGAAACCTATGCGGGTGTACAGTGAGCAGATGGAGATGTTGGAATTTCCATACCCTGGCAGTGAACTGAAGCTATGCAGGAAGTCCCTTCGTGATGAGAAACCCAAAAAGGAACTCAGGTTTGATAATTGGTACCACTGTCTGGGAAAATTAGCAGGGATCAATTAAACCAGTATATTGAAATATGGTGTGTCTCACCAGTTCAAAAGAACTCTTCCACATTTTTTATATTTCACTGAATTGTTAACAGGTCAATCTCTTTGATGTATCGGATAAGAGAATCAAAATCAAACCCATTTTCAAAAAGTATCAAGACATTTGAGGAGAACATCAAGATGGGATTGTTCAGTGAAGATGACATTCAGGGGTAAGGATGATTGCAGATAATGACAGAACAATGGAAAGAGGGAGCACAGGTTTTTGAAGAGCTTGGTTCCAAAACGCTATAAATAATTTTTTAAAAAATATTCAAGTCATGTTTTTAAATTGTGTATTAAATCTATTATTGACCTAACTTTAATTATCTTGATTTTAGTTTGTGAAAATAAATCAAGTAAAGGTATACCAAAAGTAGGTACACTCATACGTCAGAAAAATAAAATGTAAAAAAAAAGATTTCTAAAAATGTTTTTTAAAAGCATTTTGGAACCAAACTCTTGAAATTCTGAAATACTACCGTATATTTGTCTGCAGATACAAAGACGTTCTGAAAAAGGCTAAGCTGTACGAATTGCAAGAGCAGGATGTCATCTTATGCACATGTGCAGCTGCCTTGAACCCAAACTTCATCAAGGCCATGGACTTTAGGCAGATTTTAATTGACGAGTGTGCCATGGCAAAAGAGCCGGAGGCCTTCATTCCACTGGTTTCGCATAATCCCAAACAGGTCTGTCTGTAATTGAGCTTCAAGCAAAATTCCATAGATGATCTTTATGCAAATGTACACCGAAATGCGTGCATTCAGAGATGGCGTAATAGACCGAGGGTGATAAATTGGCAAGAGTTGCAGAGCCAAGAAACATCGCTTGAGCACAGCAACAAAAATGGCAAAGTTGTGTAAGCATTTGAACGTTCAATCCCTCCCATTCACATTAGATGCTGTAAGAAGCCTATGCATTTTTTTTTTTATTATTATCTTTCTTAGATTGTTCTGCTGGGTGATCATAAGCAATTACAGCCTATTGTTGAATGTCCAGAAGTGAAGAAAATGGGTATGAAGCAATCCTTGTTTGAGCGATACATGAACGAAGCATTAATGCTTGACACACAGTACAGAATGGTAAGAGCAGCTCTCTTTAACACACACACATATTTCTTTGACGAAAAAAAAAGAACACAAAATTGCACAGCAAACGGCAAAGATCACTTAATTATGCTGATATCAAAAATATCAATTAAATACCTACTTTAACTCTGTTCTTTTGAAATTCTCTCTCAGAATGAAGCCATCTGTGCCTTTCCCTCAAAAATGTTTTATGAGGGTCGCCTGAAGACAGGAGCAAAAAGGGGGAAATGTTACCTAATGACCAAAGACAAGAAACCAACCCCCATTCTGTTTGGCCATATTCAAGCAATAGAAGACAGTCTAGTTGTCTCTACGACTACTGGGAATGAAAACTCAAAAGCTAACCGAGAGGAAGCTTCACAAGCGGTTAAGTTGGCGAACAAAAAAAAAAGTTTTAGCCAAAGCATTTAGTACTGTGTGAATAGTGTTGAGAAAGGTATTCAGAAAGAGAATATGCTAATCCCCAAAAAAGTAATGTCATCTTTTTATTCTAAGTAGTGCATTGCTTGTGTGTGCCCCGCCTCCCCCAGCCAGCTAAGCAGTGCAAAGGGGGAGTGGCTACGGTTAAAGCGGCAGACTGCAACTGCTTAATTTACTGATATCTTTAGTATTTTTAATCCAAACATTACCAAAAAGCATACCAAATCTGAGGTCAGTTGGACAAACGGTTTGAGACTTATGTGTGGAACACAAACATAGACAGACGTTCCTTGCATTAGACAGATTTGAAATAAAAGGATGAAAGACTACTCTAGTCAAGTCAAGTCAAGTCACTTTTATTTATATAGCACATTTCATACAACATAGTTGATCCAAAGTGCTTTTAAAATAATAATAATAATAATAATAATAATAATAATAATAATAATAAACAATAAACAAATAATAATAATAATAATAATAATAATATGCAAATGACCAAATAAAACAAACAAACAAAAATAATAACAAAAATAAAAGAGGAAAGGGGTTTAGGGAGAATTAAAGGCTAGGGAAAAAAATGTGTTTTTAACTTAGACTTAAAAATATCAATGGTATGAATGGACCTAATGTGGGAGGGGAGACTATTCCAGAGCTGGGGAGCAGAAACAGAGAAGGCTCTGTCACCTCTGGTTCTAAGGTGAGAGGAGGGAACAGAAAGAAGAAGTTTAGAGGAAGATCTGAGGGGCCTAGAAGTACAGTAAGGACTAAGTAAATTGCAGATGTAATCAGGTGCTAATTGATGTAAGGCTTTAAAAACATAAAGTAACAATTTAAACTCAATTCTATATTTCACTGGCAACCAGTGCAGTTCACAGAGCACAGGAGTGATGTGATCACGCTTCTTAGTTCCAGTAAGCAATCTAGCAGCAGCATTTTGAACCATTTGTAATCTAGCAATAGAAGAGTTGGGAAGGCCAAAATAAAGTGCATTACAATAGTCTAATCTTGAAGTGATGAATGAATGAATTAGAGTTTCCATGTCTTTAGCAGAGAGGAAAGATTTTAACTTTGCAATGGTTCTCAATTGGAAAAAACTGGCCTTCACCACACTGCTTATTTGATTACTGAATGTGAGTGAAGAATCCAGGTAGACTCCAAGGTTTTTTACTACACTACTGAAATTTGAAGATAAGGGACCAAGAGCATTACTCAGGTCAGATACAGAAGTAGGAGGCCCAAATATGATCACTTCAGTTTTCTTTTCATTTAAGTTGTAAGAAATTCATGGCCATCCAACATTTGATATCATTAAGACAGTTAAACAGGTTTACCAAAGAGCCAGAGTCACCAGGAGTGACTGGAAGGTAAAACTGTGTATCATCTGCATAGCAATGGTACTGAACACTGTATTTTTCAAAAATTGATCCAAGTGGGAGCATATACAGTGAAAATAAAAGAGGGCCTAAAATGGACCCTTGGGGGACACCACACTTGATTGGAGCAGAGGAAGAGGAATAATTATCCAACCTGACTGAAAAGGTTCTATTGCTCAAATAAGACTTAAACCATTGCAGAACTGTGCCCTGTAGACCAACTTCAGCCTCCAGTCTTTTTACAAGAATGGAATGGTCTATTGTGTCAAATGCAGCACTAAGGTCGAGGAGAACTAGGAGGGCACAGGAACCAGAATCAACAGAGAGAAGGATGTCATTGTGGACTTTGATCAGGGCAGATTCAGTGCTGTGTAAAGATCTAAACCCAGATTGGAATTTATCAAAAATGCTAAACTTGTTTAAATATGGAGATACTTGGGAGAGGACTACTTTTTCCAGGATCTTAGACATAAAAGGTAATTTGGAAATAGGCCTATAATTCTTAAGATCACTGGCGTCAAGATTAGGCTTTTTAAGTAGTGGTTGCACTACCGCCTGCTTAAAACTAGATGGAACCTCTCCATATGTTAAGGAGTTATTAATTATAGCCACTGTAAAGACTTCCTTAAAAAGGCGAGAGGGTAAGACATCTAAGTGGCAAGTACTAGGTTTTAAATGAGACACCACCTCAGAAAGCTGGAAGGGAGACACAAGTTGGAAGTGTTTGAGAGAGCTGAGTGATAAAATAGGAACAGATGGGTCATTATCTGAGGGTGGAATAAGGGATTTGATATTGTCGATCTTATCAATAAAGAATCTGAGAAACTTTTCACAGATCTCAGTGGAAGGGGCAACAGTGGAAGTGGCAGCAGGAGGATTTAAAATTGAGTTAATAGAGCTAAACAAGATTCTAGGTCTATGAGAATTACTATTAATTAAGTCTGCATAATACTCAGCCTTAGCCGTCTTAACAGCTCTTTGGTACATTTTAAGAGAATCTCTATAAATGTCAGAGGACACGAGTAATTTATCTTTTCTCCATTTACGTTCAGCTCTCCTACAGAGTTGTCTGTGGGAGTGAGTGGAGTCATTCAACCAGGGGCTAGAATTAGACTTAGACTTAGAATGTTTTAGTTTTAATGGAGCCACACTATCAAGGGTGTTGGAACAAGAGGAGTTAAAGAGAGTGACTAGATGTTCAGTGTCAGTAAGGGTGGAAAGTGCAACTGAGATACTAGAAGAGTGGCTGAGCATAAAAGTGTCAGAGAAAAGAGAGGCAGTTGATGAATTAATAGATCGGGCATAAGAGTAAGTCTTCGAGGATGGGGGCGGGGACGGGGCACAAAACAAAGGTGATTCAAACAAAATCATAAAATGGTCAGACACCAATATCAACAATATCAACATTGCTAACTGAGAAACCAGATGACAGCACAAGGTCTAATGTATGGCCCTTAATATGAGTCGGAGCCATAATAGATTGTGTGAGATTAAAAGAGTCCACTAGGCATAGAAACTCTTGTACCAAATGCTTACCAAACTCTACGAGGATGGTGCATGTAATGTTATTATTGGGGGCCAAAGGCACTTGGACATATCATAATGTGCCCACATCCCAATCCTTTTATAGCGGCTTGCAAAATTAAAGGCATATTCCACCTTTTTATGAAAATGGGTTATTCACCCTCTGTATCGGTATGTGAGTAAAAACATTTTGACCTCCATGCATGCGCTTTTCATGTCTGGCAACCCCAATTTTAGCTTTAGCTTAGAATAGGGGCTTAAAAGTAAAGTAGCCAAAGAGATTCTATTTACATTTATAAACATATACAATGGAGAGAACAAGTATTTGATACACTGCTGATTTTTCAGGTTTTCCCACTTGCAAAGTATGTAGAAGTCTGTAATTTCTATCATGGATACTCTACAACCATGAGTGATGGGATGTAAAACAAAAATCCAGAATTTTTAAATGATTATTTTCCATTTTATAGCAAGAAATAAGTATTTGATACACCCGGACTTTAAGCTCCCTCCAAAGGTTTTCTATTGAATTCAGGTCTGGAGACTGGCTAGGCCACTCCAGGACCTTGAGATGTTTCCTACGGAGCCACTCCTTAGTTGCCCTGGCTGTATGTTTTGGGTCGTTGTCATGCTGGAAGACCCAGCCACGACCCATCTTCAATGCTCTTACTGAGGGAAGGAGGTTGTTGGCCAAGATCTCATGATACATGGCCCCATCCATCCTTCCCTCAATACGGTGCAGTCGTCCTGTCCCCTTTGCAGAAAAGCGTCCCCAAAGAATGATGTTTCCACCACCATGCTTCACAGTTGGGTTCTTGGGGTTGTACTCATCATTCTTCTTCCTCCAAACACAACGAGTGGAGTTTAACCCAAACAGTTCTATTTTTGTTTCATCAGACCACATGACCTTCTCCCTGTCCTCCTCTGAATCATACAAAAGGTCATTTGCAAACTTCAGACGGGCCTTGACATGCGTTGGCTTGAGCAAGGGCACCTTGCGTGCACTGCAGGATTTTAATCCTTGACGGCGTAGTGTGTTACTGATAGTTTTCTTTGAGACTGTTGTCCCAGCTCTATTCAGGTCATTGACCAGGTCCTGCTGTGTAGTTCTGGGCTCATTCCTCACCTTCCTCATGATCACTGATGCCCCACGAGGTGAGATCTTGCATGGCGCCCCAGACCGAGGGAGATTGACAGTTGTCTTAAATTTCTTCCATTTTCTAATAATTGCACCAACAGTTGTTGCCTTCTCACCAAGCTGCTTGGCTATTGTCCTATAGCCCATCCCAGCCTTGTGCAGGTCTACAATTTTATCCCTGATGTCCTTACTCAGCTCTCTGGTCTTGGGCATTGTGGAGAGGTTGGAGTCTGATTGATTGTGTGGACAGGTGTCTTTTATACATGTTCAAACTAGTTCAAACAGGTGCAGTTAATACAGGTAATGAGTGGAGAACAGGAGGGCTTCTCACGGATCATTCAGACGGGGCGGCAGGCCGACGGCAACGCTCTGCGTTAACGCTCACATCAGCCAGTCACAAGCGTGAATCTTTTGACGCTGTGTTTTGATAGGACAACACTGGCTACAGAGCGTTGAAACTTTTGCCGGATGACGTGCCAGCGGCAGCGAGCGTTGTCCTATCAAAACAGGGCGTCAAAAGATTCATGATTTTGACTGGCTGATGTGAGCGTTAACGTCGAGCGTTGCCGTCGGCCTGCCGCCCCGTCTGAATGATCCGTTAGACCCCGTTTACACAAACACAGCTAACCATAAAGACGCACATGTTTCTCTGCGGTTGCACCTCTCTGTTACACTTATCCGAAGGTGAAGACGGAAAATCTCACGAACTCCGGGCAAGGTGGAGATGTCGGAGAACCCCGTCTTCAGAGATTTGTGTAACTACCCATAACCGGAGCTCTAGCACCAAAGACAGTTGGAGCAAACGAGAAACACCGCCCCCCATTGTTGACATTCCAGACTCCGACATCGCTTACTAAAGTTGCATAGGAATATAATGGGAAACAGTACGTCTGTCTGTAAAAATGAACAACTCGTGACTTTTGTGCAGACCTATCAATATGATTATAATATGCCTGTATAGGCGAAAGCCAGTATGACATCGAGGGATATGTTGCAAAATTAAAATCTGGCTTCGTTCAATGCCAGGAGATAGATATTCACTGATGGCTAATGTTAGCAATGCTTCGTTTCATTTGGATCAGGATGAAGGATACTATCTTGTAACAAACAGGTGACAAATAAATGATTGAACAGTTAAGTACATCGTAACATTAGTGTCTCTATATTTTAGTCAACGTACAGTAAATAAATTATTTCCCTAACTGTTAAGGGCGAACATGCTGCTGCTGTTAACCCACGTTAGCCCATTTTAACTTGGGCTGCAGTGCTACTTACCTCACTCACGTCAGATCATGCGCTACGTAACTTTCGTAAGGCACTTCCGCGCAACGATCTGATGTTGAAGCCCATCAGAGAGATTTCAAGCCATTATTCTCTAACCGGACCAATCAGGGACGCTGGCTGCTGTAGAGGGTGTGACGTAGCGAAGAAGCAACTGTTTTGAATCCAACCAATCCAACAAACGTAACGTGCGTCATCGGTTGGTTTCGATGTGGTTGGCTGCAGTGTACCTCAATTAAATTGATGGACAAGCCGTTTGCCCAGTTAGATTCAAGGATTTCTGGCTCCTGAAATAATTCGTCTATCGCTGAATATCAGATGAACGCGCGTAGCGCTACATCTGGCGTGAGTGAGGTAACAGTGCTACATGAAGTTCATGAACAACTCCGTTTGCTCTGTTGATCCTTGATCGCTCACACCTCCACTTTCACATGGAAAGCACAAGCCCAAGTCCCTTTTAGCTGTTTCTACAACCACCAACACGTTTCTACCGAAGATCAGAATATTTGTCCAGACGAATCTCCCTCTCTCAACATTGAAAGTTCACAGTGATTAGCAAACTATGCTAGCGATATAAGAGTGACGGCTGTGTTTGTTTTCTTTAAGTTACACGAATATTATCTACAACATTGACGTGTATGAAGCCCAATAAGTAGCCGTAATTGTTTATTTCACATTGAATGGACAGTGTGACTTAATCCACAGACATGTTAGTTCGTCTTGTTATGGTTTAGTTGGAGCCGTCTTCTAGGGAAAGCCAACAGGTGGGAGCCTGGAGGAATTAATTTAATTAAACTTAACGTAATTTACAAAGATCTGAACGAAAATGACATGGCATTCCTCACATCAATGTTAAATCAATACAGTCCATATAATGTGACCATTGTTCTGTATTTACATCTCTATAAATCTGAAGAAATACGAAGAAAATTCAAGGCTCCTAATGCAACTCTATGGGCTTTACGCCAGCGAATGTCGCACCCCTGTCAGACAGTGAATCCTTCTGAACTCCAATTGGTTTATCTGCGTTCGATGGGCGGGGCTTAGCCAAAGGTGAATTGTCATGTGTTGGTTTCATTAATGATCAGAGACAATATTATGGCACACATACATTAATATCATTCTATAATTTCTTAAGGGAAAATGTTAATGATGTGACGTAACGTTAATGTGACACTGCTGCTAATGCAGACCGAAACACTTCACGTTTGTGGCCATCTGCCACGATGTTGCTCCCTTGAAAGATCTTTGATAAAACTGTGACGTGGTGGTTAATTGTCACCGCCTTTCTTAGCCGTTTTTGATGTTTGTGTAAATGCGATTGTTTTCTTATTCGGGGGAGGGGAAGATAACCGGTTTCTCGAAGACCCGGGGAAGTGTAAACTAAGCATTAAAGAAGAACTAACATGTTTGTGAGAGCCAAATATCTTACTGGTTGATAGATGATCAAATACTTATGTCCTGCAATAACACGCAAAATAATTATTTAAAAATCATCTACTGTGATTTTCTGGATTTTTGTTTTAGATTTCATCACTTACAGTTGTAGAGTACCTGTGATAGAAGTTACAACCTTCTTTGCAAGTGGGAAAACCTAGAAATCAGCAGTGTATCAAATACTTGTTCTCCCCACTGTACATTCCAGCACCAATGCTAAGGTAAAGCTAAAATTGGGGTTGCCAGACATGGAAAATGCAAGCAGAGCAAAATGTAAGAGCACTAGAGAGCACTATAAGAGGGTGAATAAGTCATCTTCATAGAAAAGGGGGAATATCTTGAGTAAAGCTTTATTCCCAATAGTATAAAGTATCATATGTGAATGCTACAAAACCTCCACCAGAAATAAATTATACAGTAATATATAATCAGAGACCACAGTGGCTGATATACTGTAATATCTAGATATCGTGAGTCAAAGCTCTGTAAAGTATTCTGTTTAGATAAAATAAGATGGTCTTTAAAGTGGGTGATAACCCCTTTTTCCCCCACTAACAGGTCCGGATTGTTAGACTGCTAATAAATTGCTCAAAAGTTCCACCAGAGAGTATTGCCATACTTACACCATACAATGCACAGGTATCTGAAATCAATACAATTCTGAGGGCACTTCAAATTGAAAATGTGACTGTGTGCACCATCATGAAGAGCCAAGGTGAGGTTAACATCCACCTCTCATGACCAAACCAAAAGTCCTCTTTGAAAACCTCTCTGCATGCAACACTGTACATTTCTGCTTTGTATTTGTCTTTGTGTAGGGAGCGAGTGGCCATATGTCATCCTCTCTACTGTGCGCTCTTGTGAGCCTGAAGTATTGAAGACCTGTCCAGAGCACAGCAAATCCTGGCAGGGGAAACACTTAGGTTTCATCACTGACCCCAACCAAGTGAATGTGGCCATCACACGGGCCCAGGATGGCCTATGCATTTTGGGTAAAATACATTCCCTCATCTGCTTTTCCAATACACTTGACTCACTTACTCAGAGTATTCTTTGGCTTATAATGGTGGTAACTCCCTCTATGTTCAAACCCACAGGTAACCGTTACCTTCTGCAGTGCAATGAGCTCTGGAAGAATCTCCTGAGACATTATAAAGAAAAAGACTGCGTGGTGGATCCAGCCAAAGACATTAAGGTGTTGGCTGGGCCATGACCAACATATACACAATACACAATGCCTTTATCATGATTCTTATATCAACAGATGTCAAACAGCCTCCTTAATGCACACTTAATGCACAGTGTGCATTAAGGAGGCAGTTTGACATCTGTTGATATAAGAATCATGATAAAGGCATTGTGTAAGACTTTACAATTTTGCATGTGGGTATGACATGTGACACAGAGCCATATAATTAGTGACATTTTGATATAAATTCGATGCCAATTACTGCTAATCACAGAAACTAGGGACTAGCACCATTAGAAAGGCAGGTAGCAGTTTTACATGATTTACCGTTCATTTGTTCAATTTTTTTTTTTTTTTTTTTTACAGTGCAAAGCAGAATAAGGATATCAACTCAATTCATGTATACACACAAATAAACATGTAAGGGAAAATATGTTGGATTTATGGAGGCATGAATAGGGCAATGTCTTATGAACCTAAAGATGCCACATCTTTACTTGGAAATAAAGGTTTCCAGCCGACAGAGGGATTATTGTAGCCTGGGACTGAAATTTTACAGAATTTCGCGATCAAGTCAGTATGACACACTGACCGAATTAAAACCAAACTACTAGTACTCAAAATATAATAAAACTACTATTCATCATAATGTCAAAGGAAATTCACTTAAAGACCCACTAGGGGAGTACTGATTGCACAATCTGCTGGACTAAGAATCAAACAAAGCTATTACCAAATATTTCTGCTGATAATCCTCCTTGTGGAATTGTGTCAGTGGAGGAAATTGTATGGGTGTCTTTCATACAAGTATTCACGCTTGAGGAAGGGTTGGAGCCCGAAATGTCACACATTTTAAAATAAAATCTTGGGAAGCAATTCCTGGAAGAAGCAGACTTTGGTTTCCTTTTGGTCTGGCTTCCAGTTTTAAATTGGATGTGCGTGTCCTTATCACCATTTTTCAGTGGAAGAAGCCACCATGAATATGTATTGATAGTCAAATGCGCTGAGAATGTCCAAACAAATCACTTTGTAATTCAAATCAATAGACACAAATCAAGACACAACACTATTAGATGTCTGAACGTTGGCTTATATGACACCGTGAAGCAGCAAGTTTGAGTGTGGAAATGCATAGAATTTTGAAATGGAAGATGTGAAGGAACCCTGATCTTACTCCGGAATACAGTCATTAATATCCCAGGCGATTTATATAAGGTACAACAAGTGGGATTTTTTGTTTAATCCTACATGGGGGGGTGGTCATGAATATATCATCCTCTCAGGCATTTCTTTTGCCCTCTATAAAATCCATGGGGTATCCAGAACATGTGAACACTTCATTCTTGCCACACTGTAGTGTAGAGTTTGTGTAGGAGTCAGTCCATGGTGAATACTTAGAGGTAAAACTGCTTACAGCTCAGTCCACTTTGAGATCTCTTCTCAGGAGATGACGCCTCCTCTGGCTGATCAGATGCCTCATGTTTATAAAGAGACCTGTGGGATTAAACAGTTTGTTACCTCTCTGATACTCTCTCTCACAGAATTTAAGTACACCACAATATGGTGTAACTGTACCATAAGTCGTTGTACAGTAACTATAAACGTTGTAAGAGGAACTAAAAGTTATACATATATAACCATGACCTAATACTTCTTACTGTCTTAAACCAGATAGTGAGCACAACAAAGCAGAGAGAAGAATTCTCTAAATTGAATCTTTATCATAATCATTGGTGTCCTTACCCAGAAACATGACAAACAGATAAAGTTTGAGTGTGAAGGAGAAACTGATGGAGTGCCCAAGGGCTGTGGGTAATGGAATGCTGTACAGATCCGACTCATCAAAAAGGTGTAGAGACTGTACCACAGCTACCGCTGGAGAAAGGGAGAGAGCAAGAGAAAGAGAGAGTATCATAATAAACTCTGATAGCCAAGGAGAGAACAGACTTGTGAAGGTTGACAATGGGTCAGTGTCTTCTCACTCACCTTCTGCTATAGTTGCCAGTGGGTAAAGTAAGGCCCAGACTGTATACCTGAGCCAGGTAAGCACTCTCCACTCCAGCCCAATGCAGGCTAGCATGTAAAAAGGGTACCTGTGCAAAAGATCATAATGTGTGTGTGTCACATGATATATTACACAAATACATGTACATATACCATAGAAGTTAACCACAGAAGTTATATCTGACCTGAAGATCTCAATGGCACTCCACAGGTAGAAAACAAAGAACACCACAGCACGGTTCTGCATTTCACCTAAGCTTCCGAAAATGACAAACAGTATAACATTCCTGCCCATCACCTGTTAAGTGCAATAGAAAGAGAAGCATGAAAAAGCTTTTGGGATAATGGTCTCCATTTTAACCTAATAGCACAGCTGACCTGGCAGCACCCAGCACTTAAGCTCCCTGCTACATTAGACATACCAGTACATTAAAGTTATATGATCTTTACACTGTCCACAGGGAACCACTCTCTGCCCTTAAAGAGACAGAGCACAGCACCCTCACTATACAAACCTTTAAGTAATTTACACAACATTCTCGGTAGCAGTAACATACATTATATTCTTATTTTTCATTGAACACATTTACAGGGGAGAATTACTGTCATTTCACAATATTTTAGCCAATGTTTGAATATTGTAGTCCTTTAGCTCTGAAGAAAAATAGAGCTAATGTTACTGTGCATTACAATGCCTTCTTGTTTTCTGTAAAATTGCAAAATTATATTACTCCATTGTAATTTCGTAGCTTATGACCTATTATGATGGGGAAAAAATAATAATTCAGAGAATAGTCCTAGAAATCACACAAACTAACCACCAGGGACTTCACACTACCTGGACCATGGCAGGGAAGACAGCGGAGTTCACCACACCCAATGCTGGGTTAATAACCTCAACCACTGCCAAAATTTGGCAAATGAACATTACAGTCCAACAAAACCTGAAGGTGTGGTAAATGGAGTCTGAAAAGCAAAAAGAAACAAAACACTTCTGTAGAGAAAACAATCATGTGTCCAGGACATGTATTTTTCTGATTGTTCTGATTATTTTTACATTTTTATATTCAACATTCAGGATATTATCATAAAAAGGCTTTAAAAATAAGATTAATGTTTGCAGATTTGTCAGGCATTTTCTAAGCTTCTGATATTTAGAGGGTCTGGAGTATATCTTTAGGAGAATCTAAACAGTGCAATCAGTATACTACAAACTAGATTAGAAGTGTTGTACTGTATCAGAGTGTAAAAGCACCAGCAAGAACTCACCTTTTCCCTCAAGAAGAAGACGGGCAGTTATGTTGGAAAAGATCCACACAAAGCCCAAAAACTGAATGAGATTATAGATGAAGAGGTAGGTCTTCGTAAGGACAGCCATGGCTTTAGGAAAGGTGAGAAATATCTTACAACCAGGAATTTAAAAAACACATACACACACACACACACACGGTTGCAGGCCTACAAAAAGCATGCAACATGTTCAAAACTACGTGCAATGTAAATATTTTAAATTAAAGTTAACGTTACAAATATAAAACCTAGTTAAACTTACCATCACGAGCCTTAGTCTCTTGGTTATTTCCCGTCATCTCCTGTAACATGGTTAACGTTACTTTTAAGTTTCAAACAGCCACACCGTTAAGTTTAAAAAAGATGCCCATAATCTATATTGCGTAAAACCTGGAGCACTTCTATACATTTCATCACCGTGTAACCTAAACTATGTTGGCATTATGCATACCGTGGTCATTGTTGTGTCGACTTCTCTCGAGTGGGCAGCCACTTACTGTGCTACCTGGAGCCTCTTTGTAACACTGAAAAATAGCAAAACGATGTTTTCATATGCTGATAAACTTCACATCGCTGTAGAGAGCATTGAAGTATTCCTATCCCATCACCAGGTTAGCAAGTTTAATCTGGAAAAAAAAAAAGTATTTCTGAAACGTACCTGAAAAGTCTACTGCAGTAGGCCTAATGATGGGAAAACAATAGGTTTCCTTATTGAGGAAATACGGTTCACAATAATAAATGCAGACCAGGATAGGTCCATGTCGAAGAGAGGATTCTGCCACTGTGTTGCGCGAATGGCGGAAGCTGGCATGCTGCATGGATCCAGCGTGCGCGCACCCATGGCTCTTACGTGCTCGGCCATATGAATACACAAGAGGGTGGGGTAATCATACAAGACACCAAATCTATGATGGAAACTAGGCTATACGTATTGTAATGTATTTTATAAACATGCGGAGGTACACAGCTTTAAATATTCAAATATAAAGACCAGCCATAGACAGATAATGGTTTTTAAATGACATTTATTTAAATAGGACATCTTTTGTTTGTAAGAATGGTTATTAGAACACATGAAAGCGACAGTCTCTGATCTCTCTCATATCAGAGAAAGTATTCTCGATGATAATCAGAGAGTTCACACTTTGGTGAGATCTTTACTCTCAATGGCAGAGCCAGCACAGTAAGCCTAACTTCCCCCAATCCAGAGATTCAGTGCAATGGGGTAGCCATCCCAAAATACTCACAAACACAAACCATAGCAACTTGCATGGTATTTTTTTTTTCAGAGCAAGGGCCCAGTATGTGGTCTAGGGTATGTGATGAAAATGGCCAGGAAAAAACAAAAACAAAACAAAAAACAATCAAACCACCACTACAGTCACATCTGTACTTTTTCCAGAGGCTTCTCGACTTGAATTCCGAGTACAAAGGCTACAGTGGCTAACTGCTGAGGACAGCATTGACAAAAGATGTGACGCAATACCATAGACACTGAAAACTCTGCAAGAAATTCATCCATCAGTATAACAACATAGTAAACTGCTCCTGCAATGTTGACCCTCCATCACACCGCCATTCTGTAAACAAAACTCTTCTATTATCCTGGGCCCATAAAGTAACAAGTCTGTGAGTATGTTAGGGGGCTGCCCGACGTGAAAAGCCTCTACCAAAAGGCCTACTTCACACAAGACTGCCAGCACAAGGACAGCCGAACAAGACTTCTACCAGCCTTGAGTAAGACTGTTATGCATAAACATGACATGTAAAAGACTTTTTGCCTGCCACATTATGACACGGAGAGCCGGCTAGAGGAGGGTCATTTCAAAGAAGACTGATGTTTAGTGTTCTGATGAAGTCTGCAGTGAGGACGGCAGAAGGTCATCTGCCAGTCAGTCACACCATCACCAACTTGTGGTAGCTCGCTAACTGACGCCCACTACAACAACTTTCAGTGCTACATCCCCACACTTCAACAAGGTGCATACAAAAAGACAAAGAATGCAAGAAACAAAAACAAACAAAAAAGAATAGGAAAAAAAAGTACTAGAGACATGTCTTGCGAGAGAGTGAATGTCACTCAATTTGGCTCTCGGGGAACAGTTGGTAGTGTATGACACTTGACCACACCTGCGAGACAATAGGGGGGAAATGGAGGGCTGTCTTACAGTAAACGGGGGGATGGGACTGAGAGACTGGGGGGAGGAGACAGACGGGATCCAGACAAGCAGGCAGGCTGGATGGATTGGTTGGCTGGATGTTAGTCTCAGTATAAGAGCTAATGTTAAGTCTTAGCACACACAGCTAAGGTTAAGGCTTGAATTTGCCCTGATAACCTGGTGTTTCTGCACAGCATGTGTGTGCATTGTTTATTTTTCTACCATGTTTTAGGATGTTATCCATCCATCCAGACAGATTAAAAACTAAAAAGATAGAAAGGGAGAAAAGTAAACTATAATCTGCATGTATGCCCATTTTCAAACGGCTAAATGAATAAATATGTCTGAAATTGAAAATGAAACTAAAGGACCCTACCCCCCCTCAAAGAAAAAAATGCAAATGCATGCCACTCCATGTTCCATGCATGTACTCTATTTACAATTTGAAAAATACAGACTTCCTTTTCCTACACCTCACACACTTCCTATATAGTTTGACTTGTACAATCAGCAAGTCCACATTCTGCACCCTCAAAAACAGGCCAGTTTAAACACACACAAACACACTCATGGCTCGGACAGGTTAAGCTGTGCCTAAAAACAAGCCATTCAGCCAAGTCGGGCATTCTGAATAAAACTTTCTTGGGGAAAGAAAAATATAAATCTAAAACTCAGAGGAAAAAAAAAAGTGTGCAGAGAGGAGAAATGATTTGTGGTTTCGCCTCTCTCCACAATTAACTCTGCCGCAAACAATACTGCTGTGGGATGGTTTGAATTATTCTATTATTTATTTGGGTAAAAATGACTGAATAAAATAAAAAAAAGGTTAAGAGATAAGTAGTAAGATTGAGATGCCAAGAGGAGGCCAATCAGCAAGGGACGCCGGGACCACAGTGCTGCTTGCTGCTGATGCTGCGGAGGCCACGCTTTGAAATGGGGTTTTCCGGAAAGTTCTCCATGAACGGGCCTGCCACCCTCAGTCCTCTATGTACTCCCACAGGTCCTTCTCATAGCCCTCATGCACGTGCTGCAGCAGCACTCTTCGCCGACTCTCACAGTATCTATGGGAACAGGGGAGGGAGACAGAGGAGACCGAGCACACAGTTAGTGAGGAGTGCAAAGGACAGAATGCTGACAAACAGAAGAGACTAGAACCAGTACACAGCATTACAGTACAATCTTACTGACCAATTCAATTCAATAGTAATGCTATTTTCAAGGAGTTTTTCCATTTTAGTTCCTCTACCAACCCACCACCACCACCACCATTACTGCACTCTCTCACCTGTACTTATCTTGGACTTTTTGTTTGATGTCCTGCAATGAATCCTGGGAAATATCTCGCTCCAGGTACCCAGACAGAACCTCTGTAGCATTCTCCAGATCAGCCTGATTGTTCTGAGAAAGAAGCAAAGTCAGTCCTTGATGGTCTGATGGACACATGTTCTCATTTGGCTCAGCAGATCTAGTGGTAATACTTGTCAGTCTAATATTACCCAGAACCTCTCATCTAACTAACTCACAGCACACATACCCCATAGAGCAAAATACCTTGTAAGGAATAGACTGACCACACAATGACCAATGAACACAATGCCATGTTCTTGTCAGCATTCCTTCAGCTTGATGATTAGTATGCATTGTGAAACTGCTGGTATGACGATATGGCAAAGGTCTCCTCCCTGCAGAAGGTGGCATCTGCGACCATGCCACCTGTCCCCTCTTACCTCAAAGATGATGGACTGGTTGTTCTTCTTGAGGTAGAAAGCGAAGACGTAGGTGAACATGAGCGTGGAGCGGCACTGGCACAGCACGTCCACGGCCTTCTTGAGGAACTGCACCTCGATCCAGGACATGTTGTGCTGCTGCATCTCCTCCATCTTCTGCTTGACCTGGGCGTAGAGCTTGTGCTCGAAGCGCAGACTCTGCATGTGGTTCATGTAGCGGTTGCAGTAGAAGAGGTACCGCTGGAGGGCCGCCCGAGAACGCTGCACCACACACAACTGGGTTTACATTCCAGCATGCGTCTGAGCGCTATATGCACATATACAACACTACACACATGCACACACACAGGCACGCACACATACACACTTAACTACAAGATATAGTCATCTTCCGGTCAGACATATACCTGACATTACATGTCCATACAGACATGACATTAGACATTACTAAAAGTAAACCAGGGCCACAAAATGGCAGACACACATGATGTAGTCTTCATCATACTACTGATAACACACCACACATACACTCTTTTGCCTGTAGTGCCTAGACCGTTCGGGATAAAAACTTAGTTCACCTCCTGGGCATCTCTAGCAGCCTTGGCGTCATCCTCATTGTAGCGATTGCAGTTGTACCTGAAAAGCAGATAAGTGGAATTGATCAGTGGGAACATAAGGTGGGATTCCACATTTTAATGTGCAATACAACCAATGCTGAATTTGCTTATCCCTCCGGTGCTCGGGCCCTAATAGAGATCTTAAAAAGCATTAAAGCTTCGCACCTCCAGTGCAGGCCACAGGACTCAGGGCCAAAAAAGGTGGAAGGTGGAATTCCACTCCGTCTGTTAATCCAAGAAAGCCCCAACTGCATTTGTCTATCCCCTCTAAGCTCTATTGTCATACACTTATAGGCCGTAGTATTTAGAGCTGAATCTGTGAGAGCAGAACAGTTTGCTGAGAGAAAACTCCCACGCAGAACAAGGAAACAAGCGTACTATATAAAAAGACATTTATAGCTCAACCCTTTTACACAATGCCTCATCAGTTCAAAATGTGGATGCTAAAAATTTAGCATTGATTGAGATTGAGATCTCGTTGATCTCCGTTGAGATCTGCCAGCATCGGTGGAGCTGTGCACAGACTGCACACGTCACACTCTGGAGCTACAGATGCTCATTAACCAGCATGATGTCATATGATCAGCACAAGGGCTGAGAAAACCCAGAAAACCCAAGAGCATTTCTTACCAGGCAGAGCCATGGGGCTCCCAAGGGCCGAGACACACCCAGCAGAACTCTGCCTTGCAGTTTTGGTTCCGGCACACCATGTGGTTACAGCCACCATCCTTCTCGATGGTCACGTGACACTTAGGACACTCCTGCAGAATAGAGAACACAGGTGAATACACCACGTTCTGACCAGACTTCTAGATGCTTCTCAAGGCCCCTGCTCCATTCTTGCCTAATTTCCTATTTACTTTTCAATGAGCACTAATATTGATGAAGTGAGTGCTTCCATGGTGAGGCCTCTAACTACAATTCAATACATAGCAGTTATTGAATATCGACACACAGACCTTTGTGTTTGCTGCAATCCAGTTGGATGTTTCACTGTCATCATCACACTTCTTGATCCATTTTCGCAACCACTGGAGAAAACAAACAGATTTGCATTCATTGACTGAATGAAGGTTTTTGCAAACACAACAACATCTTTTACTTTCAGGTTGTGTTCTTGTAGCAGAGCATGTCATGTGTTAACCACGCACACACACACACGCACCCTTCATTCTGTGTTTCTCGGGGGAAGCACTTCAATGGAGCACCTAAGATCAGAGTGAGTGTGCTGGGGCCTAGAGGAGCAGCGCTAATGAGAATTTAGCCTGGCCTGGGGCTGCCTAATGAGGCCTCCTGGTGAGAAGCCAGACGCGATTCAGACAGGGATATTGCCACCAAAGCAACATCTGCCCTCATTTCCTCAGATCTGGCTCAAACGAACGAACACACATACATACACACACACACACCGAGAAGGATTCTCTTCTACATCTACTCAGCTACATCAACTAAAACCCCCACTTTAGGGAGTTATACCTGCTTTCTAAAGATGAGAAAACAACTCGTATGCACTCGTACACTATAGCATCTTCCAAGATTTCAGATTTACATTTTACCAAGTCCAATATCTTGATTCTGCCAAGAACTATGACTATTGCAACATACCTTGCACTTCACTGGATCATGCCAGTTCTCTCCACAGTTGAAGCTGGTTATACAAGACAGACAAAATACATAAGATACAAGTCAGAGGAGGGCTTTGGGCACACATAAGGACATCCATGCAATAGTTTGTAATGTGTGTGTGTGTGTGTGTGTGTGTGTGACTGAGAGAGATTTGCGAGGCTCTTACCAGAACTGCCGCCCACACTTGCAACGGACAGGTTTGGCATCAGGGTACTGGACTTTAACCACATGGTGGCAGTCAGGCGCTGGGCACCATTTTAACAGTCGATTGCACTGAGGGTGAGAAAGATATAAAGCTGATTGAAGAATGAAGATTATAGATGGAAAAGGCAAAAAAACAAAACAAAAACTGACTAGTAAGACACTATTCAAATTTATAACTTTAAAATCCAAACCATATTCTTTTGCAACATGGCCTCATGATGGAGGGTGACACTTACCTCTACAAAACTATTTGTGATTAAATGCTGGTACTTCAACTTCACCTTGGAGTCTGTGATAAGTCGCCTGGTAAAAAAAACACAGAAAAGTTTAATTCAAGGAAAACTAAAGTAACTTAACTTTGTGGAGGTACTCCATGCATCATGTATGAAAAATAATAAATCGGATAGAATAATACGTATGTGCACCAAAGGCCATCATGCTTGTTGACCACTAACACCAAGCAGGAATAAAAACGTCTCGAGATCAGCTACTGATACTGAGTAACACATTCCTGTACAAGGAAAGATGGTTGTTTCACAGGGATACTCACATGACTGTGTTGTCATCTACTAAAATATCACAGTTGTGCGCAGGACATGAGATGGTCTGCAAACAAAACCAAAATAATGTATTACCTAAAGAGCCAGACACAGACACTGAGTGTGTGTGTGGTATACTACGCTAAAGGTCTGATAACAGGAAACCAATGTGTAGCATGTCTATCTAAATTGAAGGTGAGCAGTCTTTGAAGTAACCTCAGTGACAGGTGAGATGTTTTTGTGTTGTAATTAGTTTGTGTGTATGTGTGAGTGTGCATATAAGAGAGAGAGAGAGCGAGAGAGAGAGAGAGAGAGAGAGAGAGAGAGCGCGAGAGAGAGAGAGAGAGAGAGAGATCATACCTGTCCCATCCCTTCTTCTATAATTTTGGTGGTCAGGTAGTCGCCCCAGCACTGCATACAGAACTTGTGCCCACACTCCAATCCAGTAAAGTACTAATGAAAGAGAACAAACACAATCTTAGGTTGCAGTTTAGTGGGAGCTTCCAATTAACTACATGATCAAGAAGTTAGAGTGAGGGCTGGTATTTTGATCTACTAGAGGGCTAGATGATAATAGCCTACACAATAGCTGGGTTTTCATGCAATGTATTTAATAATACGAATATGCACGTCTGTGCAGGTTTCCATCAACTACAGTATGTATTTATTATTTATTTTTTTTAAAGAACATTAGGCTAAGTTCAGCCCAGGTGTGGGATCCAAACATAATGCTGCCAAGACATTTCAATCTATGGATAGAAATGTGGTGAACGTGAATATAATTTGATCTACATCAACTGCATGTATGCCTTATTTGCATCAAGAATTAATCCACCCCCTCAAGCAAATTTAATTTATATTTGCAATAGGGGACTGATTAGAGTTTGCAGGCGTTTCCAACCAAGGATTTCTTACTCTTATGGCTTCAATGTGAATAAACAAGTTGGATGGAAACCGAGCTACTGAGATGTGTGGGCAGTATATTCCATCTTCAGGTGTCCCAACTATTAGTGTGCTAACAGTGAAAGCAATGCTAACAAACCGAAAGGATCTCATATCTAAAGTCAATGAGGAGTTCATTTTGTACGGAGCCTTTCTGATCAAAACAAAATAGGCTTCTTCCATTTCTGCATCCTTTAAAGATACTCAAGCATGACTTGCATTTCTAGAGTTCATAGCCTATCCCATTCTATGCTTAACACGGCACCAGCTACACTCAACTTCTGCATGCAATTCACTTTAAGCATGTTTAGGTACACGTTTGTAGTTTGTTAGTTGGAGGAACATATTTGAATTATCTGGTTGTGCAGGTCCAACTACACCACACCTTAACAAAGAACAAGAATTCACGAATATCAATGTCCACATATAGGAATGAGTAATGTCTATTCCCACATTTGACTGGCAAATATAAGACAATGATTGCTGCCATCAAAAAATGAAATGTTTGACTAGTGGCACTGTTATCATCATACAGCAATAAAGTAATAAAAGGTAAATGGTTTCAGATGCTAGCTGACGACTAAGGTAAGTGTTATCAAACATTGTAGGGCCAGGGATGCTTCATGGAAAATAACATTTGCCTCACAATCGAAACAAAAATTTAACCATATAGGTTTACTGCACATCCACTTATTCTTTTAGATTCCATTTTGTAGCAATCATTTTTACTTAACCCCAGGCAATGTGCTGTGGACCCCACTCTCAGAGGCAGTGCTCTAAAGGGAAGTTGTGAGGAGACTAACCGAGTTTGGATAGGTGAGAAAACAGATTTGGCAGGGCATGTCCTGAGCAGAGGACCTGGTACTCATCGGCCGTGTCCGGGACTTCTTACTGGGGTTGATGACATGGCACTCAGAGAAGAGCTTATCCAGGTTGCCATCAAAGTACCTGCAACAAAGAGCAACCATATTTCACAATTTCATAAATTCATAATTTCTCCATTGTGCTCTTTTCAGCTAGCTTCGGCCCGCCCATACTTCCTGACACTGCATTGGGAAATTTCCCAATCATGTCAGTCTGGCCAAGAATTCTATTTCCTCTAATAACAGAACCTGAGATATCAGGCACCAATGTTAAACAAGCTTTCACTTCAGGCTGAAGGAGGCGGGCTTACGACGACGTCTTGACTGTAGTACTTTTGTTTCATTTCAAACAGTGAGGCGGTACAGATAACAGAAGCCTGTGTTCATTGCATTTATTTGAATAAACACAAAAAATATCAACACTGTGGATTACTTACTGTAAATGCTGTGTGTCATGTTGAATTCAAATAAGGTATGTTAGTGATGTTATACTACAACCAGAACATTTCAGAAGTAGTCTGCGTGTAATACTGGCTACAATATGCAGTGACCAACAGGTAACGAGATGATAACTTTGGCCGGGGTTTGGAAGACGTACTGCTTATGGTTTTAGCAGTAGTTTGTGTCTATTAATTGTGTTCAATGCAAACCAGATTTGTTTTAGGTTTAATCAGGCTACAGCAAAACAGAAGTCTTGTAAGATGCTACCACGTTACAATTGCTTTGTGTTAGAGCTCTGCCTCTGGCTTGGTGCATTATGGCTATAATGTTATTCGATTGTAAGGTTTCCTCCAGGCTATGTGTCAGTCTGTGAATACTCCTACGTCCCATTTCTTAGTTTGCGATATCCAAACGGAGCATGATCATATACCATTAATTTACAGTATATATCCGGATTATTCAGCTTCAAGCCTGTGTTGATGTTTGTCACATAATGTTATGATATTACTGAAATTGCGAGGGTTGAGATGTAGGGTTTTGTAAACACATCTGACTGAAAAGGGAAACATTTGTTAAATGTGGCATGGCGTTGATATCAGGCTTGGTTTCGGCAAAGATGATTGGTGAAGCAGCACGTTTCTATAAGTGTCATCCGAAGTGTTGGTCTGATTGGATGTTTCTCTGTCAAATAACAGACATGGTATTTGATAGACACTTTGCTAAACCCTGCCTGTAGAAGTGTGTTTCAACAGTAGCTTTGCTAGACGACAGTTGACTTAGGAACAAAGGTCGTGTTAGCTAGGCTACTTTCCAGCAATACCATCATTGAGTTTAAGATGACAAAACATTGCAAAACCTTTTAATACTTTTTAGACACCTATAGGAATGAATGGGAACCATAGCAAAATATTCCAAAATGTTGTGACGGCTGAACTTGGCCCTGATAACATTATGCACAATGCTGGTAGGCTATCTGGGTTTGGGATGCTCTGTCAATCTTGCACTGAGGTGTTCAGCCTGACTACATGGACACCAAAAAAATGAATGCTACAAAAGCGCTAGAAAAAATGAATGTGAATCTTCTTTCCGGTATTTTGCCAGTCTACAACACGTTTTGGGACCTGTGATTAATGAACTTGCTCTGCAATCTACATTATCATTCCTCACTTGGATCACGTGATCTATGAAAATGTGAGAAGTCGTCATGACGATTCCTGAAGTGAAAACTAAGGGCTTGCGACAAGTACTTAAAGGTGGCAACTACCTAATAGGCTTGTTTATGAAACCTGGACCAGAATTTCTAGATGCCATTTTTTAAGAGCAGCAGTAAACTCAGTATACCTTGGGCAGACCTTTTAAGCCTTGTCTGGGCCTTTCAAACTAATGGGGCTTGACGCTTCACCCTTTCTCCAAATATAATATCTCGATTATTAAGGCCATATTTTGGATTTCTTTTGAGATAACTAGAACACAATTGTACAGCAAATACAACTTTCGACCAAGATGTCCTTGGTTTAATACCACAAAACACCACATGGGTCTGCATAAAAGAGCACAGCCTACCTTTCCATAAGCTTCTCTTTGTCCCAGTTGAAGTGGCTGAGGAGAATTCTGGTGATGGTGGCAGGATTCTAAAACAGGGAAGCAATCATCAGGGGCAGAACACAAATGTAACCACATCAGCTATTCCGGATTTCATTGCATTATTTCACCTAAAATTTAACTCGTCCATCTCAAACCAGCCAGTGACATCATCACATCATTACCAGCCTCCTCGGTCTACGCTTCTCTTCATATGAGGGTCTGGGATTCCAGCCATTGACCTTGTTCGCATCGAACTTAAAGAATGCAGTGCATGAATACAGTACGATAGGCTGTCAAGGGCTGATCTAATTGTTTTGAATCCTTTGTCAATAGCTGACATCCCAGACCCTCATACTTATGATCAGGCTACAGATGTCCATACGTTTGCAAAGACTTTTCCAATCTCTCCTCCTAGTCACCTCTGACCCCATATTGCATTAGGTGCTGGTGCAACACAAAACTGAAGATGGGCCAGTGCAACCAATGAAAAAAGTTTGCCTAATTGCCCAGTCCTACCCAAGACGCAACCTGAAAAACAACGTTATAACTAGAAAAGCGCTCAGAGAGCGCAGACCTCCGCCAAGACAATGTGGTCACGAAAATTTAATCCAAATCCGAGCAGTACTTTTTAAGTTAGGCTATGTTGCTCACAGACACACACACACACACACAGGCCGAGCAAAACATAACCTCCTTGGCGGAGGTAACAAATGCTAGTACTAATTTACAGTCTCTATGCCAGCCTTACCATCACTTTCCACAATCCGAAATCAACTATGATGACTACCGGTACACTAACCCATAAATTCCTTGTGGTGATCTTAAGAAATATCAGCAATGACCGCACACGTCACCACTGCATAGGGTACTCTTCGGCCGATCATATCCATTCCATACTCTCAGAGGGAAAGTCCTTGTATGTCAAGTTGAAACTACCAATAACAAGTTTGCTTTCATTGTCAAGAGACTCAGGTATGTGTACATGACATCTTCAATTTTAATGTTGCCATTGGTACCCTTTACCTACATTCATCCTTCAGAGTCTCGATCTGCCCGATGACCACTGTATTCTGCCCCTGCTCTAGACCAACTGGGCCCAAATGCAGTCCAATGCCCGTTCCTGCACCATGCAGCCAGCTCTGTATGTTCTCTGCAGTTCTGAGTTCCTCAGAGGATAGCAGCTGCGACTTCAAAAGGGAGATTTGAGTTAAGAATAGCACTGTGTGGCTGCATCTCTGACAGACTCGTGTTTATGTTATCCCATGTGCCAACTGCCAAAGCTCTGCATCCATCGGCTGGCCTGGTTTCATACGACTGCCCTCAGACAACTGATGTTCAGCATGTCCACGAGTCTTCATCATGTAACAGTAGAGTCGCTTGGAAAATGTTCTGCTCAACCTTGGGTGTTACAGTACAAGACCTCCGCTAAAGTAGGAACATCTGCTGCACCATGCACAAATTAGAAAGCATTCTGATTATTCTACTGCATGTTGCACTTTAGCACCCTCATCTAAAAAATACAAGCTTTGAATATTTAGCCTAAAAGCAAACCATAAAGTGACATTATGGAGACCAGTTAAAATCCCATTGACATAGACTATGCATGAATTGTACTAGACCAACATAGGCTACTATTTGCTTCCTAACAAAAATGAAGACACTGGCCAACTAATATTAATGTAATGTAGCCTAATAGCCTATGTAAACATTCAAATTAAGCATATTCAAATTAAGCATAATGTCCACCAAAGGCAAAGCTTGTGCCAAAGTAGTGTCTTCACTAAATGTTTAGACTATTTCACAAAAGAATAGCCTACCCTTCAAAGATATCAGAGACAAACTGGCAGAAAAACTACAGTACCACAAGATCAGGGAACAAAAAGTGGTTGAATATAATGGCATTCCACTTAAGAGTCCAGTTCGAAAGTCAAAGCTAAGGCATAAGATACAGAAAACCAAACTTGTAAGAACATGAAATGAGTTCTCACATGAAGTTGCAAATATTGGAACAGCAGTATTTGCCTACCTAGAATGATTGGACTACAAGACATATTTGACCTAGGCCTACATGTTATCATGTAAATGTAGGAACCTTGTGACATAGTTTCAAGTTCAATTTTATTGTTGCAAAAATGCAATTATATTTTTGCTTGTATTAGGTCCCCACCCCCTCACAACATGTGGCCTAATAGGCTGTAAGCCTAAAATAGTCTAGTTAAACAAATACTAGAAGCATTAACCAATAAAAAAACATAGGCCTAGGCCTAGTAGATCCAGCCTAGATATATAATATGCATGACAGTGTCTGACAACACACCAGCAGGTTATCAAATCTCTCCTAGGCCTACTTAAAGTATAGGCCTAAGTCCGGAGTAAGTTTAAGCATAGCCCTGCTGCACGAGCCTTCCAACAGCAATATATTTCGCATGAAACGAAAGAATTTCGAACAGCATAGACCTAACACGAACGCAAAACTGTTTACATTGAGTCAATGTAACCTCAGATCTCACTTTCGGTTTCGGGGCCTCATTGGTCCCATTGATTCAGTGTAAAGAGCCTGTTTGCTTTCGCTCTTTCAACAGGGCTATGCTTGAATTCACTCTGGTACATTCCTTTAATGCACAAATAATGATGTTGATTGAGAGACCACATACACTTGCTCTAGGCTATGTAGCTTTATTTGAAGCCAAAGGCTCAGCCTGTGGCCTTTCTCAAGTCTTTGAGCGCTTAGCCTATGTTTATCAAAATGACTACGAAATTATGATGCTCTAATATTCAATCCTTGGATGAAAGACAATGTTCACCTTATGTGAATAAGAATCACCAGCCAGCAATTTATATTAGGCTATATTTTGGAGCCTTGGAAAGCCTAAGAAAAAAGATCTATAAGTGATGTGCAGCCGTGGCCTACTGGTTAGGGGTTCAGGCTTGGAACTGAGGGGTTGCAGAGGTGATTCCCAGCCAGTGGACCAAGGCTGAAGTGCCCTTGAGCAAGGCACCTAACCCCTTTACTGCTCCCCAGGCGCCGATGTAAAAAGGCAGCGCACTGATCTGGGTTAGTGTGTGTTTCCGCCTAACTGTAAAGTGCAGTGGGTGAATATCACATTGAATTCATGATTCTATTAAATGCAGAGGTCAAAATATCACTTGTAAAATCCAAAAAGAGAGGATTAGGCCTATCATCATCATGATTTGGCCAATTGAGTCTAGGTGTTGTGGAGATCTCTAAGACTCCCTGGATAACAAAATGACAAGAGAAAGAACAGACGTCATGACTGATACTTCTGCCTTGTGACTTGATAGACCAAAATTTGTCCAAAGGCAGCTTTTCAGTAGGTTACGGTGTCCAAGACCAGACATCACATTTGATCAGGCCTATTCAAGTTAAACTTTAAACTACAACACTACTACGATAAACGTAAACAACTACATGGCGTAGACCATGTTAGCGTTACCTGCATTGACATTGACTTTCACTTGACGTTGTTTAAAGTCTACATGAACCAAAGAGTTGAGATACAAAGACTCCTATTAATGTCCGTTCAACACTTTTGATATACAGGGACATTGTATAGCATTAGTATGAGCTAATGCTTCGGTAAGTGGTCAGGGTAACGTTGACTTTGTAACGTTAACGTCAGGCCCACAAACCTTTGACTACCTGTTATTCGTCTAACGTTAGATTAGCTTACTTGGACGCCTTTAATTACAAAGTCACATCTACATAAGGGTTGGTGGATAGTTAACAACACCATATCAAGATAATGATGGTCATCTAGGTCACTGCAAGATTCAAATCCGCTAATGAACCTAACGTTAACGTTAGCTAGCCAAGCAAATCATTGCCTTACGGCGGCTAACAATTTATAACGTTACATTAACTGAGTAACACAGCGTTAGTGATAAAAAAAAGTGTTCAGAAAACATTAACTGACTTATTTGCTATAAGGCATGAATAAATAATAATTTTGTATTCCCCTGCAAATGCCTCTCTTTACGCGTAAGCCAGCTTTTTCATTGACATTGGTTTAACTTGTCCTGTGTTGTTAACGTATGGTTAGCTAGCTGCGGCCAGTAGTTAGCCAGATGCTACAGCTAAGTTAGCGGCAGAGTATTGCCAAGGAATCGCTGGTTAGCTAAACGGCATTTGCAAGTCACGCAAACAATGACAACTATTTGTTTACACATATTAGCAAGCATTTGGCTCTTTTACAATTTGTAGCCACTGGCTGGTACTTGCATGACTTTGCAAGACCAAAGAGAACTGACTACCGTATCAAGCTATTTAAATGTGAGCTAGCCAGGAAGCTTGTTTTCATTTCGCAACAAGGCCTAGGGAGCGTTTTACATCCTCGGTCTCTCCTACAGTTTTCACCTGACTCAGAGTACACCTCACCTGGATGACCTCGTTGACCTCTTTGATACACTCGACCATATGCTGGAGAATTTGTTCAGTGGTCAAGACCTCAAAACGGTAGTCCTCTTCATCCTGTCCAGGCCCAAGGCCACTACCACCAGTTTCTCCACAATCATCTCGTTCACCACCAGCCACGACAGGATCAACCAATTCCACCTCCCCGAGATCTAGGGTGTCTTCTTCGGGTTCGTCTTCACCGCTGTCTTCGCTGCATTCCTCTTCCTCGTCGTCATATTCATAATTGTAACCCTCGTCTGAGTCCATTACTTTAGATAGTAGTATTATGTCGAGAAACGATTGTAGTAAATGCAGTAACTAGTGTTGTCAACAAAATCTAACACAAAGGGTTGAAAAAATCCCGGTTCCAAATTTTCCACTGTAACGATACGGTAGCTAGCTACAGATTCCACATTCACAACGGTAAAAGCGCCACCGCCGCTGCTACAGGGCCAACAAAGAGACGTATTACGCTGCTACGTCATCATAAACGGGCGAAAGGAAGACGGATAGATTATGATTTTTATTTCAAAATACTTTTGTCTATCCCACTGAAAAAAAATAAAAACATCATCAAGCAGTTATTCCGAGGTGTATGGATTTATTAAGTTTTAGTCACTACAGTAGACTCACTCAGAGTAGACCTTTGAAGTGAGCTGCACATTTTCACCAGTAGATGGTGCTAAATTGGAAGTAGGTAGTAGTTTTGTCAGAAGAGCCCACTCTGATTGTGCTTTTACAAAGAAGGCTTAATATAAATTGTAATCATAATAACCCTGCATTATTGGCTTGTCAGTCAGTCATTTAATTGTAATTCCTAAGTAATCTATAACCTACAACAGTCATTAGCTGACTTAAACCAAAAGAGAACTGGTGGTGGTAATGGGTTGCCCATCTTATGCTACCACTTATTCGTAGTATGGGGCAAATATCCTGAAAAGGTCCGACACCAATAGATTATGGATTGCACACCACACCAAATGCACTGTTCAGTGCTAAGCCTTGCCAGCCTGCCAGATTGACTGACTCCAACAGTGACAGACTGTAACTTTAGCAGGTGCACTCTTTGTTTGTCAAAAGTGCAGTTTGTACCCAGATTATAGTTTAACAGTCTTCTATACTAATCACTTGAGCAGCTCAAATGAGTACAGATTGGAGAGATTTGGCTTTTTTTCTTCAACAGATGTCGATGGCGTGACAATTATTGATATGGCTCTGATGGCCCCTTCAATATCTGGTGCAACCTGTTGCAAACTAATTTCATTTTAAACTGGTGAATTGAAAGAGGGAGAATTTATTATTTTATACTGGTGTAACCAAGGTCATTTCAGGACTTGAACTTTCAACCTCAACTATCTATCCAGCCCACCGAAAAAGCCCAAACTCACAGTCAACTGACTTGGAGGCTGTTGATATGTTGACATTCCACACTTGCAACTAGGCTAGCTGGCATCTGTTACATCAGTTAGGTTTGACCACCAGACATCATAGTGAATATTTTGTCCTGGTTTTGAATGACTTAATAGCCTAAAGTTCTAATTATTTCCAAAGACAAAATTAGTGGCTATGTTAGACCAGACTATAAATGATCCAGGAGGCCATGAATGAACCACCACAAATATTGTGAACTATATAATGTGTTTAGATTTCCTGATCCTGACTGGGAGCACTGTAGGTAAAAAAAAAAAAGGCGCTTAAAACTGGGGTGAAGAGACATAACCATGAGGTTTTTAATTGTAGCCTATGTGAAAATTCATATTTAGAAAATAATTTGTATGGTTGCTATTTCTAGTGTCAGTTCCATTATGTCATGCCAATATGAAGTTTATCTACCACCCTCCCCCCACCCAACACTCACACAAACACACACTTTCTCTCTCACAACAGCTGAATGTCATGTTCCCCTGGAGTGCTTGTACACACACACACACACACACACACACACACACACACACACACACACACACACACACACACACGTGCATTCTTGTGCACAGGTGTGTCACTATATCTGTGGATCAAGATGGGGTGTCAGTCACAGAGGGTCTTAGTGTGGTGCTGGGTTTCGTCAGCTTTTGAGTGGGACACCCACTTGCACAATGCTGCTGTTAACACTTGTGACGGTGGAACCTTTGGGCTCGCTGAATCTTTAATGCCATTGGCCGAGCGACCTGCACTGCTGAGGTCAGAGATGAGCGCCGGATGACAGCGGTGCGGGGTTGCCGTGTGTCGTCGCTGGGGGTAACATGTCGCCAGGGAGGAGGCATCAGGTGCGTGCGTTGCTTTGTGTGTGTGGCAGGCATAATGGGCTGTCTGTCGACGCTGGGGGCATCTTGCAGCACCACTCAATGCCCGTCCTGAAAAGAGCACAGGTTACCAATCTGATTCATACGGCTCACAGGCGACTTGATCTCAGACACTCAAGCCTGCCACTCTGAATCATTTATCTCTCTCCCTCTTTCTCTCTCTCTGTTTCCCCAATGTTGTTCTAGTCTTTTACATACTGCACAGGAACTGTATATCTTATACTTAAAAGATTCTTTTAAGTTTTAGTTCTTAAAGTTTAGAAAAACAATGAAGTGTTTTTTTTTTTACTACTTCAGAAATTCACAGCAGTGCAGCAAAAAGTAGGCTAGGTTTTATTTGTCCTTAAAAACCTCTACTTCATTCTTCAAGATTAAACATAAAGGCCTTGGAATTTGTGTCATAATCTTCATTTTGAGCAATACCAAACCACATCCACAGAAATGAAGTCAATCAAGACATTCAGCATATTTGTGTATATGATGATGTTATTGACATTAAATGATTTGATGAAATGATGATTAAGCTTTGTGTTTGGGTATACAGTACAGTGCACTACTTTCATGTGAGTGTGTAAAAGCTAGAATATGAGTATTCGACTGTGGCCCTGGCATTGGTGCTGGTTTGGCCTGGAGCCGGTAAGGTGATCTCGGGGGGTTTTGTACCGTTGTAATCAGACAGCGACATCATCAATCGTGAGGGGGGGAATTACCTGAGCTACAAAGGCAGATAAGATAATGAAAGGGGCCTCAGTGATCATGGTGGCACAGCTCAGGTTGCTGTCCTGATTACAAGCCTGTCCCTGTCAGCCTGTCTTTCTCTCAGCCTGTCTCTCTGCCCACTTGTGAAGCTTAGGCTCTGCAGTCAGCACCTGTATTTCTGTCTGTCTGTTTCTTTACAAAAAAAGCATTAGTCCTCATCTTCATCTTTCTTAGTAGTGGCATTACAATGCAGATTATCTGAGCATCTTAAACTAAAACAAACAAACCTATTGTACCTATTGGTAGCATTGATGTATAATATACAGTATGTGTAATGTGATGTGTAAGATACAGTATATCATAGAATATATCTCGGTCTAATATTCATTTACAAAGACATCATTATTTATTTTTATTAAATGTCAATAAAAAGTGGGATGTTTTGCTTTGTTTTGTTTTACACATCACGGTATGTGTGTGATATTTTTACCTCTGCCAAGGAGGTTATGTTTCTGGTCGCGTTGGTTTGTTTGTCTGTTTGTCAGCAGGATAACTCGAAAAGTACTGCACGGATTTGGATGAAATTTTCGGACAATGTATATATTGGGATAAGCAAGAGCTGATTCAATTTTGGTGGCGGTGATCCAGAACATGATCTGGAATGTATATTGTGTCTGTGACCACATTGTCTTGGCGGAGGTATGCACTCTCTGAGCACTTTTCTAGTTTGCATAAAGAATTATTTATATCCTTTTTGCTTCAGATTATGTAACAGCGCTCTCTCTCTCTCTCTCTCTCTCTCTCTCTAGGCCATCCTTTAAGTCCTAATAACATTTAATTTACTCCCTGAAATGAGCTTACATCTGGTGATATTTACCCAGACACTGACATCCCCATTTAGTGCATTACCCTAACCACCTTAGGGGTGGTGGAGAGTGGGGTTGGCACGATCTGATGAGGAATCCTTCCTCTACATAGAGACACTGCGCGCGCACACACACACATACACACCCCATCCAGGATCAGCAGAGTCAGCGGTCAGGCAACTTGAGCAAGACCACCTGTTGGGTGCCACCAGGCACAGGCGAAGACACACACACACCAATTCAAACAACACAAATGAGCACAACATAGCCATGAAATATTTTGAAAAAGAAGAAAAGTCCTCATGAAGTTTAAATTGGCTTGTTATTTTAGCACTCTGTATGTCCACAGCTCTTAGAACAGAGGTACACAAACCTCAGGTATTTATTGTGTAGACATTTTTAATGACATTTTATTATGGCTTTATATCCGGTTCATCCAGTCTGTGCTGAAGGGACCTCACTGTCAACTAAACTCCCTCTGCCGTCAACACAATTGAGTGATGGAGTCAATCTTATTCTTTGATTACAGCTGACACTCACAGGGATTATACACAAATCTCCTTAAGGTTGATGGTGTGCAAAGAAGCATGGAGTATTTCAGGAACTCAAAGTCGTAGATGTCAGTTTGTCCAAGGTCACCTCATTTTGGAAGACAGTGGATGGGTGCAATATAAATGCTAGCACTGAGTAGAACACTCATTCTAGGAACTTTACACCAAATTTCAGTAGTGAGTCCACCACTTGAGATCCAAATGGCATGAAATATATCTAGCAAAAGGTCATAAAGGTAATCAGAATAGGTTGTTTACAGAGTAATATTAGTCCCCAGACTACAGAGATTATGATTATGGAGACTGAAGAGTGAAGAGTGGTTTTCACTGTGTTCATTTAGAAAATAAATATTTATCGAAAGATTACCGAGACTGGACAAAACTAAAATGTTAAATCGGTACCTGTGTTGTTGTGATGCTTATTCATGTGCATTTTTTTCAGCCAAAGGTGCCAGCTGCAATTCAAAGTGAGTGAGCTAGTACAATAAGGGGTTAATTTGAAGTGGCGCATGTGGCTGGATCTCCTGACCTGTCCGGGGGGTGCCTGGGTTGAGCTCTGTCAGGGGACTCAGAAGAGGAGGAATCTGACACTCATCCTCTTCATCCCCCTTCTCCATCCCTCCTTTCTGCTGACGGCAGCGCCACAGCGCACAGGGCAGCTGCCGCTCACAGTCAGAGATCTAGGTCAGGACTGCGTGGCAGGGCCATGGTGTGTGCGTATGTGTGTGTGTGTGTGTGTGTATGGGAGTGCGTATGTGTGTGGGTGTCTGCCTGTGTGTGTGTGTGGGTGTGTCTGGGTGTGTGAATATTTGTTTCTATCACTCAACTTTTCTACCTCATAAACTCAACCAGTGACACATTATCACAGGAAAATCATTCACAATTTACAAGTTGATGAAGTAATTGAGGGGGGAAAACCATACGACTAGAAAATAGATTTGCTCAGCCACTACGTCTAGTAGCAAGCCATAAAAGGATTTGATTTGTTGGACACAATTGGTGTTCACCAATAACTATGCTCTGTGATTAGGCCGGGCTTCGCCGAAAAACAACAGTCTTTTCAATTGGTGTTTACATCTTGTTCATTCCTCTGATTGGTCATATGTGCAGAGGCAGTTTGAAAGATAACTGCCTCGTTCCACCCACGACTGAGTTTGGTCTATCTATATATCCCAGACTGTACATTTTAATGCTATAGGATGGCTTGCCAGGCTACCATACTGAGCCACTAGATGGAAATGTTTTACAAAAAACAGGACAAGCCAAAAATGTATATTATGTAGGCATCCTAAAGCATCCTTGTCATGTATATATATTATATATCATAATAAATAATAAACTTAAAATACACATTTAACCGATACATTCTCCTCCAGATGTGTCAGAAGATGAATGTTAAAAGAATACGTTTTTCATAATAAACGCTAATGATCATTCAAGGATTATTATGCTCAGTTTTAAGCATAGGTTTGATTGAAGCCCAGCATTACTCTACTGAGCCTATGTTAATTGCCTTCTGTCAGCACAAGTCCAGTGTGAAATAAGTAGTTCTGCATCCAGCAGATGTTGTGTATGAGGTGCTCCTCTAGCTTCCTATGGCCATCCTGGCATCTGCCTTCCAAGTCACATGGCTTCTGCCTCGGATCTTATGACGTGCATATCATTCTTCATATTAATTATGCCTGCAAGATGACTAATTATCACAAGCTGCTCAGAGGAATTAGCGCCTTACTCCAACGTTTGCCGTTATGTGCCACTCTCCGTGCCCGCTGGGCGAAGGCCATAACATGACAGCCTGGAGGATTACAGGGGATGTGCTCTAATGTGGAGGGAAAACAACTAGCCTATGCCAACTGTTGATACATGTAAGCAGGCAGACTGATCTGAGGCTAGTGATGCAATAACATGGATGAAAGACAAAAAAGTAGCAAGTTTTCTGAAATACAATCTAACATTATACATAGCGGCCTTCCATCAACACTAAGATGTCGCAGTCACACCTCTATATGTCTGTGAGAAATGATTCTCAGATCCATAAAAGTTTGTTCACTTTATTTTTTCCAATCTTATGTTTGACAAGAATCTTATGATTTGAACTCATTTGCGCATCATTATTGTTACAAATTGTGATTATTGCCTCTGCCAAGGAGGTTATGTTTTCGGTTGCCTTGATTTGTCTGTTTGTTTATTTGTTTGTCAGCAGGATAACTCGAAAAGTACTGCACGGATTTGGATGAATTGATGAACTGATTCGATTTTGGTGGCGATCAGTGATCCAGAACATGACGTGGAATTACAGTATATTGTGTCTGTGACCACATTGCCTTGGCGGAGGTCAGCGCTCTCTGAGAGCTTTTCTTATTATATCAATCAATTGTATCAATTATTCTGATATAATAACAATTATTATAAATTTTTAGGCTGGTAATTAACTTGATATTTTGACATTAATTATGCTCACAAACATACATGTCCTGTACTTTACATGTACCCTAGAGATAAATGTTGCATAGTTCATAGTTCATATTGTTTGAGGGTTCAGAGTTCACATTGTTTGAATGTTCAGACTTCACAAGAATTGCATGATAATAAAGAAGAGCAGCCAGTTAATCTCTCTGGATGAAAATTGATAATTATATGGAAGTCATCGACCACGAGATGCTGAGTTTTGTATTACAGTACATTTCATCATCCCGCCATCTTTTCTGAACTATTCCCGCCTTCCTCTGACTTATTTTCCGTTGATGGACAGAAGGAGCTGGGGAGAGCCTTAATCTGATTAGCTTGTTTTAAATGGTTTTGGGACTTTTCTACGAATCCTGAGTTGCTGGTGTCAGCTTTTTGTTTTGTAATCTGCTGGTGTTTACAATGGAACCCCCCACATAAGCATCTTAAGAGGATGAAACCTCAAACGCATGGATTTTAAGGTGAAAATGTGGATCGCGTTCAGGTCTTTACCAGGATCACAATGTATTCCATGCTTTGTCCACAATAATTCAAATCTGTTTCATAATATTTTATGAATAATGTCTCTAGACACAAACTACAGTTAACCTTACAAGCCCTGAATAATTACACATGAGCTGAAGAAACAATCGATAAATTGGACAAGGTACTAAAATGTTTTGTCTCTGTTCATTTTTCTCAGAATCTTCAGCAATTTTCAGCACTATTTGCTTACAAGTTTGAGTAACTGAATTACTTCAAAAACATCATTACTACGAGAGTAATTGGTCCAGGCAGTTCCTCTGCCAAGCTGTTTTCATTTGGGACTTGAACGTTTGTTAGTGATCTTTTCTTTTCTCTGTCCCCTCTCATAATCTCTCCATACTCTCCTTAATAATGTATATTCCTGGCCTCTAACACCCCAATAAAGAACTGAATTAACTCATGCAAAATTTGCTCCATTTAATATTCCATTCAAATGAGGCTGCCTGCGACCACCAATGTCAGCACCACTCCAGAGTGGCCAAGAGCATAACTGAGCCGTGTTTGCCCCTGTTTCAGACCAAAAACACACTGGATGGGCGGCGGGTGGGTTGGCAAACAGTCCAGCTCATTATGAGTGGGGCTCAATCACACAGACTAAACATGGCCTGGGGAGTCGGGGTAGGGTTTCGCAGGCCAGGGAGAAAGAGGCCGATACAAATTGAAGGTCTGGCAAACATAATAATGCCCGTCCCCTACCCCGCCGTTAATCAGCACATTTAAACACACACGCTGAAGAGAGGTGCTGACTGATCGCCACCCCGGCAGATAGAAAGAAAGGGGAAGAAAGAGAGAAAAGGCCAAGATGAAGAGAGAGAAAGAGAGATAGAGGTCTAAGATTACAGCGCTTCTGTGCTCCATCAGAGTGGGAACTCACACACTAACACAAACATTCAGGCTCTGACAGCATCTGACAAACACATACAACAACGAACACACACACACACACACATGTGAATGCACATACACAGGCACATGCCTTAAGTGGGTCTTCAGAGGGAACAATAAAAAGTTGCCCTTAACAGTCCCACCCACATTACTCTTATGTGTGTGTGTGTGTGTGTGTGTGTGTGTGTGTGTGTGTGTGTGTGTGTGTCGCTGATTGATGAAGCTCTGAATGGACAGTAAAGATTAAGAGGATGACCAATGAGCGTGTTGCTTACACAGCAAGCACTGAGCGTAATCCCCCACCACACACCTTTTAGTAGCCCCCATCTGACAACATGCTCTCTTATTCATTCTCTCACTCGGACTGACACGGACACACACCCGGACCATCTCTGACTTCATGCCGGACACGCGACACACACACACACACACAAAGGGACATCAACGGAATAACAGACTTCCACACCAACTCCCTCCTCGCTCATCTTGCTTTCAACACCCAAATGTGCACTTGAGGGAACGCTTTCAGCAGGGTCCCCTAGCTGCCTACCGAAAAACAAAGAGTGGACCGTCTGACCTGAGACAATAACACAGAAGGACGGAGTGAGACAAGTGGACCCAAGGACATCTGTGCCTGACCAGTACACACTGTAAGCCATCTGTCCCCTTACTGGGCATAGAAACCAGCACATCCCGACGCAGCAGTCTGACCAGAGGACCCACAGATGAACTTTCTGCATCTGCGTTTGTTTGGATTAACGCAAAAAAACTGTCCACTTCCCAAACACATGGACCAAGCCGTGGCAGTGTGAGCAGAAACGAGGGAAAGCGACGCGCTATCACTGCGGGGTCAGGTTGCTTGGATACGGAGTCAAACTTTGAGGGACCCCTGGTGTGATTCCTGTCAGCTCTGCAGGGGAGGAGGTGTTTTCAGTGCTTCACTTTGGTCAGTCGTGCACCTCCTCTCTCTCCCCTCACCGGCTCTGTCATCCAGTGCTGGAACGATGGACGAGCGTCTCCCCAAACTGCCTCTCCTCTCCTCCTGCGCCACCTCCCCGGGCCAGTCTCCCCGTAGCAGCGGAACAGATGACAGCAGAGGGGGTAAGACCCATACCACCATACATACACGTATTCTGAACACCCACATCCCACACATCAGGTCAGAGTTACAAAACAAAGGAAAAGAAGGGCGGAAAAGGTCCAATTTATGGCGGACCCACTTCCAACAGCAAAGAAGACAAGAAAGCTTTGCAGTTCAATTCATGGCGAGCCAACCCTTGTTGACCCACTTGATAAATGTGTTTGGCAACTTGCATTGGTTTTAAATGAGCAAATAGATTTAGACTTTAGACTGGATTTTGTCTGTCTATTAAATTAGGATCCCATTTGCTAATAATGTACTGTAGGTCTGATAATATTCTCCAAAATCAACTTGTGTTTTGCGACAGGTTATCTAATTTCGTGACATGGAATTTTAGGCTTACGCTCAAATACCATTGGACCTTTGCAAAAGGATATTCATTGTACTAATAAATTGGATTTGTTGTGATAGTTTAAGTTCATCCGTGTTCCTGACTGGGTTGAAACACACTTAATGAGGGACAGGTGGTTCAAGATTGTACAGCTTGTTCAATAACACAAAGTTCAAAAATATAAAGCTGTCATGAAGGCAGTTATTGCGAGAAACAACATTGGCAGCATAAAACAAACTCAAAGAAATTTCTTCAAAATTAAAAGAATTACAAAATACATTTTCTTTTTATATTAACACATTATCTTTTTTTTTTTTAAATCAAATTTAATTTATGGAATCAAGCAAATGACATTATGTGTGTTATTGTATAATACTCACAATAAGTCCCTGGAAGAATGCATTTTGAGAGAGCAATTGAGTATACAGTAGGTCATTAGGTTAATAGAGAAGAGAACAGGATTAGAGCTCCACTGTCCGTTTCAGCTCATCAGGGAGCAGGTCCACACAGGCATCAACACAGCGCAGATGGCCAACTGACCTCTGAAACAATGAAACAATGCAAGACATGTTCAAAGGCATGAAGCCAAGCAGCCATGAGGCCAAACGCATTCTCATTCATACACACTCTTTCACAAACACACACACACACACACATGCACACACACAAATGCCCCTCACCTGCTCTCTCTCACACAAACGCTCCTTCTGTTTCTGCTCAACAAACACACATGTTACATCCTCTGTCTGTTTCCCTTTTCCGCTTGCAGCCAAAAGCCCTGGTCCCGGCAAGGCCCTGAGCCCCACCCTGGTGTGTAAGGTGTGTGGGGACACCAGCAGTGGCAAACACTACGGCATCTACGCATGCAACGGCTGCAGCGGATTCTTCAAGCGGAGCGTCAGACGGAGGCTCATCTACAGGTGGGAATAACAGTTATGACAGGACATTTTTGCTGTCAGAAAACATCATGAAATTACTGTAATGTAACGTACAATACTTGTATATATTGTTGCCTGCATCTTTTATTTATTTGCCATTATTTTTGCCAGTAATGCATGTAGGCCTACTCTATTTAGTTTTAGATGAAACACCTATTATACCAGAAATATATTTTAGATAAGCGTTTTTTTCATGACAATTTATTACTGGACTGTAAATCATTTTTGCTCCAATCTCATAATACTGGTTTACAGTAACATTTCTGTTGTGCATTGCAGATGCCAGGCAGGCACTGGTATGTGTCCAGTTGATAAAGCCCATCGGAACCAGTGCCAAGCTTGTCGCCTGAAAAAGTGTCTTCAAGCAGGCATGAACAAAGATGGTACGTCTGCATAAAAATGGAAGGCTTGGTTATTAAGAGTCATTTACACCTCATGATGAAGCTTATTTGGAAGACATGCTTTCTATACCTCCTTCTATCTCTCTTGCCTACCAGCGGTCCAGAATGAGCGACAGCCTCGCAGTACGGCACAGGTGCGTCTCGACTCGCTGGACATCGACCCGGAGAAAGAGCACCTGGCTACCACGCGAGAGCCCACCTCATGCTCTTCCTCCTCATCCTCCGCTGCGTCTGCCTGCGCCTCCATCGTCTCACGACCCTTCATTGCTTCTGCGGTGAGCTCATCGGCTCACACGCAGCACGCCACCCCCAGCCCCCAGAACAACCACCGCTTCATGGCCAGCCTGATGACCGCTGAGACCTGTGCCAAGCTGGAGCCTGAGGATGGTGAGAGACAAAAATGTAAATGTGACTGAGAAGGGCAGGAGCAGAGGAGGGAATTGCATGCTAGGACAGCATGACTTGGGGTTAAAGGAGAAAGCCAGAGTGAGTCAATCCATGGCCCTGTTGTTTGAGGTCATCAAGTGCTGTTGGTGGGAAAAAGAAGGAGAACATTTGAATAGCATAAATGTTAACTGAATAGGGTACAGGAACATCTGAAAAGTAGTTTCTGTGCAACACTTAATGCTGGTGCTAGTTGCTGATGCTCCTAGTTCACTATTTGGGCAACGTTGTGTAAAGTTTTCTAATTTATTTTCAACGACTGACAATACTCTAAGACCTTAAACAACAGGCTGCTTGGATCACACAGGATTTCTCCTTTTACAGACAGGGCTGAGATTATTTTCTGATGCCATTTTTTTCCAGTGACTTATCTGAAATCTCATCACAGTCTGTGAAACTGTGAGGAATGTGATAAGTGTATCATCATAGGTCTCAAAATAAATGTAGAAACTAAAGGAAAAATGAAGAAATATTGAAAGGCACTGGGCATAATGACTATAGTTTCTGATGCAAGCCACACACACACACACACACACACACACACATTCTATAGCACTATTTCAGTTTAACACAATGTGGCTACTCTTTTTTGTTCACCTTTTGCATTATTAAAATGCTTTTGATATATCGTATACAGTAATAAATAAATATTACCCTGCAGTTGATGAGAACATCGATGTGACAAGCAATGAGCCGGAGAGGGCGTCGTCAGAATACCACATGTCTCTGTACCCATCCAACAGCCCTGAGAATGTGTATGAGACTTCAGCCCGTCTCCTCTTCATGTCGGTGAAGTGGGCCAAGAACCTGCCTGTCTTCTCCAATTTGCCCTTCAGAGATCAGGTGGGAACAGAGAGGACTCTCACACCTTTCATCATCATAACCATAACAGTGACAGAGGTAATCAGACTTTACAATGAAAAGAAATGAAAAACAACAACACTGATGGGACCATTCTTGTGTTTGTGAATGTAGGTGATTCTTCTTGAGGAGGCGTGGAGTGAACTTTTCCTACTGTGTGCCATCCAGTGGTCTCTGCCGCTGGAGAGCTGCCCTCTACTGTCTCTGCCTGATCTAGCTCCCAGCATGCCTTGCAAGGCTACGCTCTCTGGTGTGGATGTACGCCTGCTCCAGGAAATCTTCAGCCGCTACCGTACCTTGACCCCTGACCCTACGGAGTTGGCATGCCTCAAAGCCATCGTCCTGTTCAAGCCAGGTGGGACATCAGACTACAGAGTCAATCAGTGCTCCAGTGGTGCATTCAGTGTACCACATGATATTGATGTTACTGTTGCAGAGTTAGTACTACAAAACTGATTATTAGAGATTGTGGTTAAAGTAGTAGTAGTAGTAGTGGTAGTATATATTTCCATGTTTATCATCAGGACCAGAATTTTATATCGAATATCAAAATGTATAGACTGGGCTGAATTAAAGGGGTGGAATGAGCGGTTGTCTTTCTAGCTGCCTCTGTACGTTGATAAGATTATACTGTAAGTTACTGCTATGGGATGTCTCAACTCCCTGATGTAAATGGAGACTGAGTTATGATTGGTCTGACCAAACTTTGGTAAAAACCTACTGAAGCCTCTCTACCCTCCCTCTTCTCTCCTCTCTATTTACCTATTGTGCTCTCTTGTGAAGTAGAGGCTCGAGGCCTGAAGGATCCAGAGCAGGTGGAGAACTTGCAGGACCAATCACAAGTGATGCTTGGCCAGCACATCCGTGCACACTACCCAAGCCAACCTGCCAGGTATCTCTAACACAAACAAATCCACAAACATTTACAACGCACACTGCAATACATTTCTTGAAATAAAGTCACACACACACACACAAGCACGCGCACACACATGCATAATATCTCATAGAGCTGCACCCAAGTAACACAAGTCCTTCTGTATGTGCAGGTTTGGGAGGTTGCTGTTACTACTGCCATCTTTGAGGCTGGTGAGCTCAGAGCGGATTGAGCTGCTCTTCTTCCACCGGACTATTGGAAACACACCCATGGAGAAACTCCTCTGCGACATGTTCAAGAACTAGCCCAAGAAATCACCTTCTACTTAGCATCTCTTAGCATCAACAGCTTACAGTAATACAGCACAGAAATAATGTCATGTCATAAGCTATTTCTGTCTGGTCACATGCAGTATACCACAGTATACTGTTAATGGTTATGTCTGTGACAGTGATAAGCTTTACTTACTGACTCACATCTAACTGAACAGCTTCAGATCATTTTTATATTTTAAAAGTTCTATTTCACTGTAGCAGTAGTGTTATGGAATATAGATAGTATAAAAACAGGAATTTAGGCGCACTTGAAATCAAGACTTTTACTCTGGAGTGGTATAGAGAACATTTTGTAATTGTCCATGAAATGTGAGATGAGATTGCAGAAGTAAATTGTTGTATCTGTGGTGAAAACCTCTGAAGAAATGCTGCTACAACAATGATAACTGTTTACTGTATATTTATCGTGAGATATGTTTATTAGTATACTGTACTTTCTGTTTTTTTCTTTACATTTTCTCAGCATGAATTTGACTTTAGTTTTCAAAGCACTGTTATGTTTTGACCATATTCGCATGTTGCATATTCCCAACCCCTTTACTTGCCACTCTTCCTGGTCATTGTTTATAAAATGTATCTTCTTTATCTATGAGAAACTACCGGTATAAGCATTTTAATTGTGCATGGGTAATTTATTGTTACTCATCAACTGTGATTTGATTACTTAAATGACTTACTTCTGTTATAGTTAAACATCCAAATTGTCCTGCCCAAGATGATTGCTATCCTTTGACTTTTGGGATTTCTGTCCAGAATAAACAATGTTCTTTTATCTTCATTGTGTGAATAAATTATCACAGCTTCAAATGTTGCACTGAATTACTTGCCAAAACAACAACAACAACAACAACAATTTGTAGTCCTCTAAATAACAACAATAGTAATCATAATAATAGTCAGTATCATTATACTGTATCATATAAGAAATGATTTGGTATAAGGTTTTGAAGAAAAAAATGCTTCAAGACAAAGAAAACTGATAAATGATCTTACTTTATACACAGTAACAATATCAACAGGCAATTTATCATGACTATCATAATATTTTTCACAAGAATGAGGTCAAAGAAAAAATAAAAAAGAAGGCCATATAGTCACAACTTTAACCTTTGCTGGCATACAACTGTCTTATATTGTATAGGTAGCTCTGGACATAGATTGTTCAAACGAATCTACATCTTCCTCCAGGAGGAGAGGACTATGGCAGTTGATTTGTCCACCACACACAGCATCGTTAAGCTTCGCTGGCAGTCCTGTTATACTGTCATTCCAACACCAGCCAGTAGATGGCATAGCATAGCCAGTAAACTATACCTGGCTGCCTCCTTTGCCGAAGAGCAGGCATATATTTTAGCATTAACCCATTAAGGCATTGATTGTGGTACTGCTGTTACCTGATCATAAATTATTGCGCTCCTGTACAATTATGGCCAATAGTTTTGAGAATGAATGGCACACAGTTTGTGCTTTGTAAATTTTGTTGCAGCACATGTGATACAATTAGAAAGAAGTATACCTTTATTTCAAAAAATTGTTCACATCCATGCATTTAAAAGTTAATAATAACTAAACTAAATCAAGAAATGCAGCTTCACAAACGTAACAAGTAAACAGAGAAAATACCATTCACGGGTAGGCCCATCCTAAAATAATGTTTAAACTTTAATGTAGACTAGGCTGACAGTATACCAAACGCCCTCAATTGTTTATAATAGGCCAAATTTGACAAACATTTACATGATTAATTGGTCATCCAAATTATGAAGAAGTATTGAATATTTTAGTAAGCAACGTTGGGCAAGTTACCACAAAACTGTAATGTGTTATTTACTTGTTACTGATGTTTTACTGGTGGTTTTGGCTTGGCTTTGGGTGTCTAGAAAGGCGCTATAGAAATCCAATGTGTTGTTGTTGTTGTTTATAATCCCTTACAGGCCTACATACTGTTTTTTGGAAATGTACAGTAAGGCGTTACACTACTGTTGCACTATATACAGTAAGTTACTCTCACTTGTATAACTGGAAGTATGGATTTGGCAACCTAAATGCAGGTCAAGATGCCTAAATAACACATCAAATAGAAGGTGATGTGGTATTTGACTAAACTGGTATTAAATAAAAGCAGTTAGTGGAATAGGATAGAATAAGCTGTATATGTAGGCCTGTAGCCTATAGTATCAGGCAAACTTTTTGGCAGGGTCTTGATCACTGGCCAATCAACAGGCAATTTGTTTACACATAGACCTAATTATGGCACCACATTTCCAACATGACATGAAAATATGTCATGCACAACGGCATCCTCGCATTTGTTAGACAGAGGGTGAGCGTGTTGTTTGCGCTTTTGGGCCCTCCTGTAGCCTATGACCTTCACCAGGTGTGAATGTTGAGAATGAAGCGGAGACCATAAAGTTTTATATTAATTCCAGCAGACGTTTTACCCTATAGCTTTTTAGTGGATTTGTATGAAGGAAAAAACTTAATTCCAAGTTAAAAATGCATTGTAACTTGCGTTACTGACAATTGTACCGAGTGAAATATTTCCAATTTTTCTTACATTACCAAGTTACCACAAAAAGCAATGAATTAGGCCTACAGTAATTAATTACTTTTGTAACTCGTCACTCCTAACATTGTTAGTAGGCTGTAAGCCACATTTTGCTTTAATTAGTTTAGCAAAATCCTGTGATTCTCTCTGAAAACATCAGGTAAAAGTTTACATTTACATTACATTTTACATTTAAAAATGACCCAAATTTTGGAATAACCAACTGAATTGGCTGCAAACCGGGACTTCATCTACGCCCCGCTGTAATAGCCTATCACTACCTGCAACTAATTGATTAATTGAGGGAGCCACATAGTGATGCACATGGCAGTGCATAGCCATATGCCATTGTAGCCAGTGGCGGTCCGCACCGCACACGGGTCTCGAACCCGCCACCCCGCAAGCTACAAACTCCCGGCGTGGGAGTGGAACGCTCTAACCAACTGAGCTAAAACACCGAGCTTCTAACTCAGCGTGTTAGAAGCGCCCATGGAATTGGGTGATGAGGATTTACACACTACCGCCGAGCTAGCCGTGCTAGCTGGCCTCCGTTACACTCACCCTCCAAATCCTCACTCCCATCCGGGTCACGGCACCAATGTAGCCAGTGGCGGTCCGCACGGGTCTAACCAACTGAGCTAAAAGCCAGAGCTTCTAACTCAGCGTGTTAGAAGCGCCCATGGAATTGGGTGATGAGGATTTACACACTACCGCCTAGCTAGCCGTGCTAGCTGGCCTCTGTTACACCATCTCAGAAGCAAAATTTAAATCAGATTTGGAAGCCGTCATATCATGGCTAAGGACCTGGCTGGTCCTTAGACACCTCAAAGCCTTGTCTGAAAAGTCACATCACTAGCTGACAGGAGGAGGTAGCCTATCAATTATACACTATATATAGGCTTTGCCTGAAATGCTGCATTGACCCATTTGAAGAATAATGTTTTTTGCTCCGCTTGAATACTCTCTTATAGTAGAGTCGTAAAACAGTTTTCGGTCAGTTGCTGTCGAACATCTGACAGGAGCAGTCGCACATCATTTTCTCCACTGATTTCTATTCTAAGTCTATTTCATTTTATTACCCAACACCATACCGAACGTTCTATACGTGGCGTAACGCTGCCGTGGCGCGACATTTAAAGTGCTGTTGACTTTTGAATTTTTAATTTGTTTAGATTAATAGCTATCTTGCTAATACGTAGCATAGGTTAGCATAGGCTAGAGATTTCAGTGGTGAAAGGAGACGGCCGAGATGGCTACACAGACAGAGTGGGACACCATGGAAGTGAGCACTCAGGCAGGATGCGACCTAGCCTGGCACGCCCTACCAGTGACATGTACCTTCGGCGTTGCTGTCGCTGGTCTGGCCAGCTGCGATCTGAATGGATTTCTGAGTTCCACAAAAATCTGGAACTCCTCCCCCTTGGTCGGGAACAAATCAACTTTGAGCAGCTCCAACGGCTTTGCAAGTAGTTCCCTTCGCGTCACATACGTCAGAGGAAAGAGTGGTGTGATTGGTTTTGCTTTGGCATTTTCTAACATCGACCAATAGCAAACCGAGGCATTAGAGGGAGGCGGGTCAACCATGCGCTTTGAAAAATTACAGTGCTACAGGCTCTTGGTCAGACCAAAGTCTCACATGGTTGACCCGCCTCCTTCTAATGCCTCGGTTTGCTACTGGTCGATGTTAGAAAATGCTTTCTGAGTTCCCCATCGGTTCACCTGTGTTTTTTTCATAGTGGGTGGAGGTGAAGCAGACCTGGGTGGAGAGGATGGATGGCTCCCTTAAGAACCAGTGGTGGTACCTCACCAACACTTTCTACTCAGAGACCGCGAAGGTATTCTAATTAACACTAATTTGTTTGTTTATTTAGTTTTGTTTGTGCTCAATTATGTAGTCCGAGTGAAATTCTAATTCAATGGTAAACAATGTTGTAGGCCTACTTTTCACTTCACACCATCACTGTAGGGAAAACATTAGCACTGCGGTTCGGTGGAGATTATCTCCTACATCCAGGTAGAAATAGATACGTTAGATGGACAGGTGTTTTCATCATCATGGATCTTCTCTCCCCTTTACCTAATCATCTATGAGTGAGCATGCAGACCGCTTTTCAGCCGATGTACCTAGCATGTTGTTTTCTCTTTCTGGCGGTTCTGTGGCGGAGTCGTTCATGTGTCGTCCCACCTCAAGGCAGAGGCTAGGCTGTACCTGGAGATGGATGGAGTCCTGGTATTTTTTTTCCTTCCGGTTACCCATGAATAATTTACGTATGCACATCTATTATCAATAATACGTTGCAAATGTCAGTAGCATGTCTTGAACTTGTATGGTGTTTGGTCTTCCACAGATGGTTGAGACAACGAAGAGGTTCCAGGGGTTGATCATCTCTGCCGATGGCAGGGTGTCAACCATGGAACGGACTTCGTCTGTCACTGTCCCGGCTCCATCCTTTCCATCCCCCCAGCCTGGCTTTGGCTCTGACGATGGTGACGGTCCTGAGGATCCCTACCGTCCCGGTGATGCCCATGGTCCTGGAGCTGCCTCTGGTCCCGACCTGGCTGGTGCTGACCCTGCCAGTGGTCCTGGTGGTGCTGCTGAATCCTGTGCCAGCTCTCTGAGTTCTGCTCAGGTAAGTTGATCCTCACATGTTTTTCTGCAATACGGAGTATTCTACTGACACCTTGGTACTGCTAGTACTACTGGTTTTGTCATGCTAATGTGTTTGTGTATGTTTGCTGTGTCAGGGGTCAGGAGACCACACAGGCTCCTTCCCTCTAGCAAGTATGGTGTTCATTGCAGGTGGGCCAAAAGAAAGGTCATAAATCAAGTGGTATAATGTAGTCTATTTAATGAGTCTGATCCATCTACTGAAAAATATGACTGGTTAACATATGCTTGTTTCTTTCAGTATTAAGAATGAAAACACTACTTAGCCTCAGTGTTTTTGTTTTTACAGCCACCTCTTCCTGTCTACAGGCCTGGGGAACTTCTCTCTGAGGCTCATTGGTCTGAGACTGGCGTTTGCCTTGAGTTAGGTCTTTATTTACCATCAGAATGTCACTGAGTGAGGGTTTAAAATATCCTTCAAAAAATATTTTTTTTGTTTCATTGTCCAGGTCCTGCTAGCCCAGGAGTGGTTTATCAACTTCCTGACTGTGAGAGGACAGATGATCGTTTGTTCTTGGCAGCAGTCATTGGAAAGGTAGCATTCCCATGTATTCTCATTTTACCAGGTGTGACTTGGACACACAGGACTAACCTGATTCATCTGCCTGACTGTGACTCCTCTGAAATGTATGCCAGCTCACTGAACACTGAACAACAGTCCTCCTTTTCTTCACATCCCCCTTCTAGGATTCTGGTGAAGTAGAGCAAGCCTTTGACCAGCTGGTGGACTTCACCCAGTCTCCTAAGTGTGACCAGACCATTGGGACTGAGCTGCTGGAGGTTGGAGTATGTCAGCTTTATGTAAACATTAACTTATAAATGTAAGCTGGTGTCCTTTTGGTATTCATTTATTCAAGTATTTGGTTATTTTATTCTTTTACAAAGTAGATTCACCATGTCAACCTCCTGGACATCATCTTTGAGGTGGTGTTTTTTTTGGAGAGCTTGAGGGTACTCGTGCCAGAATGGTTCCCGTAAGTTATCTGTAATCTTATGTTTTAATCTTATGAGCGGGGCCAGCGGCAAAAGTTGAGCAATGTTCAATATTATGCAAATGAAGGAGCGGAATCGCAGGCGGTAGCCAATCAGATTGCTTGTTTTTACTTCTCACGGTTGGAAAATTTGATGACCGTGGAGCTGTTTGATCGCAACTTGTCAAAAACAGAAGTAAGGGCTTCGTATGAGGTTATTGTTATTGCTGGAATGGTAAACATTTAATCTTGAGCTTCATTTCAAGAAATCAGTGTTGTAATAGCAAGCTAAGTACCTCGATAGCCAGTTAGCTACGGGGCTGTGATTCCTTGGTAGCATGTTGCTAACTTAGGTACTTGGTAGAAAATCTTACATCAACACATAGGTATTGTCTGTGTATAAAACCAATATTTTCCGATGTCGTTAGTAACACTGATACCTCGATTTCTAAAATATAAAGTCATAAATCCCAAACTTTTTAGTTTGTGGCCAAATTTGAGATTGTTGTCGTTAGTGCCTCCATCTTGGAAGCAGGAGAACGTTTTGTTTAGAGTACCTCGGCTTCACTCGCATTGGCTCTCGCCGAGTCACATCGCTCCTCATTTGCATATAATAGACTTGAAGTCTATTCTGGGCCCGCCCACCGGGCGACTTGTTGCTGGTCGCATGCTCTCACTGACAATGAATAGAAACCGGTCGCATAGCCCTAGTCTGACTGCGGGGTTAGAGAGCACCTCTGAAATGACCTTGTGTAGCAGCACGAGTGGACCACTGTGAGCACTGTGACCGATTTAACAGCTTGAATCCGCCATAAATCTGCCAGCAGAGGCTGTCCGATGTCTGCCGTGCTTCAGAAACCTCTCAAATTTTGACAAAAGACGCTCAAAGATTAGCTTAGCTAATAAGCTGACCGTTGACTCCGTCATACAGTCTGGAACAATGGAATTGAAACATGTTTCCGTTTGGATACAACATATTCTCTCACCTGGCTCTCACGCCTCCAACTTATATTCAATAGTAACAGATAGCTGGTTATACTAGTTCCGATCTGTTTTGACATTGTAGTGCCAATAAGTCCTCAAGATCATGGACGTTAATATCATGTACCAATTTTCTAAAGGTAATCCGAAAGTAGGGGGGAGAATAATGAACACATTCCTATGTTGTTGAACTACAAGCTGCTGAACTACTGGCAAGTTCAGAGACATCACTCTAAATTGTTAAATTAATGATTGGCGAAACCGTACACAAACCGAGCTAGGCGGGTTGGGCCAGACTACTGTACGAGCCAAAATCTTTGGGTGGAAGTACATAGGATGGCGTCGCCAGGCTACTCAAAGATGCCCCCAATAATTTCGAACAGCATAGACCAGGGGTCGGCAACCCTAGAAATCTCCAGTGGCGCACGGACATTGCACTACCCTAATAATTTAATACATTAAAAATGTTCAGACATATGATGAAATGTCATTGACCTTAAAAAATGACTACGCAGCAATAGCGCCCCCCTTCCCATAATTATTTTTCACACGAGTGCCCCCTTTATGCATTGCTTAGATGGCAGAGAAGCTGACAGGTCGGGCCTTCCACTCCTAGACCGCAGAAAATTTGTTCGTTTCTCAGAAGGATTGTGTTGTGTGCACTTTGTGTTTTGAAAGTGTTGTGTGTCGAACGTACGATGTTAGACGTCATTACGAGACAAAGCATGAAAAGGCTTTCAAAGATATTTCAGACACACGAGGGAGTATAGGCTACTTCCAACCACATTGACACTTATCTGCGAATACATACGCCAGCGTCAGTCAGAGTTCGCAGAGCACTTTGGGGACTTTCAGAAATATAGCGCAATGTTCTCTTTCTTGATCAAGCCAGCTTTGACGGACATGAAATTGATTTGGCTCTGATAAGAGTGGTTGGGCACATATGAAAATGCAGATAAGTTGAAGAGCTCAACATTGTGGGTGAGCAAGTTGACAGAGCTACGTGTTCAATTAACTTACAAAACACATCGCAGGGTCAACATCACTTAAGCCTGCTGGGCATCTTTACCGAAAAGTTCAACTGTCTTCACAATATCGCACTTACCCTGATATAGCCCGCCCATAATACGAATGTTCATCAGCAGTAGGCCTATTATGGTCGGGCTATGTCAGGCTATATTGCACTGGCTTTAATGCTTTAAGTGTTCGGATCAACCTATCTGCGTGAACAGATACACAAGTAACGTTATGTCCTTTGCCCCTCCCGAAGTAGTCTGACAGCGGAAGCATGCGTCCAACTTAAAGAGACCAATTACCAACCGCACATTTAAGGGGAAGATCAGGGATCACGTTGACTATTAGGCCAAACATTTATTTTCTAACAAGGTTTTTTTTCAATCTGTGTTATTATTCATCAGTTCCATTTTCAGTAGGCTCTGTGAATAACATGCTTACTGTCAGATTTTGGATGTTAGGCCTACTTTGTGAATTTGTTGCCTATATGGTTGTTATCTAATGGGAAGAGAGGGAGAGGGAAACATGGGTGTTCTAAATTCTTGAAGTCTGTGAGGATAAAACAGTGCAATTACATTTGCTAAATGCATTAAATGTCCACACCCATCTAAATCTGTCGCCAGTATTTAATTTCACGTAGTTAACGACACCGACTGGCACACTAACTATTATGAAAATTTCTAAATGGCACAGAATGGCAAAAAGGTTGCCGACCCCTGGCATAGACCTAACGCGAACGCAAAACACTTTACATTGAGTCAATGTAACCTCAGATCTTATATTTCGGTTTCCAAAAGTCAGGTCCCATTGATTCAGTGTAAAGTGCCTGTTCGCTTCTGCATTTGCGTTCGGTCTATGCTGTTCCAAATTATTTTGTTCCACTCGCTAACTAGTGCATTTAGCAGGCTCGTTCAACAGGGCTATGCATGAATTCACTCCAGAGCTTTCCTTTAAAAGTGCTTAGATGTGCATATCTGCATTTCATCTGTCAAATCCATGCATCCTTGACCATATACCAAGGTTACCTCACTCACGTCAGATGATGCGCTACGTAACTTTCGTAAGGCACTTCCGCGCATCGATCTAATGTTGAAGCCCTTCAGAGCGATTTCAAGCCCAATATTTTCTAACCGAACCAATCAGGGCTGCTGACTGCTGTAGAGGGTGTGACGTAGTGAAGAAGCAACTGTTTTGAATCCAACCAATCCAACAAACGTAACCAGCGTCATCGGTTGGTTTCGATGTGATTGGCTGAAGTGTACATCAATTAAATTGATGGACAAGCCATTTGTCCATTTGTCAAGGATTTCTGGCTCCTGAAATAACTTGTCTATCGGTGACCATCAGATGTTCGCGCGTTAGCGCTACATCTGACGTGAGTGAGGTAAATACCAAGGTACTCTACCTTGAAAATTTCCCTGAAACATGGACAGCAGCATTCACATATTCAAGAGATTCAAGATATCTTTATTACTTCTCATCATAGGTTTGAGGCCTATAAAAGAGTAAAAATTCTTGTGTTTTTTCTCCTCAAAAAGATAAATAAATGAAACGTGTGTGTGTGCATGTGCAGTGCAAAAAAAAGTGCCTTATTGTCTTCAGCATGAGTTCAGCAGTCTAGTAGCTTGTTGAAAAAAGCTACTTTGGAGTCTGGTAGTGCGAGCTTTCAAACTTCTATACCGTTTTCCAGATGGTAATAGCTGAAATAGTTCATGGTTGGGATAGGATCATTCAAGATTTTTTTTGCCTTCCTGATGCATCTTCCCTCAAATAGCTCCAGTATGGAGGGTAAGTCACAGCCGCATATGGTCTGTGCTGTACGCACAACTCTCTGAAGTGCTTTCCTGTTGTATTGAGAGCAGTTCCCATACCATGCGATTATGGTCCCTGTCAGGATGCTCTCAATGGTGCCTCTGTAAAAAGACTTCAGGATCTTGGGTCGCATACCAAACTTTCTCAATCGTCTAAGGTGGTAAAGACGTTGCTGGCCTTTTTTAACAATGTTGTGAGTGTGACTGTCCCAAGTGAGGTCTTCTGAGATGGTAACGCCAAGGAACTTGAAGTCTCTTACTCTCTCCACTGTCTCACCATTGATGTTAATGGCTTCAAACTGGTGTTCTTTCCGCCTAAAGTTAATAATTATTTCCTTTGTCTTGGACACATTCAGAGACAGGTTGTTTTCTTTGCACCAATGCATAAGGCTGTTGATTTCTTTTCTGTAGGCTGTTTCATCATTGTTTGTGATTAAACCGATGACAGTGGTATCATCTGCAAACTTATGACCTGGTGTTTGCATCAGTAGTCCACGAAAGGTGATCTATTATTGTGAAATGTTTTTGTTCTTCTTCTTCTTCTTTTTAAATTAAGCTTTATTGTTGTCACTGGTGTTAAGATGTATTCTATTGAGAGTGTACAAACCTACAGTGTTGTAAAAATTCTGTGTGTACAGTAATGATGCATTTCCACTATGGGGTAAAACCCCGGGGTTTGGGGTAAAGCCTCTGGCTTTTCTTATAGACCCTTTTTGAAGCTACGTCACCTTTTCATGAGTTGAGTTTTAGAGGCAGAAAATCATCTGTTCTGATAGACATGGCTGTAAATTTGACAACTTTCCCCATCTTACAAAATAGCTTGTTCATCATAATAAAGCGCACGAATCTATTTTATTACACGATATGATTAATATATATAAATATATATAAATATATATATGTCCACCAATATGATTGAGCGAGTACCCAAAGTTCAGAGACTGAAAGTAGCACAGGTGGCTAGATCTGCCTCTTTAGGCTGCTGGATAACATAATGATGCCTGCTGCCACAGTAGCGAACTCTCTCCATTTAAACCACTTGTCAAAGCAAACAAACTATCGACAGTCTCCACATAGGCTATCTAACTGAACACAGTGATTTTGTATCACTCTGACATGCTTTCACTCACAGCATTTTGATGTAGTTGATAAAAAAACATTGATAGAGCTTGTTTTGAACGTGTTATGAGGGCTTTCTCTTTCCCATGACCTCTCTCTGTCTTTGTTGTCATGAAGTTAACATTGCACATTTACTGTTTCCGCGTAGACAACAACTGTTTACACTCACTGGATTTTGATAAACAACATTGGTCTTACACTCTTGAACTTCCGTCTTCGAAATATAAATTGTCATTGTGAAATTGCAAACATTTGTCATTGTCAAAGTGAAATTGCTGAAAACAAACAGAAAAACAAAAAACATACATTGTCAAAGTCACGGGTAAAATATATAGGCCGGTCCGTGTAACGCCTTGCAGTCCTTTGGTCCATTTTCAATATTCACAACTCAGAAAATATATCATTGATGCATATTGTTTATTTCATTGTTGTTTGTTGGTGGCTTTTGAAAGAGTGGATAGTTGAATTTGAGACCAACGTAAAATGAGTCAATATTTTCATTTTCCATTTCTGCGTTGTGGTTGGACTGAACCATGCGGTTCATGTTAATGTCTTGGTTCAGGTGGCATCAGTTGTCATAAGCCTATAAATGAGATGGATGGACTTATCCAGTCAGCTCGAGACGTACAGACATGACAGAACGACCGGCCATCTGTAGACCAACCTGCCAAGTTTTCTCTAAAATTTGTAAGAGTTGACTGAAGGAGTTGTCGGCCAGCAGTTGAATGTAGTTTTGCATGTACACCCAGCACTCCACTAGGCAGCAGTAGTGTGTTATGTAAGCATACAGTACAGTTTATGCAGAGATAGTAGGCTACATGAATATAGCGAGAAATGGTATGAGGAGCCACTTCCTGGAGCCTGATCATGAGGTCCAGCCGTGGTAATTTTTTTTTCTTTTTCTAAATTACACCACTCGGGTAGGCTACCTTATCATACTTACTGCAAGTAAGTACAAGGTAACTATGGGAAATTACTGGTTTATAGTTATAGTTTATAGTTCAATTGTACTTCACGGGTCATACGTACAGGTACAGTAGTAATATAGGCTGACTACTTTGTATTTCATAAATTGTCAATTGCTACACCATATCTGCAGTTGATGTTGTCTGGCCTCTATCTGGTACTTCATGGGATTTAAATTAAAGCATCACCTCAATTTTGTCTGTTGGAAACAGGATTCATCACCCTTCCCTCACTAGTTGTCTCAGTACCACTTCACCAGTATCACTTTGTGAGTGAGGCAAAAACCTGGAGGGACGCACAGTCACTGCAGGACCCATTACACAGACCTGGCCACCCTCTACAGCACAGACGATGTGAACACACTGGATCGACTGGGTACCCAAAATGGCTCCGCTTGGATTGGACTTGGACTATTGGACTATGACGACCTGAACTCCTGGGGATGGTCCATTGCAGATGACAGTTTCTATGGCCCTGGAGAGAGATTATATAGAAATTGGCACCCAGGAGAACCTAATAATGCTGGAAATGAGATGTGTTAGGAAATGGTTAGGAAACCTCTTATCCCCCCTTGATATCTCGTGACAGTATGCGACTAACATCTAGTGTGCAGCGAATTATAAAATTAAAAAAATTGCGTCCTGTGTCCTGAATTGTGTGCATGACAACTCCTGGCTCACTTTGCCTCAAACTTTATCCTATAAGCGCAGGTGTTTTTTTCTCACTGGAAAGACTAAAGCTATAGACAAGAAGGAAAACGAAAGGAAACTTCATAATGTTATCACATTGTTTGAACAACTTTGTGCAAAGGAAAACGAACTGTTTGGCAAAGGCACAAATTAAGTTTGATATGAAATGTGTGTAATGTCAACGTATCAGGCAAAATATCCGAATCGCGGGGATGAGAACACCTTAACTTTGCTAAACTCAGAAAGATTAATTAAAGCCTTTAACATATACAATAATAATGCAATGATGGCTCGAATTACCAAACAGACATACAGTAGCCTAGCCAAATGAGCTTAGAGAAAACTAGCACCATAGGTTACGATATGTAGATCTGTAATTAGCAGGACTGCTAGGCTAGTGCTAATGCTGACATGGATTCATACGGCATGCTGCAGTTAAATGAACCTTAACATGACAAACATGAAACATGATCAAATAGCATCCCATACAATCATATAAATCAGCTTACTTGTTCAAGATGTTTTTGCCTTAATAAATGAACAAGAACTCAAGAATTTGACCGGCTTTCAGACCTCCCCTTTTTTATCATTCTAACCGGATGACCCTCAGTGTTCACAATATTCCCGAACCCCTCTTCCCTACAATTTTTGGTGCCGAAACCCGGGATTGGCGATTACTGCTCAGTAAGATGTCTGATGATAGCCAGGATCAACTTGAGTCTGATCAAGTAACTCCCCCAGCAAGTCCTTCCCACCGAACCATCCGTCCACCAGTCCACCTGGGTGCTTATGAGGTGTCTTATGTACCCCATCGTCGTCCATCCAGTTTTCAGAGGATGATGGAAGAGGAGGAGAGAGATGATGAGGCCCAACAGACTACTACCCACCAGGCCTCTGATCAACACTCAACGGTGGAGGGAGCTGGTAGCGCAATCAGAGGTACCGTGTATGCTCCACTGGCAACTGCACCTGTCAGTATTTCAGCAAATAGCACTATCCGTGCCCTGAGTGAACAGAACAGGATACTTATGGAAGCAGTCAAGGCTCTGACAGATAGGTTGGACAGATCAGTTCATCCCACCCCTCGTCAGCACCTCTCATTCACACCTCAAGCAGTATATCCTGATCACCCTGCCCACTCAGTGATGTACAGTAGTGCACCTGCTTTCCAGTCACAGATGCCAGTCTACTCCCAACCAGCGCCACCATTGCGGCCACCCAGCTCTCAGTATGCTGCTCATGCCGCACAGTTCCACGGTCCACCACCAGTTACTCCAGTCAGGGAGCCAGCGGAACCCAGCGGTTTGCAGTATGTCACGCAGGGATTGGAGCATCTGCACTTGCATGCATCACGCCAACAGCAGCCACATGCGCCTCCCCTACACCAGCAGGACGTTAGAACCGGTTACCCTGATGGTGGTCAGTTTAGGGCTGTGCAGCCCCAGGGCATGCATCATGCACCGCAGACTTCACACCCTCGTCCCACACCTACAAGCAGCCGTTCCCACTCCCCCTCTCCACCTAGGAAAGAGAAATCATACAGAGGCCCTAAGCCCTCTATACCGCAGTTCACCAGCGATGATCCCCGTGAGTTCGCGAGGCTGAAGCTGGCCCTAGAAAATCTACTGCCAGAAGACGCCACGGAACGCTTCAGATATCAGGTACTGGTGGACCACTTAAAATCTGAGGAAGCATTACTAATAGCTGATTCGTACTGCAATTCACCCCGTCCTTACAGTGACACCATGCGCTCACTAATAGAGCACTATGGACAGCCCCACAAGTTATCACTGAGGAGGATAGCAGAGGTGATGGACGAGCCAGATGTTAGAAGTGGAGACCTCAAGTCTTTCCGCAGATTTGCTCTGAAGGTACGGGCACTAGTGGGAATGCTGGATCAGATGGGGGACGAAGGGGCTATTGAACTGCATTGTGGCTCACATGTGGCCAGACTCCTCTCCAAGTTGCCACATGACTTGCGTAGCCACTTCAAGAGGCACATCCACCCAAAGAAGAGGCCAGTGCCTGCGTTATTGGATTTTGCAGACTGGCTTGAATTTGAACTAGAAGTACAGGGTACCGATATCAAGCCAGGACGTACAGACACTGTGGATGCATCCAAAAAGGTAAAGGAGAAGAAGGGCCGTAAGTCAGGTGGACCTACCACCACGGTTTTAATGGGAGTCCAGTCTTCTCCAAGTACCCCACCATCCACTTCTACACCAGTTGAGGCAACTACTGAAGATGCAGTGAAGTTCTACTGCCCTTATTGTGATAACAATAAGCATTATCTCAACCAGTGCAGTAACTTTCAGGTGTTAACCAGTGAGCAGAAGTCAGCCTGGATTAAGACTAATTTCCGATGTTGGAGATGTGGTCGTAAGCACCAGGCAGCCAAGTGCCGGTTGAAGATCACCTGCCAGACCTGCAAAGGCAAACACCTGTCTGCGCTTCAGGACCTCAACACTAAGCTTCAGACTGAAGGTGAGAAGCCACCGGCGGTGGCACCGACTTCTTACTGAGACGCTTTATCTAGACAGACCAGGTCACAGCAGCAGTGTGCTGTTGAAAGTAGTGAAAGTGCTTCTCTGTAATGGCCCCTGCACACTCACCACGTACACCATCCTAGATGATGGATCCGAAAGGACCATACTACTACATGGTGCTGCTAAACAACTAGGCTTAGTTGGACAGCCTGAGAGTCTCTCTCTGAGGACGGTGAAGAACGATGCACAGGTCATAGCAGGGGCAAAGGTCACCTTCACTCTGTCACCTGCCTCACATCCTAAGAGGAAGTTCGCCATAGAGGGTGCATTTACAGCCGAACAGCTAGGGCTGGCCAGTCACACCCATCCTGTGGCGAAGCTGCTGAAGAAGTACCACCACCTTCAAGGTCTCCCACTCCAGCCGCTTCACAATGTCCAGCCAGTGCTCTTGATAGGCTCAGACTACCCTGACTTGATCACGCCTGTACAGCCAGTACAGTTGGGTCCTCCAGGGGGTCCCGCAGCTATCAAGACCAGGTTGGGATGGACGTTGCAAGGCCCAACGAGACTCATCCAGCACCAGCTAACCCCCCAACAGTTCCTGTTCACCGCTCTCAAAGCCCCATCTGTAGAGCTGCACGAACATGTTGAGAAGCTATGGCAACCTGACATCCTTCCCTACAGGAGCGAAAAGGAGGTGGTCCGTTCCAGGAGTGACCAAGAAGCAGTGGCGCTGCTACAGTCCAAGACTGTAAGAGTGGATGTGGATGGCATCCTCAGATATGCCACGCCTCTGCTGAGAAAGAAGTCCACACCACTGTTAAAGGCCCCACCTCAAGCAGTGTTACCACTGCTACGAGGGACTGAGAAGCGCCTGCGTAAAACTCCAGAGCTCGCCAAGGTGTATGATGAGGAGATTAAGAAGCTGGAGGAAGCAGGACATGTGACCAAGCTGCCAGCCAACATGGCAGATCAGTCTCCTGAGTCGTGGTACATCCCACATCATCTAGTCTGCCACAATGGGAAGCATAGAGTGGTTTTTAACTGCTCCTTTCAGTACCAAGGTGGTAACCTCAATGAGAGTCTGCTGGCCGGGCCCATACTCGGTGCTACTCTCCTCGGGGTGTTGCTGCGATTCAGAGAACACACAGTTGCCTTCGCCAGTGACATCAAGGGGATGTTTCACCAAGTACGCCTGCTGCCTGAGGACAGACCCCTGCTTCGATTCCACTGGCGAGACTTGGACCGTGAGGCCCCGGCGTGTGTCTACCAGTGGAATGTCCTTCCCTTCGGTACAACATGCAGTCCCTGTTGTGCGACATTCGCCCTACAAAAGCATGTCATTGACCACAGTGGCCCACAGGAGGATGTTCGTGCAGCGGTGGAGCACCACTTTTATGTGGACAACTGGCTGCAAAGCTGTGCCACCAGGGAAGAAGCAAAGGCTTTGGCTGACAAGCTCCGAGTGTTACTGGCGGAGGGAGGCTTTGCTCTGAGACAGTGGGCCAGCAATGACCCACGGGTCATTAGTCACCTCCCAGCTGCTGACCGATCAGCTAGTACAGAGCTCTGGCTTTCTCAACAACAGTCCGATGCCAAGGAGTCAACACTGGGCCTGCAATGGCACTGTCAGACTGACACGCTGACCTATAAGTGTCGTCCATCAGAGAGCCAGACACCCCCCACTATGAGAATCATTTATCGTATTCTGGCTAGTCAGTATGATCCGTTGGGATACATCATCCCATATACGACGAGAGCGAAGATTCTTGTCCAGAAGCTCTGGGAGAAGCAGAGAGATTGGGATGACCCCCAACTGCCAGCTGACATCCTCCAAGCCTGGGAGACGTGGCAAAGTGAGTTGGAGTACATGGAGAAGATATCCATGCCGAGATGTTATGTCACAGCCACTTTGGATTCTCCTGAGGCCTGGAGAGATATCCACATATTCTGTGATGCCTCTGAACGGGCCTATGGGTCGGTAGGCTACCTTCGCACAGAGACTTCATCAGGAGAAGTACAGGTGGCCTTCCTAGCAGCCCGCTCCAGAGTAGCACCAAAGCGGCAATTGTCCATGCCTAGGCTAGAGCTCTGTGCAGCCCTCACAGGAGCTCAGCTGGCAAGAACACTCACAACAGAGCTCACAGTGGACATCCGCCGTGTTCATATGTGGACTGATTCATCCACTGTGTTGACCTGGATCACGTCCGATTCGTGTCGATACAAAGTTTTTGTCGGCACCCGGATTGCGGAAATCCAGGAACTCACAGACCTCCAGATGTGGCATTACATCCCCACCGAGGCCAACCCAGCTGATGACCTGACACGGGGTAAGACCCTCCCACAGCTGGCAGAACCGTCTCACTGGAATCAAGGGCCAGCCTTTCTACTGAAGCACCCTGACACTTGGCCTGTAGCACCCCAGGCTCTGCCCAGTAGCTACGATGAGGAAGAAAGGAAGCCGACAGTCTGTGGTCATGTGGTCACAGACAGTGCCGTGCCAGACATCACACAGTTCCAGAACTTCCAAGACCTTGTTGAAGCTACTGCACAGGAGCTACATGGGGCGGCAGACTCACAGGGCAGTCCTTCTGCAGACACTTATAGAGAGGCTGAGCTTTTTCTTTTTCGAGATGCACAGGCGTCTAATTTTTCTGAAGAGGTCAAAGCGCTTGCTGCAGGGAAACCAGTGCCCTCTACAAGCAGGCTCCTCACCCTCGCGCCCGAGCTGGATGCAGACGGGCTCTTGCGGGTTGGTGGTCCTCTGCGCCGCGGAGAAGCACTGGACTTGGAAGAAGTACACCCTGTAGTGCTAGACCCTAAACACCACCTCACCACTCTTCTGATCAAGCGATGTGATGAAGAACTGTGTCACCCAGGGGCAGAAAGAGTCTTCGCCGAGCTTAGACGGAAGTTCTGGGTCCTGAGAGGGCGGGAGGCCATAAAGAGACATCAGCACCATTGCACACAGTGTCAGCAGTGGAGAGGGAAGCCTGAAGTCCCACGAATGGCCGACTTGCCCCCTTCTCGCCTCAGACTGTTTAAGCCCGCATTCCACTCTACAGGGGTTGACTGCTTCGGGCCCTTCACCATTCGAGTAGGTCAACGCAGTGAGAAGAGGTGGGGCATAATTTTTAAATGTTTGACTACGAGGGCAGTCTACCTCGACTTGCTGAGCAGTATTGACACCGACTCATTCCTGCTGTCACTCCGCCGGTTTGTCTCCCGGAGAGGAAAGCCTTATGAGCTGTTATCTGACCAGGGGACAAATTTCAAGAGTGGTCAGAGGGAGCTACAGGAAGCATTTGCTGCCCTGCAACCAAGTCTACAGTCCCTGCTCGCCAAGCAACAAATCAAGTTCCAGTTCAACCCTTGCGAGATAAGGTCCTTGAAAGCAGCCCTCCATGTGACGCTTGGCAGTCAGTCTGTCACGGAGGAGGTGCTGAGAACAGTCCTGACAGAAATTGAAGGGATACTGAACTCAAAACCCCTTGCCTATGCGTCATCTGATGTAGCAGATGTGGACCCAGTCACTCCGAACAGCCTCTTGATGGGGCGGCCAGACTCCTCGCTACCTCAAGTTGTCTACCCTGCATCAGAGCTGCTAACTCGGAAGCGCAGCCAAATCCTGGCGGACCATTTCTGGTCTCACTTCATCCAGCGGTACCTGCCAAGTCTCCAGCCAAGAAGCAAGTGGACCAAAGAAACAGACAATCTCCTGACTGGAACGGTCGTCATGATCGTTGACCAGCACCTGCCTCGGGCCCTGTGGCCAGTGGGTGTTGTAACCCACACTACTGCCGGAGCTGATGGAAGAGTCAGATCTGCAACAGTGAAGGGGACAGTGGGACTATACCAGGCCTGTTTCCAGATTGGTTCGCCTGCCAGCTCTGCCAGAGGATGATAAGACTGACTAACCTTTTGTCCCCTACAGGATTGTTTACATTTTTGTGTTTTGTCTGTGGGCAAATTTCCAGTGTAAATTTGGGGGCGGCGTTGTTAAAAAGGTCAATTGCAAAGAGCCTGTTTGCTTCTGAACATGCCCATATATGGCAATAGAGCAGGTCACGTGACTCCACTCACGTCTTTCCTAAGTTTCGATTTCAGTCTAAGTTCGGTGGATAAGCATGGAGTTGCTACCTTAAGGATCCCCGGCTAGTTTGGCATGTTAGCGTTATAAGATTAGTAACGACGTCAATTTTAATTAACGTTACCCCAAAACATTAAAAATACGACGGTTTTAAAGAAAATGTTTATTAGAACCTGAAAATAATTTATTTGGTAAAGTTCTATTACGGTTACGCCTCAATGACTTATGGGTAAATCGTGACATCAAATGGTTGTCCAGCAAAATTCCATGGCTTTACAGGACCAGTTTAGGACGTTATTGCAAAGTAAATTACATCTTCTGTGAAGTTTGCCGTTTAAACCCACGCCACCATGAATTAAGGGAACAACGCGGAAGACTGTACATGGTGTTGGAAGATGATCGGAGAGGTGAGGATACGATAGAGGATCAATATTTACGTTGTCCATGTGTAGCTCCAGCTTGACCGAAAGCAGTGCAACCATTTGTCGTCACGTTTTACCCATAAGTCATTGAGGCGTAACAACAATGGAACTTTACTAGTGAAATGAATTTCAGCTTCTAATTAATAATTTCTTTGAAACCGTCGTATTTTTGATGTTTTTGAATATCGTCAATTAAAGTTGACGCCAGTGCTAGTCTTATAACGCTAACATGCCCAACTAGCCGGGGATCCTTTTAAGTTCCAGCTGCTATCTTAAGTTACAGGCTTGACATGCAGGATTGTGTGCGTCCTTGAACAAGTAAGCTGACTTATATGATTGTATGGGATGCTATTTGATCATGTTTCATGTTTGTCATGTTAAGGTTCATTTAACTGCAGCATGCTGTATGAATCCATGCCAGCATTAGCCCTAGCCTAGCAGTCCTGCTAATTACAGATATACATATTGTAACCTATGCTACTAGGTTTTCTCTAAGCTCTTTGGTTAGGCTATTGTATGTCTGTTTGGTAATTCGAGCCATCATTATATTATTATTGTATATGTTAAAGGCTTTAATTAATCTTTCTAAGCTCAGCACATGTTTAGTCTAGGCGACTGTGTGCTTGTAGGTAGTCACAGTCACGCCATGTGCTGGCCACGTTGTATAGACGGAGAAATGGCGTTTCTTTTCCCCACAAGAGGGCGCTAGGAATATGTGAAGTTAGTATTTCAGTATTTGAAGCTAATGTATGCTATTTATTTCTGCTTCTATTATAGAACCACACACATAAACTCCCATGTTCAAGATGTTTTTGCAATAATAAATGAACAAGAACTCAAGAATTTGACTGGCTTTCAGACCTTCCCTTTTTTATCATTCTAACCGGATGACCCTCAGTGTTCACAATATTCCCGAACCCCTCTTCCCTACATATGTACATTAGATTAGCTATGAGGTAATTGGGATCTATTTTAACATAGCCTGGGAGTATCCACGCTCCTTTGCTGGGACAGCAAATGTTGTCTGGCCTTTCCATGCTAGTCCCATGCTGCTTTGCAGAGTTTAATGAAATAGAGCGTGCAAAGGAGCATGGGTACTCCCAGGCTAGGACTATTTTGTGACCACACACAATTCACATCAGAGTGTCATCACCACTGCTTAAACAGTATATCTTGGCAATGTTTTGATGTACATGTATATTTGATGAATATATTGCATGTGAGTGTACAGTATTAGGTGGTGGAATGTCACCTCTGTAGATAAACATCTGTGAGTGCCTGCCATTGCATCTAGCGGCTTTAATATTTTTTTTGCAATTCACATAACACAATTCATTGAAACATACACAGATATGCATATTATTGATTCAAAATTGTATTAATGCGATTATGAAATGAGTTTGGTCGTAGTTATTGATACTACAGTAATACACAACACACACAGAAATGGTAAAAATACGTAAAACAACATTTGGTAAATCAGCCCATATTGCAATTGTTCAAATGATAGCCCTGCTGCACAACCCTGCTGACTACACTATATAGCGAGTGGAATGAAAGAATTTGGAACAACATACTGTACTGTAGACCGAACGCAAAAGTAAACAAGCAGTTAAGATTGAATCAACGGAACATTCTGATCTTTCAGTTTCGAAATGTAGTGTGTTCCTTTGTCTCTATGTAAAATACTTGTTCACATTCACGTTCGGTCTCTGTTGTTCCAAATTCTTTCATTCCGCTCGCTATGTAGTGCAGTCATCAGGCCTGTACAACAGGGATATTCACTCATGTCAGATAATGTGTTGCACTGCAGGCATCTGTTTCAGGCAGACTGGTAGTTTCCAACCAGCATCATCAGTTTGATTTGATGTGAGTGGTTGAAGTAGCACGTCAATAAAGATGACGAAGTCATTTTCCAAATAAGGATTGCCTTTTGAAGTAACTCACCATTGGATCAGTTTTAGATGGATGTGGGGTGATTTAGGTTAAAGGAGACATAGAATGGAAAACCACATGGAAATTTTGAATTTAGAAATGGTCACTAAAACATGGTCGAATTAGAAAAAAGCCTACAAGTGATGTCAAATAGGACAAAGCCATTGCAGTTCAATTGAGATTACCAGAGAGGGCGTTGTTTAGGCAAAAGGGCCATCCTAAATATGAGGTATTAATTAATATATGACTTGATCTTATTTCACACAAAATACAATTGAATATATTGTATTTTAACATCAGAGAACATAGCACAATACACAATTCATTAATTCTATGTCCCCTTTAATGATTCATATTATTTTTTTTTGTCCATTTCTAATTTGACCTGATAACACTTCCTTTAGATTTTTTTCTTAATTAATTGTGAGCTTCTGTTACAGGAGTGAATGACAGCTACATTCTGATAACAGCCAAACGTTCATGGTTTGATGCCCAGGCCTACTGCAGAGAAAACTATATTGATCTTACAAGCATTAGGAACGCTGCTGAAAATCAAAAGGTCCTTACTGCTGCAAATGGCAGTCATGTATTTATCGGCCTGAATAGAACCAGACAATGGTCAGATGGCAGTGACTCTTCTTTCAGAAACTGGAAATCAGGTCAGCCTGATATTTTAAATGGGAATCAGTACTGCACTGATATGTCATTCAATGACTCAGGCCAGTGGACGGATGAAACCTGTAACTCCTTGTTCCCTTTCTTCTGTTACACAGGTGAAGTGCATTATACACTATGTTGTAGTGTTAACTGTTTCATTCTAATAATTCCCAAACAGACAATGCAATTGTGAAAAGAGACTTTTACTTTGAAAATATATCTTTCCATGGTTATGTAAGTGTATGAATAATCATATTTTATGAAGCATTGATGAATATTACAAAGCCCTCATGTGACGCTCTATGGATGTGCTATGCACTCACCCACTAGTGTTATCAGAAATCCTGACAAGAGAGCCGTCTCATATATAGGCCGAAAATAAAAACATAGGATGTGAGCATATTGGCTTGATCAGTGACAAAGGAAGAAATACTTTGTATTAGGCTCTGACCTCAGATGGCGTAGATGTGGCTCCAACCCCACTGCTTTATATCAATCTTACTGAACTCTCTTCATTGACCCTCACAGAAAGTGTGGTAGTAGGTCTGAGGATACTATGACCTCGACTCACTACAAATGGCTTGAAACACTGCCAATCAGAAAATATGTGTTTTGAACATGATTCACATAAACATGATGAAGCTGATTTAATATGTTGTCAAATGCAGAAAATTGAATCTACTTTACCAAAATGAAGGAAATTAAGTGTTTGCTTTTTCCCCTTTTTCATCAGTTTTATGAAGAGCTCATCCGGAACGGTCTTCCCAATAGCACCAGGCTGAGGTTGAGACGTGTGCACCGGATCAACACATGAGAGGAGTCAACATTACAATTTCTGAAATCAAGTAACTGCAACTGTAAGATACCCAGAATAGCACTTGAATACAGTTTGTAGTGTATAAGGTCTTAATTCAGTAAGATTATCTGATTTATTTGATAGCCTTTTGTTACTTGAAGCAAACAGCCTTTATGTGCATGTATGTAATGATGGTATTAAATAAATGGCCTATTTGCAATTCTTCTGTGTAGAGTCAGGGTGTGAATTGCTTCTAGCTTTATTTATTCAATGTAAAGCACAGCCAATCAGTGAGACATCTTCATGAGTTCCAGGCAGAAAATTTAGCTTGGAAAGATCTAACTAAAGATAACCACTGGTCCATTTTACCAATCTGAAATTAAAGACCTTGGTGTGTCAAATAGGACTTTTCATGACATGCATGCACCATCAATAGTCTGGATGTACGTGATGAGTGGTAAAAACAAAATCTACATATTTAGCCAGCAGATGGCGCCATCACATCATATCATATCCAGAGGCGTAAATAGTTGTGGCTTTGACTCATCTCTCTCTTTCTGACACACACACAACCATGTACTCCACACACACACACACACACACACACACACACACACACACACACACACACACACGTTCACCTATGCCTTGTCATAGTAGGCCTATATCCTATTTAAGCTATAGAGAACTGCAGCAGCAGGAGACACATTACCAAGTAATTCCTGTGTTCATGTTCACAGTAATTCTCAATTGTGCAAGCTTGTCTGTATCTGTATTTGCTTTTACATGATAATAATAGTTCAGTTACCCTTTTTAAAAGATAATCTCTTTAAGTGTCTGCATACATCAGCAGATTTATTTTTATAATGTTATATACCGCCTGACCGATAGAGGGCGGTTCCATGGTGTAATGGTTAGCACTCTGGACTCTGAATCCAGCGATCCGAGTTCAAATCTCGGTGGAACCTGCGTTTTTCATCTTGGGCTGTAGTCAGTTTGATAAGCCTCATTGGAGCGATACCAGTGGAGATTTTACAAGCTACTATGAGCCATATTGCAATCTATTTTCTAATAGGATTCGATTGAAATGCATGAAAGCTAGATCCAATGACAGCAAAACTAAGAAATGCTGCTTTGGGCATAGGCAGAAATCTTATTTTAGAAACAAAAATAGGCCCAGACGCAGCGGCGGGCGCGCACACTCACAAACTTTATAGACGTACTGAAGCTAGGCTTAAGGGACGAAGATTTTGGGTGGAATCGTTTAGTTAGTGTCCAGTCAGTGTTAACGTACACACATGTTCACACACAGCAAATTGATAATCAGGTAACAAAAACGTGGTAATCTAAGGCTTGTGTTCAGCTGTCTCCTATTTTTTGGCACTGATCGCCTATAGGCTAGTGGAGTTTACTAAATTATTATTGAACGTTTATTACAAAGTTTTAAATATATTTTACTAATAGTATAGACCAATTAGTTTCTACTAACTGGAGTTCTTTAGGCCTATTTGAAATTTAATTTGATTATGCTCATTCTTTTAATAGTCAGCAACTCCAACATAGCCTAATTAGGGTTAATGCCCAATCAAAAGCCTATTTTATTCATTGAAACCTGTGGAGTTGAGGCCCCCATTCAGGACAGCAGATCTGCACCACAGACTCTTCTAAGTTTAGACCGGTGAGTGGCATGACGAGTCACTGCAACCGTCACAAGACTGTGCGTACCACGGATTCCCCATCACAACCAAAATGGCGGAGGACACAGTTAGGTCGGCACACTAACGAGCGTGATATGTTGTTCTTCAATCTTTCAGGGACCGGTTTCCGTTAAGCTTTGCAGAAATAACATAATGCAGTTTGTCAAAGCGCATATCCACAGGACTTAGACGGACGCACATTTTCTATTGTGGTAAGTTGCTCAGCCTATGACATGACATTTTTCAAGCTGCCCCGTTATTCCCTTGAAGATTAGACTACGCTACTGGCACATAGGTTGCCGGTTGAACTGGCAGAGTGGCAAATGGGGAACAGCGCTAATTTTGTTTCCAATCACGCGTGTTTGACAAATGCACAGGATGCAAATGTGTAGGCTGTTTTTCCCCACTGCAAAATCAGCCTAGTATATTTTCGGTTTGAAGATAGTTATGTTTTCATTCACGTCCCATTAGGCAACAAAGAGAAATGTGTGTTCTGCATGTATGCAACTTGTTATTAGTGCCATTATCCCTATCTCTGTAAATTCCA
>JAODXP020000010.1:11232052-11240334 GCA_027497455.2 Sardinella longiceps | reverse complement strand
TTATCCATCTTGTTCACTAACCTCTGGTGGTCTATGGTGTGCGCAATAGAAAATAAAGCTAGAATAGCGTCACAACTGGTGAAGTTATATGCTCAGTTATTGTTGAAGAAGACAATCAACAGTGTCTGTTTCCTAGAGTGACATTTGAGTTACGACTAAGTTTGTGGTACAGGAATATTATTTGCGATTTTGTCCATGTTCCATGCAGTAATAGACCAATCATTGTAACAAGCAGTCTATTCCAATATAGTGTTGTCTGCCCTTCAATCACTTTCATACAATTTGGGATATGGGTTTGACAAAAATGTTTCACGTAGTGTCGTTTATTTTTTCATGAGCTGAGCCAGTATGTGATGACTGCAAGGCTGATATCCACTGTTGTCAGTACTGATAGCATTGCAGAACACATTTCCTGAATTTTTGTATCATGCATATCCTTTTCCAAGCATTGTAGTGGTATTACAGTTTGCTGTTGGAGGGGTTGCTCAGAGAGGTCATGCAGGCAGAGACATGCCCACTCCCGCAAGCACACACGCACACAGACACACACAGACACACACACACACTGGATGCATACCCTGGTGGTTTAAAGCACTCAGACACATACCGGAGAGGTGCAGTGTTTGTAAGATGATCCTGGTTCTTCAGGCAGCCAATCTCTGGCCTCTGTTTGTGGTCAGAGAGCAGGGAGCAGGGAATCTCCCTATAGCTTCTTGCTGTGTACCCATAATAATAGGCCTGGGGTCTGGATTTGGAGAAGGTCGGTGGCCTGTCTAATGCACCAAGTTACACTAGTGAGCCAGGAGCACATTTCTCACTTATTTTCTCTTGACTGAAAAGACATGCTGTCCATGCTATAGTTAGATCGCAGCCAGTATACCATTGTGAAAATGTCACTCACTCACTATCCCTACATTGGTCTCAGTTCATGTAGGCTCTGCTGAACTTAAACCTGTGAAACCAGCCTGGCTTCAGAAAGGTCGAAAATAAGATTTTATTATTATATCCTAGGGGGGTTCCATTGTGGTTTTGCACGCAGTTATACCTGTAGGATTGGCAATGTCTGCAGATTTTAAGGGGTCAAAGTCAAAGGGTCAGTTTAAAGGCTTGGTTTGACTTTGTTAGTGGCCATGAGCAAAAGCCGGTAGTCAAAGGCAATCACAGGGAGGGCTCGTAGCACAGAAGAGAGCTTCTCAAAAATTGAGGATAGCTATATACACTGGGACTTGTCGACTCTGCTCTGTGGCACTATAAAGCACCTGCCTACACATACAGCATGCAGTACCTGCTTGATTGTCATGTCCGAGCTAACGTAACCACACACACAATTCTCATAACCGGAATGGCAAAGGTTACACATGTGGGACCTGGTGTTGTTCCTTTGCCATTCACCACCAACATTCAAAAAAAAAAAGGGTAATTTTTTGGTTTTAAACAATGTGATTTGGGTAATAAACAATGTGATCTGTGAACCCTTGCTATAATTGAACCATTTACTTTGGATGATATTGCTGAAATATCCAACCTCATAGGCAAAGTGCCATTCTCATGACCAAAATCAGTGGTAAATAGACAACGTCTGAGTGTCTTACTCTATTAAACCATAAATAAACATATCAAAATTTTTTGTAAATGTTTATTATCAAAAGGAAAGTTCTGCTGAAATGAAAGATCAGGATTAACTGAAAATAACTGACAATTGACAAAATGTAAGTAACTTTGGATAAACCCTTTGCTAATGTAAAATGTTAATTTTAAAACAGGTGGCAAGCATGGAGAACTGAGAGGTCTGGGACTGAATATATCAAACACAGAGAAACCTGAGCTGAGAGACTATGCTGAGTTGTTGTTTTGATAGGTGTTATTGGTTTCAAGCTTTTGGGAACTAAAGAGAGTCAGACTGACAGTAATTGTCAGATTACTTCCTGTTTTGTCAACGCAAAAATCCATTTTGACTTCTTGTGAAGTCTTTATGGGCCCCATGGGCACTGGCAAACCAAACAGAAGTGGAGGAGGAAATTACAAATGGTGGGAGCCCCCCAAGAGTGAGGAGCTGATGGGTGGGCGTTTGGTTTTACACCCCAGCAGAGTCTGGGTGGGCTCCAGGCGCGTACTTGCCCCTCCGATCTTCATATCAATTGCCCAAACAGAACAGATCACTATTCTGGAAAGGGGGAAAAGAGAAAGGCGGTGTAAAGTCAAGATGTAGGGAAAGAATATGTGTATTAATGTTTGTGTTTGTGCATTGATGGATGTTCCCAGTATTTCATTGGTTGAGAGAAACTGATGTTTTACTGTCTGATTGTCATCTTTTTTAAAAGTCAACATTCCACAGAATAATGTCTGAACATTACGAGCTCCTTTGCCTTCACTTCCCATCTGTCTGTCTTTTATGTTATAAACCTGTCATAAAGAAGGTAATACTGCTGTGTAATTTACCTGTAGGCTATACAATCAGAATGGGAGAGTTTAAGAAAAGACAAGTGAAAGATAGAGATGATCCTAGCTGCCAACATTGTGCCCTCGAGTAAGGCACTTAACCCTAAGTTGCTCTAGGGGAGACTGGTCCTCACCTATTTGATAGCTGACAGAATGTCATTCACTTTGGGTTGAAGTGTCTGCTAAATAAATGTATAATATCAATATGGATTAAAAGAGAGGAATGCTGGGAGAGATACAAAGAGTGACTGGATTGAAATGGGAGAGCTGTGGAAGTGTAGTGGGAGGAGAGGGCAGGTCAATTAGGAACATGAGGAGAGGAAACACTGCTTTTTGTCTCAGGATCTCAGCAGGAGAATGTCTCTTCTCCAGACGGCTTGTGAAGGGATCATTAATTTAATTGAAATTAAACACTAATGAGGTGGAGCATCAACTCGATGAAAGCCTGCTTTGAATCCATACTGTCTGTTTGAAGTTCATTAATTACTGCAACATCATATAATTCACTATGGCATATTGAATAGAAAAAAGATGAGATTGGACTTAGCTCAAGGACAGGTTAAAGAAGGCAGATCACTGGAGGAGAATATGAGGGGAAGACTGTTTCTGACCTGGTGGTTACTGAAGGATTAGTGGCTGTGGTTGATAATGTACTAAAGAATAGGGGTCCAAATGCCTTTGCTATAACATGTATTCAGTCTAGACCTGTGCAACTAGAGTGTACTGTATGTGTGTGCCAGACGTCTTTTTGTTCATGAAGGGTTTTTTTCCTCGGAAAATAGGCAAACTGACCAACTGAAGTATGAAATCTTGTGTTTATTCCTCTCTCTCCTGATCTCCTCTAAGCCTACGTCTTTCGCATGGATGTGTGGGCTTTGGCTGTGCCCTGGACCAGTCCTCTGGCAGAACAGCCCTTCAGCTCAGTCAAGCCAAGCAACAGTTGGCAGTGCTTTGGCAAAACTGCCCTGGCTTTGATTTGTAAGGGAATGGTAGATTGCTAGTGCCCAGAGCCTAGCTCTTGCTTGTGCCCTGGAGCTTAGATGGAATCACTTTATAATTTGAGTGTAGACAACTTTTAAGAAGAAGAGGACATTAAAAAGGAACCTCAATTTGCTGTTATTGCCTTAACAGTCCAGCAGATTAATTCTACTGATGCTTCAGACCTATGCTTAATTGTATTAGAAATTCAAACTAATTTGCCTCTAGGTTATTTGATGTGGTCCAATCTGTCTAGTTATTTCTTTTTTAGCCAAATATAGTCCAGTGAAGTACTGTTTGCATGTCCATATGTATCTCAGCCCACATTGATATCTGTATTGTTCTGTATGAGGCAAATGTGTTAGCCATGTGGGGCAGGACTGAGTCTTTAGCCCATTTCCCTGCGGCTCCTTGGCGTAAATCCACTCTCCCCTCTCTGCCTCTTTGGCTTATGGGGATGGCCAGAAGCCTAATGATGTTGTACATGTGAACAGATTGGAGGCACAGAAGGCTGGAATTAAAAAGATGTTGGACGGTGGGAAGTGGAACCAGACCCCTAAATAAAGAGATTTTGCATGTTCAGAAAACTTTTATCACTTACATTATAGTTTTGTGAATTATTTTTACATGTATTCTATCTATGTTTGATAGTGCCTCTCTCTCTCTCTCTCTCTCTCTCTCTCTCTCTCTCTCTCTCTCTCTCTCTCTCTCTCTCTCTCGTGTGTGTATGTGTGTGGGAGGCTACAGGCAGAAATGAAGTCTATGACAGGCAGAAGCTGACAAAACATCCTTGGCCATCCCTGGTAACCCTGCTGTGAGCAGAAAGTAGAAGTCAGGCTCTCAGTTCTGTTTGATTTTTCTTCCGAGAGCAACTTCTTTGACTAAATCAATGTGTCTGAGAGCTACTCTACCACTATTTTACCACATTTGTGTATTATAGTCCTGGAAATAAATTTGACATCCTCATACATTCTACACACATATAGAACATCTTATACACACAAATCACAAAATGCTAAAACTCATTGTGTCATCTAAATTTGTGGGGAGATGAATGTCCTGAGATACCTGAGTGGACAGCACAGAGGGAATGTGATATAGTTCTCTCTGACCAAGAGAGAAAGAGGCGAATACTGTGGATAAATAGATGGAGAGAGAAAGAGATAGATTGGAATATACTGTAAATAAAGAGAGAGTGAGGGAGAGGCACAGAAACAGTTCTCCCTCCCACAGGAAATAACAACATCGAGAACAAGCATAGCATAGAAGTTTTTTCTGATGTCAGATATCTTTTGATTATAAGAAGTTGGTGTGAAGTTGTTGAATCATCTGCCTGCAGAACAGACAGAGGTATCTGAGAGAAGGGTGTGTCTCATCACACCCATGGGTGGCATTATAGCTGAGGATTTGAAGTGTGATTCTGGCAAATACCATACCCTTAGGGTAGTTACTGTCTAATTGCCATGATGTATTGTGCTGGAATGAGGTGAGTATGCAGAGATGCACATAGTCACATACTTTCACTCAAACTCTGACATTTGCCATTTGAAGTCCTACTTTGTCATTACAGGTACTGTGCAGACGTTAACCATGTTATTACAGATGCTATAGACAGCAGACTGCCCACACCAGCATGTTTGCTTTCTTTGCCTTTGCGTCTGAAATGGAGATGCTTTAGTAAAAACAAACCCAATGGAAGTGGGTTGCAGCTGTCTGATGCTGATGCATTGCAGCTGGTTGATGCTGATTAAGATGCTTGGTGTGGAAAGACTTGATGAGATATTCTCCATGGGGGTGTTCTCTGTGATCTAAGATACCCGATCACTGTCTTGTCCTCTATGTGTGTACATGATGCATCTCTGTGCTACCTGTTGTCTGCTTTTCCATTGTTTTACTGTTTCTGTGTCTATGCGCTGGCATTTATTGGACAAATGAGTCCATAAGAATATTTGTGTGTGTGTGTGTAGGTTGGCATAGGCTGTACTATTTCAGCATAAGCTGTATGCAACTCCAGTGCTGCGTGGTGGCTGTGTGTATGTGTTTAGGACACTCCACGTGGCCAAACAACTCCACTTGGCTCCCATAGTGCAGTGGGGCGTTCTCTCTAACTAGGCCAGCAGATGAAACAGGCCAACAGGTGCTAATTTATCAGGCGCGCCTCTTCCTGGCCTGGCCTGGACACAGACACTTAATACTTGGAGATTTATTTCTTCTGATAGGCTTGTTTTGGCAAACCAGCCTGCCATGGTCTTGAAAGCAACACTTGGATCTAAAGTTGTGTTTTTTTTTTTATTCTTTGTGTGAATTATATGGCTGGGGATGAGACACGTGTCCCTTGCCGATGCTAGCCTGCCAGAGAGACCACCCTTGGCTGGAGGCCAGAGGCTAACCACAAGCAGATGCAGTGCTGGCCACAGAGATGTCAGTTTGTTTCCCCCTAGCCTTCTCTCTCTCTCTCTCTCTCTCTCTCTCTCTCTCTCTCTCTCTCTCTCTCTCTCTCTCTCTCTCTCTCTCTCTCTCTCTCTCTCTCTCTCTCTCAAATCTGTCAAGTCAAATTCAAAGAAGCTTTATTGGCATGAAAATGACTAGTGTTGCCAGAGCAAACATACAATACAAACATGATACCTGATTGAAAGGAAACAAATAAGAATTTCAAAAACAAAAAGAGACACACTCTCTCTCTCTAGGTCTCTGGAACATAAATATACACTCACTCTTATGCTACCTCTGATGTCCCTCAATCTGCAGGTGATGTCACGGTTTTGTAATGTTTGACTTGTTTATCGCCTTTGTCTGATTTCATTTATTCTTTACTGGACTGGCCACAATTTTCTATCACACAATAGTCCTAACTTTGGGTCCAACTACCCATGAGCAAAGAAACCCTGGTCCTGGTCCAGGTCATCAAAACATAGTATAAAAGCAGAGCTGACCAATCATTGGTGTGTGAGTGTGAGAAAACGAGAGACAAGTCTAGTCATCCAGTACAACAGTTAAGAGTGCACTGACGTGGCCTCTTGTCCCTGCTCGTCTTTGGAGATTCTCTTAGGCTCTCTCTCTCTCTCTCTCTCTCTCTCTCTCTCTCTCTCTCTCTCATTCTCTCTCATTCTCTCCCTTTCTCTCTCCGCCTGTCTGCCCACACCAGAGACACGCTCTTTCCTCCGGGCTGCAATTTTAGCTGCCCAGTAGGTTGAGATGCATGAGCAGCTTGAGGGTGGAAGAAAAGTGGGAGTGGTGTGTTTGGAGCAGCCCTGACCACACCTCTCTCTCCAGCCCTGTGTGGAGAGCCGAGACTGCCTGTCTGACGCCTGGGAATGCCAGTGTGATTTGGTTTGATATACTGTAGTAGGCTACCCCTCTTGCACACTGTTGCCCTTTGCCTTTGATGGAGAAGAGCGGTAGAGATGGCCTTTTCTCTCTCACTCTATCAGTCTCTTTCTCTCTCTCTCTCCCCTCCAGTCTCTCTGTGTCTCTCTCTTTTTCTGCATCCACTGTAGCCCTTTGCCTTTGATGGAGTAGAGTGTTAGAACTCTCTCTCTCTCTTTCTCTCTCTCTCTCTCTCTCTCTCTCTCTCTCTCTCTCTCTCTCTCTCTCTCTCCCTCTCCCTCCTTCGGCTCCCACTGTAGCCCTGCCTCTCTCTCCTCCATTCCCTCTGAGCGTGTCCCAGGCAGACTCCTCTATGACTTCTCTTTCTCAGTCTGTCGCTTTCTTCTCTTCTTTCTTGTAACTCCCTCGCTCCAGCTTCACTCGCACCCTCTTGCTGTACTGGTGTGTGTGTGTGTGTGTGTGTGTGTTTGATCACAGGGATAAGATACTCCCATGCTCCCTCTGTTGTTTTATCTGTGCCGTTGCCATGGTGAACACTGTGCTGCGTTTGAAGTTACCACTGCAAGTGATGTCTCACTCCTGTTGGTTTGTGTGTGTGTGTGTGTGTGTGTGTGTGTGTGTGTGTGTGTGTGTGTGTGTGTGTGTGTGTGTGTGTGTTTGTATGAGAGAGATGTAGGAAAAGGAGTGTGCCCTATATGCAGTCGTTTATATAACATGTGCGCCTGTTGTGGTAGAACATACTATATTTAGTTTATTCAGTTAAACAGCAGTGCCATCAGAGGAAGCTATGGTGCAATGTGCTAAACCTGCTGGGGTGCTAGTATAGAGACTGGGATGCAGGCTGTGCTTTGCTGTCTTTGCAGGTTGACACTGACTGGTCAACCTGACTAAAGTCCAGCCATTGTATCCACAACCCCAGTGTAGGCTACACTACGGCTGGCCTTTATCTAGAGATCTTAAATAATCAATGGCACCATGCTGTTAGCATCAGCTAACTGGAACTGTTCATCAAGGTCAAGGAGTTTATTTGTCACATACATTGAAAAACGAATGTAGACATTAAGTGAAATTGCTCAAATTATAGAGTTAGCTCAGTAAAAGAGAAATCAAAACATGCTGGAAAAGCAAATCAATAGGTCTGTCCATATCGTGATCAGGATCCACCCATTTGTTTGTTATGTTGGTAGTTATTAGTTAGCCCATGTACAAACAGTGTTTCAGTGCTAAGCTCCTGGAGCTGCTGGAGCATCAGCGATGGAGGAGCCCTTGTAGATGATGTGTGCAGAGGCGTGGTGGGAGCACTGAGCTGGGCGCTGTGGTCAGCTTCTCCCAGGGTTCCTTTCCTCTATGGCTTGGCAAAGCACAGGAAGCTGATTCAGCAGGGGAAACTGGCCTGGAATTCTAACCCTAGTGGAGGTTGCTGCCGCTGCTGCGCAGGTGTGTGTGTGGGTGTGTGCTTGTGTGTGTAGAGCTGCTGTGCTATGCAGGAATTGACTCAGCAGGGTGGTGTGTGTGTGTGTGTGTGTGTGTGATGTGAA
>JAODXP020000010.1:11219552-11227052 GCA_027497455.2 Sardinella longiceps | reverse complement strand
ACATCACCTACCGACGAGCACCCGAGAGCCAATCGCACGCCTCGCTTGCAGTGACGGATATCTGTGTCATCATACCAGGAAAGGGTGAAACCCCACCACACACCTTCTGCAAAGTGGAGAAGAACCTCAACAGCAGTATGGTACTGATGCACATCTCCTTCTACTTACACACACAGTGTCAGAAAGGAAAACATGGAGTCTTACAGTAGCTCTGGCAACAGGGGAAGAGTAGACTACAGTAGACACACACAGTGGCATAACTAAAATATTTGACTGCATCATCAACCTGAAACATGTTTTTCCTTCCTACAAAATGCCTCAAAACCTGTACTGTAAATCGGAGGAAAAACAACAACAACAGAAACCTAAGATAAAATCTGAATATGTTTCTGTAAATAAATCAGGGCAAATCTGTATCTTTGTGTCTTTATCGATGTGTGTGGATGAGGGAGGGGCTGGGAGGGGATGTGACCTGAAGTCATATTTTCTCTCAGTGAAGAGTTGGAGTTTTTTCTCATCTACTCTGCATGCTACACACTTTGGCAGAAAAAAGCATACAGCTTGACTTGTGTCTGTGTTCAATGCCTGGCCACAAAGAGGCAGCTACAAAGTGTGTTACCCATAGGAAAACTAGAAATTACCATTCATATATTTCCTGCCATTTCCAATGATAGCGTAATGTCATATTGTGTGTTGCCCATGCAGATTCTGCAGGGCCTGTGATCTCCTGTGATGGTGTTTTTTATCATGCATTCCCCTTGAGAAAGAAGTTGAGATACTGTACACTGAAAACACCTCTCTTTCGTTCTCTGTCTTTTTCTCTCTCCTTCTCCTTTTCCTTTCCTCACCCCCTCCTGCATCTCTGTACAGCGCTGTACTGGGTATAGATATAGGTGTTTTTTTCTCTGCATCGTAAGGAATGGGGATATGGCCGCGGGATTTACGTGGAACCAGATAAATGATTGTGATTACTTAACCTCACCCACAGCCACAGTCACTAAATCTCTCTCTCTCTCTCTCTCTCTCTCTCTCTCTCTCTCTCTCTCTCTCTCTCTCTTTCTTTCTCCCAGTGGGGATCATCTGTCTACCTGTGTTACAAGAAATCAGTGGCCAAAACCAACACCATTGCCTACAAAGCAGGTAAGTAAGAGAGTAAGACATGATGACTGCGTGTGATATTCTAACTGACAACAGCAAGGTTTGTGGAACGCTTCAGGATGGCATTATCATCCGCCTCATCAGCCCATCAGATATTCCACTGTAATCTCAGACTGCACACTGATCCTTATGAAAGAGTCTGCTTTTCATCCAGGCAGATAATCCCCCATACCCACGTTAATCTCCGTCTGTTTTCGCACGCATCCGCACATGCAACGTGTGCCTTTGTATCCCTCAGTGATTTGTGTCTGCGTAGGGTATAGACTTGTCAGAGGGAGAGGGTGAAAGAGAAACGAAGAGAAAGAGAGGGAAAGTGTGCCGCGCGCCGATGAGAGTGCTCTCAGCAGTCACGATCCTGTGGTTTAGACAGGGGGCTTTTGTTCTCTGTGGCAGCAGGTGTTTCTGCTGCCGTTAGTAATATGCATGTGTGTGGGATGTGTGTGTGTGTGTGCGTGTGTGTGTGTGTGTGTGTGTGTGTGTGTGTGTGTGTGTGTGTGTGGTATATGGGAAAGAAATTCTGTAGTCCTCTGCTTGAGGTTTACTGTTATGGAGAGACACACACGCGCGCACACACACACACACACACACACACACACACACACACACACACACACACACGCACACACACACATGCACATGTACACACATACACAACAGGGTTATGGGGCAAAATGGGCAAACTGTCTGTGGGAAAAATACACTTTATCTGTTTCTCAGTAGTCTCTCAAACAAGTATTTGTTTATTCTGGATGAAGCCCTGTAAGGTCAATGTATCATGCCTCATAGGCAGAGAATGGGAAGAACAGTCTTTGCAGACGTCAACAGTGGCCTCTTATATGTGATAATGCACCAGATTACTGTAAAACATGTACTGTATGACATTCAGAGCGAAACTGCATATGTCTGCCCTCCATATAAACCAGTGGTTCTAAAAGTGTGGTCCGGGGACCACTGGTGGTCCGCGAGCAAGCTCAAGTTGTCCACGAGTTGATTACCATAAAAATATGTGTATTTAGTCTGTGTGTCATTATTTGAAGGCCAAAGATTAGTTGTTCAGTGAATATGAGAGGCAGACCTGTAATTCACTGTTTATTACTGTAAAGCATTTGAAGTGCCTACTGACTACCGGCGAGGGTAACAGCATGTTAGGTGGCGAGGGGGCGCGAGGGCAGGTGGTCCCTGAAAAACACTTTTTGGGCAAAGTGGTCCTCGATGTCAAAAAGTTTGAGAAACACTGATATAAACCATATAAAATTCTCTAATACCTCATAATTGTGTGTGTGTGTGCGTGTGTGTGTGTGTTTAGGTTTGTTCAGCAGGTACCCTGAGGAGGACTATGAGTCTTTTCCTCTGCCAGAGTCAGTGCCACTCTTCTGTCTGCCCATGGGGGCCACGCTGGAGTGCTGGCCCCCCCACACCAAATACTCCCTCCCCGTCTTCTCCACCTTCGTCCTCACGGGCTCCTCAGCAGAGAAGGTGAGCAAATGACCCCTACAGGCCTCTGTAGGCCAGGATTGGGTTTCTGACCACACTGGTGCCTCTACTCTGCTTGTGGGAAAAGCTTGGAGTTGAGTTGAAGTGAAGTAGATGAGTGGGAGCTTTAAGGCCACAAAAAGGGTAGTATCAGTCAGGAAAGACTGAAACATGGGATAAAGAATTTGTCAGGAATTGTAGGGCAAGACTCCATTCAAGGATTTGTCAGCCATCATTTTTTTTTTTAATTTTGTACATTTTAGTCATATTTTGGCATAATCTTGTTTGCATTGTTGATTCATTATTGGTTTGGAGATGTTCTTTTATCTTCACCGCAGACTACAAAATGTGCTGCTATTAGTGATTCTGACTTGGAGTTGATGACCGCATTTGAAGAAATATTTTGGTCTAATTACAGTAATATGCCTTTGTATGTCTAGAGCCGGTGTTGTTTGTGAACCGTGGCAGCTGTATTTCCAAGCACAGTTGAAGGAGATGCATTTCTACAGCAAACTCTGTACACAAGCAGCAGCAACACCTGCTTCTAAGAATCAATGACTTCCTATCCATCTGCATAATCTCCACTCTGTGGGCCTGAAGCTGATTGAAAATTGTGTGACAACAAATGCTAGCCCTTTGGGTCTTTTATTTATTCATAAAACAAGCGGAACTTTGCCTCTAATTGTGTGTGTGTGCGCGTGTGTGCGTGTGTGTGTGTGTGTGTGTGTGTGTGTGTGTGTGTGTGTGTGTGTGTGTGTGTGTATGCTCCTGCATGCATGTGTGATTGTGGTTTTAGTTGGGCTTTCATGTTCATGGTGTGAAAAGAAAAAAACATCTGTGGTTTGAATCTACACAGAATGAATATATATATAAAAAATACTGTACATTCACACATTTTCAGTGCCGAGTATGTGGAAAAGTGGGTCAAACACACACACTCAAACACAGAGACACACACACACACACACACAAACATAAACTCACTCACACACCCACACACACAGGCATGCAAGCTCTGGCACACACACACACACACACACACACACACACACACACACACACACACACACACACACACACACACAAAGAGATCAAGGCGATAGGGCCAATGGAGTCACTGATTCAAATCAACACAGTTGTCAAGAGCTTGATCAAAGCTCAAGGAAAATGACAAACTAACTCTCTCTCTCTCTCTCTCTCTCTCTCTCCCTCTCTCCCTCCTCCCTCCCATACTCACAGACATAAAACGAAATACAAACATCTCTCTTTACTGTCTAAACACTAGCTCTGACCTATGCTATGGAAGAAAATAATATGGAGCAGTGGGGCATGTGTATCTGTATTTGTGTGTGTGTGTGTGTGTGTGTGTGTGTGTGTGTGTGTGTGTGTGTGTGTGTGTGTGTGTGTGTGTGTGTGCTTAATGTTTCAGACTTTTCTGAAAAAGAAACCCCTATTATGTGAGTTAAAAAGCTGGTGTGTTTTTCATCAGATGAAGGGGTGAGAGAGAAATAAATAGCTGGTATTTAATGATGTTTAGAAAGATACAGATGGATGAAAGAAATCTCTCTTTCCCTCACCCCTACTCTCTGTGTTTCTCTCTTCATACCTCTCCCGTCTTTCCTTTGCATGACCCTCGAGTGACCTTTGGCAGTGTATCACAGGAAATTGAAATTCTGTTTCAGTGTTAGAAATCAGCATATACATGAGCTGTTTAGCTTACTAAGCTAATGAAACTGCCCTTGGGGAAATATGTGGTGTGTCCCCTGCTTGATAGTGTTTCAGTATTGATGGCGTTTTGCTTAAAATAATCTCTGCACTGTGTTTGCCCCTCCAACAGCTTGGCATTTGTCACAAACAGTGCATACACATATGGAACTTGGCTCCAGTAAAGAGCTGTCGCTCCGTGATAACAAAGTTGGATATTTACAGTTCAGCATCTCGGCATCCAGTGGCACTAGCTTAGCACTTAAGCACAGAACTGTGGGGAAGAGCTCTCAGGAGGCGCACAGATGCAGAAAGACACACACACACACACACACACACACACACACACACACACACACACACACACACACACACACACACACACACACACACACACACACACACACACAGGCAGTGTGTGTTCAACGGGGAATATTTGAAAATGACCTAAATAGGCCAACACAGCAGAGCATAATCTGACTGAAATATGAATTGTAGAGCTGGGATATGGGGTAAATATTGTGCACATGACAGTGTGTGTGTCTGTGTGTGTGTTCTCAGTTTGTATTTGTATGAGTGTTCTCAGTTGTATTTGATTGTGTGTGTGTGTGTGTGTGTGTGTGTGTGTGTGTGTGTGTGTGTGTGTGTGTGTGTGTGTGTGTGTGTATGTGTGTGTGTGTGTGTGTGTGTGTGTGTGTGTGTGTGTGTGTGTGTGTGTCCTGGCTCCAACCAGTCTCAGGATCGTATTTGGTGATCAGCACTGCCAGATATCCAGGAGGTTTCTTTCTCACAGAACAGAGTGATATTTAGCGAGAGGATATGGTGTCCGTGTTTTGGCAAAAACATGTTTTTGTGAGCTTGGGTAACAGCCCTCTATTTTCTCTTCCCTTCCCTTCTCTCTCTCCCCCCCCCTTTCTCCTCCTCTGTGTCTATGTGTGTGTGTGTGTGTGTGTGTGTATGTGTGTGTGCGTGCGTGCGTGCGTGTGTGTGTGTGAAGTTTACTGTATGTGGGTTAATGTGTTTGGGTCTTATAATACAGTAAGACTGTACTTAGGGATGCAACGGTTATTGAATTTTACGGTTACCGAACGATACGCCCTCTACGGTTCAATAAACTTTCGTAAACCGCAATATTTCGGTTTATTAATAAAATCTGAATCTATTGAAGCTCCCTGAAATTTGCTTATGCAGCCAGCATTCACGAGCTCTAAATGCTGAGCTCTAGAACCCTCAACCAATCAGCGTGGTTTTATGTGTGACACTTTTCACTCACTGTACGTTAGACGGAGAGAGATGAGCTAAATGCTCCACTCGGAAAGTAGGCAATATTAAGCCAGAAGAATTGCTGCTGTGGTAGATTTCGTGCAAAATGATGACCGTTTACACAAACAAACCACTTAATAACGTAAAATGCGTGTAATAGCCTACAACACATGCTACTAAACCGGTTGTCAGAAAAGAGCGCTTACCACTCGTCCAAATTCGCCTAGGCTACCGCAAATATAGCCTAACGTTACCTTGCCTAATGTAAAATATTACGCAAGGATGTCTAGGGGCTGTAATGCTTAGTTTATCTTGCGATTAGATCAAATGTCGAGTACGGTGAGACTGGGCTTGGATGCAACAAGTGACAGGTTAAACGTTTTACTGAAAAAAACGTCCTCTGTACCTCTCATCCCCAGACTCAGCTATTGTAACATTAACATAAAGGCAAGCTTCTTTGCAGCACGGTGTTGTAAAGACACTGATAGTAGACTCAGAAATGAATTTCTGAAGTTTGGGATGTCATGCCTCTCATTCTGTTGTTGGCTACCAGCAGCACTTGAAATCAATGACATCATCCTGACAATAGGTACATTTCCTATAGTGAAACTATGTCCTAATTTGGAAATGAGCAAACAATAAAATAGGCCTAGGCTACTCGAGGATATTTACTAGTTTAGGACATTTCATAGCATTTCAAGAATATTAACAATTATGGCCTACCGTAATTGTTGGTTTTATTTTATTCTGTCTACCCCTCTAGTAGCCTATCTACTAGGCATTTTATGAAAGAAATCAAATGAAAATTGCAGATAGACTGATAGGTAGGCTGATGGTTGATAAGGAATATAGCCATTAAAAGAACAATTTTATAACCCCTTTTTTGTTGGAAAATACCGAAACCGTACCGTCACTGTGGCCCCAAAACCGTGATACATACCGAACCGTGGGCACACTGTACCGTTGCATCCCTAACTGTACTGTATATTTAGTGGTCATCTCCTGTGTCCTACATGATCAGCCTACAGGTAAACACCCAGGGCCTCAGCAGGGCAGCGTGGGGGTGGGATGTGTCAGATGTTTAAATACACTTTTATTTTCTTTATGATTTGAGTGTGGGTGGCCTTGTATGCACGTGCAAATTTACACTTTGTTTTTCTGGGTGATATATACACATTGTGTGTGTGTGTGTGTGTGGTGTGTGTGTGTGTATGTATTTGCCTAAGAGGAGATAGAATACAATAGAATAGAATCTTTATTTGTCAATTCACAGGGAAATTTGTCTGTGAAAGACTGTCTTTGAAATTGATTTAGTGGAATTGACAGCACAGTGCAACTTGCTCTCTAAAATTAAATACAATTTTTTTCCCTGTTTCCCATGTGTCCAGGTCTATGGGGCTGCCATCCAGTTCTATGAGCCCTTCCCTGAGGAGTGCCTGACGGACAAGCAGCGCCTGCTGCTGGGCCTGCCCCTGCCTGACCCCCAGGCAGTCTCACGTTCCCCGACCTCTGACCCCAAGGCCACCTCACGCACTGTTCACACCAACAAGAGCATCTGTCTGCTCTCACACTGGCCCTTCTTCGACGCCTTCCGGAAATTTCTCACCTTCCTCTATCGCTATTCTATCTCCGGGCCACATGCTCTTCCCATTGAAAAGTGAGTGTGTGTGTGTGTGTATTTATATATGTGTGTGAGAGTTGTGTATGTGTGTGTTTATGTGTGAGTGTGTGTGTGTGTCTGTATTAGTGTGTTTGCGTATGTATGCATGTGTGCCAAAGAGAGAGAGAGAAAGAGAGTGTCTTTGAAATCAATTTAGTCGAACTGAAAGCACTGTGTAACACTGTAACAAAATCACATTTTTGCATGAAATTCTTGTTTTCAGCACCATAACAGAACAATTC
>JAODXP020000010.1:11207052-11209552 GCA_027497455.2 Sardinella longiceps | reverse complement strand
CAAGGATTGTGTGTGTATGTGTTTGTGTTTCTTTATGTTTATGTGTGTCTGTGTTTGTCTATGTTTGTATGTGTGTGTGTTTGTGTATGTGTGTTTGCGTTGTTGTTGTCTCTGACTGCAGACGGCAGTGACTTGGATGCTCTGAGTCAGGGCAGCATGGACAGCTCCAACGAGACTAACACTGCCGACCTTATCAAAGTAGAGACCACTGACGATAGATCTAGCACAGGTACAACACACACCCCGACACACACACACACACACACACACACACACACACACACACACACACACACACACACACACACGCACACTTCCCAATTCTTTTCTGTCATTACCTCACTCCTTCACTCTTTTCTTTTCCTCCACTCAATGGTCTACCCCCTCCCCTTGCTCTGCGTGCTTGTGTGTGTGTGTGTGTGTGTGTGTGTGTGTGTGTGTGTGTGTGTGTGTGTGTGTGTGTCCTGCATGCAGCCAGCATGGGCAATGTGAACGGGGACTCTTGTGCAGCTTGCTCTCTGGGTGTGTGCTCTGATATGGACACACCTGCCCTGCACTCAGGTAATCTTCCCTCCCTTCAGCACACTCTTTCATCCTCCCTCTCCCTGTCCCTCTCTCTCTCTCTCTCCCTCTCTCTCTCTCTCTACTTCTTTATTTCTCTTTCCCTTCATTCCATCTCTTCTTTCCAGCCTAACAGTGCTATCCATTTCAAAGGGCTGTGTGGTGTAATAATCTCAGTCCTGCCTGTCTGGATTCACTTCAAAACTTCCTTAGTGTCTGCAGTTGCAGTGCTCGTGTTATACCTGATCTGGAGTCAGTTCCCTTAAGACATTTATATCCTCTCCTTTACTACAAACTATAGGCTCAGTGTCAGTGTTACACCTGATCTGGAGTCAGTCCCCTCAAAGCTTTTATACACCCTCCCTTACTACAAACTATGGAAATAAAATAAACTGTATAGTTCAGACACAGAATACAGACAGCCACACAGATTGAAGACAGACACTGAAGTTGAATAGAGACACACTGCATTGGGTCTTCAGAAGCAGGATTGAGAGACAACTGTGTTGAAGCATCTGCTGCTGATCCAGCTTCCTAACTGCATGTGGGGAATTCTGCACTTTGCATTCTGCTCAGTTTGATTGTGTGCTTTCTGTGGTGCCCAGTGACACAAACACAGCATGTGTGCCAGCATCATGGTCTGGTCATAATTCTGCATAATTCATTTGGATACAAACAGTTTTGCCATCTACTCTCTACATGGACATGGAGCACTTAGCCTGTCGAATATGTAGAATAAAATATGTGTAGGCGTTGAGTAGAGGAAGATGTTATCTGAGTCATCTTCACTGAAAGTAGATTATAAACACTGGAAGTGGAGCCATAGTCGTCCCTGTCACTCATGACCCTGTGGGCATCATACAGAGACAGAGAGGCAGTGTGAGGCAGTGCTGAGACCTTATTGTTCTTAGTGGGCAAAGGGCATTTGGTAATGTTCTTGTGGAATAAAGTGGTCTCTGTGTGTGTGTGTGTGTGTGTGTGTGTGTGTGTGTGTGTGTGTGTGTGTGTGTGTGTGTGTGTGTGTTTCTCAGGCGACCAGTCAGATCTTGGCTACAATTCGCTGTCCAAAGAAGAGGTACGGAGAGGAGAGACCATCCCTGAGAAGGAGAAGAGGGAGAGTGACTGCAGCTCCTGTGAGTGCACACACACACACACGATCACACGCACACTTGTACACATGTACACACACACACACACACACACACACACACACACACACACACACACACACACACACACACATATTTACACAGAGCACAGTGCATGTTTACACAGCTAATCCACAGACAATCCTATACACACATGAGCATAATGGACTTGTACTGCTCTCTGGTGGTAGAAAATGAAACTATGAAGATAACTTGACTCTCTGTTGTATCGTGTGTGTATGTGTGTGTGTGTGTGTGTGTGTGTGTGTGTGTGTGTGTGTGTGTGTTTGGAGTAGTGTCTGAGAGCGAGAGTGCCAAAGGTAGCGGAGATTGTCTTCCACAGCTGGACTTCCCAGAAGTCTCTGCTCCTAATCAACCACGGCCAGGAATCGTCCGTGGCAACTCAACATATGATGCTGCCGCCTGTAATAAACAAGAGAGTTCCTCAGGTAAGCATCAAGCTTCTTTATACCCCACTTCCCTCTTTTCCAGTCTACAACTTTTTCACATTTTCCTTCATTTTTCTCCTAAAGTGCTCTCTCTCTCCTCTCCTCCAGTTGCCGGGCTACTCTTCTCCTCCTCTCTGGAGGACATAGGAGTTGTACAGGGAGGCAGTCTGCATCGTCGCCTAGGTAACAAACGGGACAAGATGGATGGCTCATCTTTAGAGGAGTCTAGGGTCAGGGGTCGTCGCCATAGCGGCGACTCAGCCACTCCCACTAACACGGTCCTGGGTCTGAGCCTGAATCAGGGCGAGACAGACCCGCACAAGATCGCCCGGAACCTCGGCA
>JAODXP020000010.1:11072052-11202052 GCA_027497455.2 Sardinella longiceps | reverse complement strand
TGCGTGTAGGTTGGTTTATCATGGCCTGTATCTCCTGTGCAGGTTCCTCGTGACTGGATGTCTGAGGACAGTAAGCACGTGCTGGTGCAGATCCTGTGGGACAACCTGAAGCTCCACCAGGACCCCATCCAGCCCTTCTACATCCTGTGGAACACACAGAGTAAGTCATGGGACATTTGCACAGAATGAATTCATATTTTACTAACACACACAGCACATAGACAGATACACACACACACACACACACACACACACACACACACACACACACACACACACACACACACACACACATGCAGTGATGGCCTTGAGGCTGCTGCTCTTCATTTGGTGCACAGCCACTCTCCAGTACAGGCAGACAATCAAAATCATTCCAGTGGTAATTCATGTTCTTCTTGAAGTTTGATAGTAAGCCTGACGTTGTGTAGCTTCTCAGGAGCGGCCATGAAAGCAAGAGCAAACTCAGTTTTAGCAGAGAGCAGAGGTGTGCTCAGCTGAGGGTGGTGAATATCTGGGCTTGGGTATTAGTGCAAAGGATCTTAGTTTGCCTCTATGAGTAAATGGCCATAAATAGTAGATAAAAAATAGTGACTGCAGGATGAAAACAGAAGTGAATTTTCAGATGAAATGTTTGTTTCCTTCTGTTGGTGTGTACTTGCTGGTCTCTGCTTTGGTTGTCCTTGTGTTTACAGTATTTGTGTGTGTCTGGGTATAAATGTGTGTGTGTGTGTGTGTGTGTGTGTGTGTGTGTGTGTGTGTGTGTGTGTGTGTGTGTGTGTGTGTGTGTGTGTGTGTGTGTGTGTGTGTGGTCTCTGTCCCTCAGGGCATAATTGCACTCTGTTTCTAGAGAGTGAGTCTCCCTGCTTCTCTTTGCATCTGTGTTCTCCAGCCTGTTTTGTTCTATCTATCTAGCGCTCCCTCCCTCTCTGCTTGTGTAGTATGTGTATGTGTGTATGTGAGTGATACACAGCAGTAGTCTGGCACCATGTCTATATCCTGAGCTGTTCTATGGTCCATGAAATCATGGCAGTTTTATTTGAGTTTGATCTATCTGATGCAAACATCTGTATTTATGCATAGCCATGTATGTTATGGCTCTGTATGTCAGTATGTCCTGTCCTGATTGTGCTTTGCGTGTTGGTATGTTTCCCATATGTCCAATGTGGATCAAGTCTGTTCTGTACTTGTGTTTTTACATTGTTACATTGTTTGTGCAGATATCCCTGCAGTTTGAATTTGGCTAAAGCTGTCCTTGTTGATGTACTGTAGTAGTATGTTCGTCTCTCTGCCTGTTTGTCGCTCTCTGGCCTGATTGTTGTGTGTAATGTGTTTTGTTGTGTCACGGCTCAGGTGTCTGTGTGGTTTCTATGTTTGTAGTCATATGTCTGTCCTCATTCACGCCAGTGTCCAAGAGCGCTTGACAGTAATGTGACTGTTTTTTGTTGTTTTGTTTGCAACGGCGCTGTGTTGTTTTGTTTGCAACGGCCCTAACTCCTTGTGCATCTTGTTTCTCGTTGGTACCGTATCTTGTGTAGAAAGTGTTACTGTGTTTTAGCTTTGCAAAGAACATCTTCGGCGACCTCTTCGGCATCTTCTGTCTAAATTGTCAACTTGTGCAGTGTGTTTGTTCCCTCTGTTGTGATGAGGCGTGAGGTGCATTCGCTGTGAGGATGTGCTGTACTGTATGTGTAGTTGCACAGTAGGTGTTGGGTGGAGGGAGTTCAGTGTGGGTGTCTGAATGCATGTCTTTGTTTGTGCAAATCTGTTCATATGTTTGAATGTGTTTTGTATCATACGAGACCTGTGAGTAAATGTGTGTGTGTGTGTGTGTGTGTGTGTGTGTGTGTGTGTGTGTGTGTGTGTGTGTTTGTTTGCATGTGTGTTTTTTGCATGCGGTACTCCAGGTCTGAGTTACCCCGTGTGTCGGCCGGTGAATGAGAAGGAGGGTGCGTTTGGAGAGGAGGTGCTGCAGGGCATAGTGAGGAGCATCCAGCGCAACGACGTCCACAGCCCCATGTGCCACATCCTACAGCTGCTAGCACACACACTCGGGGTCCGCAGACAGAGGTGAGCACACACTCACATGCACACACACATATACTTAACACACACACACACACACTCGGGGTCCGCAGACAGAGGTGACCACACACTCACATGCACACACACATATACTTAACACACACACACACACACTCGGGGTCCGCAGACAGAGGTGAGCACGCACACACACATATACTTAAACACACACACACTGGGTCCGCAGACAGAGGTGAGCACACAGTGACAACACACTTCTGTCTACACATTACACATGTACGTACACATAGACATAAGAGAGCACATATCCACATGCATCCACACATGTAAGCTTAGATACTAACAGATAGCTGCAGCCAGATACAAGTATGAGAGAACTCGTGAGTAACTCATATTTCCATTGTCATTGCAGGAGCCTATACAGGGACATTCTCTTCTTATCCTTGGTTGCTTTGGGCAAAGACAACATTGACATTGGTGAGTAGCCACTTCTGGATCTAATGACTAAATGTGGAAGTTAAGTGAATGCTTAACAGAACGTACTGTAGTAGTCTGCAGCTGCTGCTGGTTCCATCTTGTCTCTCTGTCCTCCTCAGATGCGTTTGACCGGGAGTATAAACTGGCATATGACCGTCTGTCACCGGCTCAGGTCAAACTCACTCACAACTGCGACCGACCCCCCAGCACAGGGGTCATGGAGTGCAGGAAGACCTTCGGAGAGCCTTATCTCTGAACCCCCCCCCCCCCCCCCCCAAAAAAAAAAAACCCAACCTCTCACATTCTCCAGGTCATCACTACACACCCATATACTCATAATTCTGACCATTAACCTGGAAGTATTGTAAATTCATTGGTTGAAATGGCAGCTGGTCAATTTGTACACAGTGTGTTGTGCTTTTCAAAGGGAAAATCACAGTATTCCATTAGGTTCATGTACTGTAAATAGCAATAGTTTCGGAGTGGTACAATACTGTTTTCAGGACATTAATGATTATGTACTTTGACAGTAGACAAAATCCTGCTGCCATCTCCAAGTTGCAAAGCTGCGGCTGTCTATGAATAGGTCAGTTCTTTTTTTATTTTAATGCTGCATGTCATAGAGGTCAATTACATTACTTTTGCCTTGTGACTGTTCTCAGTGGGGCTGAAGTATAATTCCACCCTAGATACAATGCGTGCGCACGCACACACACACACACACACACACACACACACACACACACACACACACACACACACACACACACACACTTGCTGATCTGGTCTAAATAGGGTCATGTGTAGCCTCATGGATGTGAGATTCCTAAAGACTTAGTGAGAAGGTGCCTGATGTGCTCCTGACCAAAGATTTGGTCACTGGAAAATGACTCTTAGTATAATACTACCTAATCTGTGACGGACTGGATGGTGCGGGAAATGATGCTCAGTATTTAGGTCAGTATTAAAGTCCCTCTAGTCAGAGCCATTGCTGAGATTATGAACATTGAGATTATGGAGATACAGGTACTGTATGTGTTTGCCTGTTTTTACATTGAATATATCATCATGCAATATATCATAGTCTACTAGAGTGTATTCTCAATGTATCTGTAAGGGATTTTATAGTTATGTTACATTTGCTGCTCAACAGCCACATCATACACTCGACCACACTCGTTTCCTGTGAGTTTGGCTTTAGTTAGTTAGCCAAAGATGCGCAACATACAGTACAGTACAGTATGTTCTGCCTGAGATGTCCATCTCATTTAACACAAAACTGCTGTTGGTGTGAGTCAGCAGCAGTTCTCAGTACACAAACTCAAAGGCGTGAAAGTGAGCGTTAGGTGCAGTGAAATGGCTGATAGAGGTTGGTTTTAATCAGAGCATGTCCAAGAAAGCTTTAGGTCCAAAGGAATGAGCAAATACAGTTATGGGAAGGAACAGCCCTTGCTGGCTGGCAGTTATGCATTGATGTAGGTAAGTAACCTATAGTGCCAGACATTAACCATGTACTCAAAGCAGAGCATGGAGAAAACATGTGGGGAGAATTATAGTAAAGGTCAAGACATGATAATGTGTGCCTCACTTTTACTGGTGAAGGTGAGATGTTTGCTGATGTTCCAATGGGTTAGGTGCCTGTGAGTGTGTGTGTGTGTGTATAGTCCTCATGTAATAAGGAAACCAAATCCATACTGTAAATATGTATATTCCATCCAGAAAATGGTTTATTGGTATGATATATTTATCTCAAAAGGGCACTTTTGCAATTATTAGCAAAGGACAATGTAAAAAACTATTTTTACAATGTGTGAAAGTAAGCAAATCTGGTGCTTTCTAGTCTAGATGCTTCCATGTTTTTATAGCTTACTGTGTTTCTGTACATTCAACTCAGTAAGTTAAAGTGTTTTGCCAAATGAGGACTGTATCCAAATGTATTACAGTGATTCATATTTTAGACACAGTTATCTAAAAATGATCTCTGTGTAGGCACAATACAATTTGTAGGTAAAATATGTAAAGAATTGTGATGTGATGTTTTGGTTTGTTTCAGTTCTCAAATGTTCTACACTGACTGTGGTCAAATCAAAGATTTTTCTTTTACCTACATAGGTACATAGGTAGATTTTATTTTATTTATTTTTTTGCCAAGGTAGAATTTAAAAAGTTCCATTTGTTTTAATGTGAGCTGCCTTTCCAGTTGAGCCATAAAATGCTGTCACTTGCTTCAAAACATTTGTTTACTCGGGTTTTGTGCAGTTGTCATCTTTCAAGACACCCAGACTATACTCAAGAAAAAACATATTTAACAATGTTTCACACCTGTCACTAATTAAGAGAATTAGGAGAATTAATGACAATGAGGACTAACTGCAGGAATCACTGAGATCTCAGAGAAACTGACTCCACTCCTCCACTAGAACTGAGCCATATCAGGGGAGAGTTTATTAGCAAATGTAGTTTGCATCTCCACGTCAAAGGACGACCTGGCTGTCAGTTAAATTGAGGCTTGCCTAAGTAGCTGCCTGATGCATTTGCATACACTACAGAAAGTTCTGAGATGATTACCGGTGTTGTCTGCAAGCTTGGCATCTGTGAGTCAGCTTTGCGACTTTCTGTGATTGGTGCGGGAAAATACACACTCCCTCCCTCCACTTGACCTTTACAAAACTGACATCCTCTTAACGTGGTGACAGCAATAAGGGTAACTACTTGTTGAGATGACGTCTTGGCCACTCGAGGAGGTCTTTCAGAAGGCGTCCAGTGACAGCTGGCCACATCACTGATTGACATGTAACCAGTGGTGGAAAGATGTCATTCATACTGTTTCACGAGAGAGGGGATCCGATGCTGAACTGTTAATCGGTATCAATATAAAACTTGAAGATCTCAAATTTTAGATCTACAAATGTAAGAATTAAAATAGAATTGTGAAAATTCCTGTCAACCAGGTTAGTTCTCAATTACAATTGCATATGTATTCATCTTGTTTCAGGAAAAGAGTTTTAATTGCTTAGATCTAGCCTATGTATATTTTAATCAATGCTTTGTAGAGATGATCTTTTATAAAGCCTTTATTTGTTTACACTGCTGTAAACAAAAAATTGGATCTCTGGATCTGAACAAGGATCTTGTGGTGAGAGATGGATCCATATGCTTGTGATGTAAATAAATCACTTTTTCTGAGCACAGTGGGTTTGTTGCCTTTTGTATGTGTCAGTGTATTTGTTTTATTAGAAACATGTGTCCTTGCTCATATAATTTTGGGGCTATTTTAATCATCAGTCATCATCACTTACAAAAAAAAGATATGAACCGTCAACTGTTGCAATTTGGTGCAATTTATTTTATTATAATTATAATACTAACCCAACCACATTTAAGAATAATATCAACTGCAGTCAATTTCACATCAAAGTAAAATAAATAAAAATATGAAAATATCTTGTAGGTGGTAAATATATTACTATTCGTGTATTTTGAATAGTCAGCATTTTTGTGGCTTACATTCAGAGTGTGATGGCTTTGTCATCTACAATTTCAAAGTAACACACTACTACTAGGCAGACAGGGAGTTGGATGACCACTGACACTCACTAATCAAAAATGAAACTCAAAAAGCTCTTGATGAGTGTTACATGTATGACACGGTCAAATGATTTATTTCAGTTTTTTTTGTTCTCACTGTGTCACTTCTGTATGGAGTCAGGGGTACAGACAGAGGAATTTTGTGCTGTGTAGACTGGAAGAACCTTGAACCCCAATGTGCAGCTGTTGACATTTCACTTCTCGTTAATTTCTCTTAGTTGGATATAAAGTAAGAAGCACACACAACATTCACAACAACATACCACCCAGATCTAGTGGTCTTTTAATTCTTCTAATCTCCAAATCTGTGCTCAATACATTTCATAGATTAGACATTGCTCTGCTTGCACTTACTGACCTTAAATCAGCTTCCTCAAATCACAAATCACAAATGAATCAAACACGAAACAAGAATATGGGACTCCATAGCCCTGTAGGTTACTCAGTGATTCCAACATTAAGGTAAACTAATTTGATATCTGTGAACCTGTGTTGCCGAAGCACAGTGTGATGGAAGGCACTCTTACAGTGGACTTATAACATGTCTCTGACTGATCTTCAAAAGAGTTAATGCACTGCTATGCCAACATAAACAGGGCTCTAGCTGTGGACAATGGAAGCAATGTGAGGAAGAGGACATCTGCAACATGGCATCTCTGATGTGTGCTTCTGACAAGAAGTGGAAGCAATACCAAAGAAAAAGTATACAATCATGGCCCATGTGCTGGGTTTTTTGTCTCTATATAATATGTTTGTGTGTGTGTGTGTGTGTGTGTGTTTGTGTGTGTGAGCACGCAAATTAATTATTCTATAATGCTCCTTTCAAGCTATAAGCAAAAAGCTCCCAGCTCCAAACCCCCTTCAGTGGGTTCTCTGTATTGAGGCATAGAACTCGATTAGAAAAGTCAGTTCTGCAATGTCCAGTTCACAGCTCGGCAAGTCCATAGGCTGTGTTGAACCCCAAATTAAAAAGAGTTACACATTATAACCCTGCTATTGCTGTCACAGCTTTCTTTTATTCAACTTAATGGCTTTATTGTCTGCTGGTATGAGAGCAGTCATTTTGCCCAGCTCTTTAGTTCCCATAGCACACTGCATGTGGTGCACAGACCAGCGAGCGGCCAGTGCCTCCTGTTGTGGTCAGCTCAGCTGCCCCCAGGTCAGACGGAGACGGGACAGAGGATGATGCGCTTCTCCAGCAGCACGCTCAGCAGCAGGAAGAGGAAGTAGAGCACGAACATGCTGAGGCCCAGGTGCTGGTTCATCTTCCAGCGGCATGCCACGATGGCGGCGATGACGAAGATCAGCATGAGGAAGAGGAGCACGATGGCACAGAAGAGGCCGTTGCTGCTGACGGGCACTGCCTTGCCGCCGTGAGACAGCGAGTACAACAACCATGGCACCGGCAAGCTATATGGGGCACAGCACATGTCAATGAAAAAATACATTTTGAATGTTTACAGACGATGGTGTGTGTGTGTCTGTGTGTCTGTGTCTGTCATGTTTCCTACCCCACTGTGATATCAAAGATGTTGGATCCCACAGAGCTGGACACTGCCATGTCTCCCAGGCCCTTGCGTGCCACAATCACACTGGTGATGAGGTCAGGGATAGAGGTGCCTGCTGCCAGGATGGTCAGGCCCATAATCTCTTCTGAGATGCCAATGGTCTCACCCACCTTCATACACAAATACACATACAAGGCATCAACTAAACACCCAGTCATCCATAAACATTTACGCATTTACTTGCAGCAGACACTGTTATCCAAAGCAACGTTATTGTGAACTATTCATTATTTCAGGGCCAGTCTCCCCTACAGGACTTAGGGTTAAGTGCCTTGCTCAAGGACACGACAGTAGGAGCCAAGATTCGAACCAGCTTCTAGCATGCTAACCAGGTTGTCTTGCTATGCTACCAGCTCTCCAACACATTCTGATATACACACGTACACACACATACTTACTAAACTACAGAAAATACTGTCCATACACCAACACACATGCATCCAGTGTGCACTTTTTGTTCTAGTTTAGTGAAGATCAGAAAGTATACAGCTGAATTGTAGACTGACCTGATGAGCCCACCACACCATGAGGTAAGAAAATATACCAATCCACACAATAGAGCCCAAAAATGTTCCAACAAAGTACTTCTTTGATTCCTACAACCATAAAGAGAGAGATCATTGGTAACTCCAACAGTTGTTGTGATTGAAATTGTCCTTACCTTACAAAAAAACTTTTTTCAGAGCAATTTTTAGAATGATAAATGGCTTATTAGCCAATCAGAAGGCATGGAATGCTACTGTAGGTATTGGTTCAGACCTATCGTTCATCAATGTGGACATAAAAGTTGTTATAGTTACAATTATCTTTGAATTATTTGAATGGGTTTCAGAAAGACCAAGAGCAAAGTCCTTTTACGGCAACATAGAGGGTCTTTTCCATGAGAACTTGCTTGAAATTAAGAAGAGCTGATGAGCAGAGTGTGTGTGTGTGTGTGTGTGTGTGTGTGTGTGTGTGTGTGTGGGTGCGTGCACTCAGAAGTAGATTGGAAGATTGCTTACCGGTCGGCGTACATCAGGTATTGTTAACCACAAGGGAAAGACTATGGGCAACAGGAAGAGATAGGTGGCCTGCTTCTGCTGGGTATCTGGCCAATCTAATGAGAGCGGTTCATCTCTCTCCTCCTCTTCATTCTCACTCTCCTCCTCATCATCATCGTCGTCGTCATCATCGTCGTCATCACTGTCATCCTCATCTTCATCACTGTCTTCTTCACTGTCTTCTGAAACACCAGCCTCCTCAGCCTCCTAAAGGAGAGAACAGCTTTATTCATACAACTGATTCATGACATTTTTCACAATGCTTAGCTTTGACGGAAATTACCATAGTCATAGACACGAAGGGGACAGAGATACAGTTAACTATACTTCAGTCAGGACCACTTTAGTCAAAGTAGTTTATTGATATGCAATGTCTGCTCTGTTCTGGGAGCTCCCTACCCTTCTGTGTGCCAACACGGAATGCCTAAGGCCCCTATAAGGAGTACAGAACAGGCAAGCATCAATAAGCAATACAATAAGCAAGCAGGTGGTAATGGGGTGGAGGTGAGGAGCAAAGTGGCTTGCAAAGGAGACGGCAGAAAGCAGCCATGATGGTTTCTTTAAAAGCAGGGCCTATTCATCTCTCAGCCAATGACAATCTAAGATTAGTCAACTGATTCATCAGCTGAGCTGTCAGCTGACCGCTTGGCTTGACTCCATGGCCTGCCAGAACTACCGCTGTGCTCAATTGTATACAAGTATAATGGATGCCAGCTAGCCTAGTTGCACATGTAGAACTTTAGTTCTAAAGAGCCTCCTGGACAGTTGAGTGGGAGCCTCTACTTCTTCCAGTCAGTTGGCTAGGGCTCTCTGGCCTCTCGATCGGGGTTGCTTTGGACCTCAGTTTGAATCACACTGAAAATCCTATGACCACAGGGTTCTTGGCTCATTTCTGACCAATATTTTCATCACTCTCTCTCTCTCTCTCTCATTTTATTTTTGTAAATTTCCAAATTCTGTACATTAAGTGTGTGTTTGTTTATGTGAGTGTGGGTGAAGGTGGTTCACCTTTTCTTTCTCTGTCCCTTCTTGCTTTTCCTCCTGTTTGGGGGGTTGGGAGGTGGAGGGCTCAGGTTGTGGGGTCATCTGCACTGTGACAGAGCCCTGCTGGGTCCTTTTGCTCCCTATGCAAACAAACAGGTCACAAGTGAGGCCCCTTCAAAGAATGAGAGTCATTTTGAGTTTATTTATTTATTTATTTATTTAAATAATAAATAATATTGAAATAATAAATTATGTAAATATCAGGCGTATAGTAAATAAAGAAGGAAAAAAAGAAAGGAGAAAGACTTTTCACTGGAAAGTTCACCAAAATGTTGTATTGTTTGAATGTTAATGAAAACACCTTGAATAAGGTACCAACATACAGAACAGACTCTGACTGCACCTTAAAGCAACAACACATAGGCCTATTATAAAAAAAAAATATCACACCGACTGGGAAGTATGTTTTTGTTATTGTCTAATGTCTAATATACTGACCTGCTAAGGGACATGGACATTAAACATGAACTAACTTCCATTTACATTTTTAATTCAAAATGAAATATTGATTAATATGCATTGTCTCTTTAATGAACTAAATATATTCAACAATAACGATCGATTTGTCCTCATGTCCAGGTCAAGTTAATGACACTGTTTCACTACTGACGCAAATTCCTGCTGATGATTGGCTCCACATCCCACCCTTAGTGTGGAGTGTTGAGTGCACTGATTAGGCTGACGCTATTGGCTGCTTTCTCCTCTGGAACAGCACAATCACTCACTATCCACCATAGCCTCTCGCAGTGGCCACAAGAGACACACTGTGTTGTGTACATCTCTGGAAGTTTGAGTGTCACAGAGGAAGTGTGTATTTTCTCCTCATTGAGTGTGTGTGCATCTGTGTGTGTTGAGCATTTGTGTATCTGTGCTGTGTGTTTATGCTAATCACAAAGCTGATGAGCTCTGCTCTCGGTTTGCCAGACACTCGGACGTGCTCCGAGAGCCCTTCTCCCTGAGGCAATTTCCCGTTTGCCACTCCACAGCCAAATTAGCATGTGTAGTGGCCCCACACCCCACCCTACCCCAGAATAGCCCCGTGTGATTACAGGGTCAGAACACACACGCGGGGACAAACACTTAAAGCTGCACGGACATCATAAAGCTAAAGTCACTGCTGATCCATTCTTATTAGAGCGTCGTCTTTAGATGCAAACACCAGGGAGAAAGGCAAGCCCTTTACCTCAAGCATTTGCATTCATTTACTGAGTGCATTGATTTACAAAGCACAAGTGGCTGAATGAATGCATATAAAAGAGAAAATCTATCCCAAAGGTTTGACATCTAAGGTCAGGTTGTTAGTATCATGTGTTTAACCCTACATGAATTACAACCAAATGATTACACACACACGCAAAATGTTATGAATATCTGTCTAATTCTATTGTATATTTATAGATATTTGAGGCCCGTAGTATCTGAAACACACAACTCTACGTGGATAACAGACTATGCCTTCAGCAATTACAATAACAAATTTGAAAACCTTTGAAAACCTCAATATTTGTGTCCCATGTGGCTTGTCTCTCCATGAAAATTACATCGATCTCTTCTCTCATGAGAGATTTCATTTTGTACTCTCATCGTTACGCTTAGCAGCTGTCTCTTGAATTCAAGTCCTGACATCTTCCTCCTTTGCTCTTGGTAATCTGCATACGTTGAGGACTAGTAGCCTGTTGAGGCACGGCAGCAAGTGCCCCCTCAAAATGAGATTCCATTGTCAGTGTGACACTGCAGACTGCTCCTGGTGCTAATTGTGTGAGCGGCCAGAGAGATGACCACCTCCATGAATCATTGGGTGTTCCTATCACATTCTTATCTTACACTCATTCACTAACTCTCTCTCTCTCTCTCTCTCTCTCTCTCTACACACACACACACACACACACACACACACACACACACACACACACACACAGCAACACACAGCAAAAATTAGAAAATTATCTGAATTTCAATGATTCAGATTCAGATATGTCACAGACAGTTTGTAAAATAGTGCAGTTCAGGCTGCATTATTAACAGAGGCTTTCAGTGCTCAATGGTGTTTTTTGCCCCTAACAACATCTTCCAGGCAGCACAGCCTAAAAGGCACTATCCTTACCCTATTCCTAACCCTAACCCCCTCAACCCTCATCCTAACCCTAAACTGAGTGGAGTAGTGCTTTGAAGGCAGTGCTGCCTGGAAGGCACCGTTGAGGGCAAAAAATACCAAAGACCGCTTTCAGTAGTCCAGACAGACTAATGACACCATGGTTTGACCGACAGAATAAAAACCACTTTCATGTTTTTTCAGGTGTTCAGCCCTGGCTGTCTAATGGCTTGTTCACTCCAATGAGACCCTTCAAAATGGACTAAAACCATTAATGCTCTCTAACGTAATCTAATAAAAAGTCATTAGTTGCTTAAAATACCTACAAGTACACCACGCACAGATGTTGCAAGTGTTTAAATATATGAGATACACACATCTATTATGCACATATAATCTGGTGTCAAGAACCATACTGTAAAACACAAAACATAGCAGTCAGTTAACCCTTACCTTTGGCCATGGTTGAACATGTTGGCCCAACTTCCCCATTAACCGCCATCACTGAGAGAAATTAGATTTATAGACTGTTTGCAATTTCACTTAATTTAACTTAAAAATTCAGATTCCTCTTGTGAAGCCACAAAGAGGATGGGCAGGTAGGGCATGAAATGATGAGTATGTGGCATGCAGTATATTCACAGCATGCAGGGATGGGAAGTTGCATGCAATGATCAAGTGCAAATCAAGCATCAGTAAGAACAATTTTTATATTATGGGAGTTTAAACCCCACTATGAAGCACAGTAAGTAAAAGTAAGATATATACTGTAAATTAGAGATAGATAGAAATACCCCATTTATTTATTTCTAGAGCAATAGAGCAGTTCTATCTCTCTCTTGCTCTATTTAAATCACTAACTATCGTTAGATGTTGGATGATGTTTGACATATGGACACGACATTGAGAATAGTCCTGTTGGTTTGACTTGATGAGAACTGTCATTTTCAACATGGGCTGAATTTGTGGAGGAGCAGATAATGCTAACTGGTGGGGGCATAAGGAACTTTTTTTTTTTGAGTTTTGCTTTTCTGTGCCCCCATGACTGTGGTCTGTTTGTACATCACTCATTCTCCCATTATCACAGAAAGCATTCAGCAACAGGACTATTGATTAATTAACACTGGATTTCTTTAATGGTGGCTTTTGTTCCATTGATCAGCATGCAGTGATGATCTAGCAATGGAGCAGAGCGGAGGAGAATCTCTCTTACCTCTCCTGTCTTTTCTGGATGGAACTCTTAACTCACGGCCAAACATGGCCTCTGAGGAGAGAAGTGCTCTGTAAATGTCTGGGTGATAAATGCTCATGGACAAAGCTACAGAAAATCATACTATGCTATTTGGTATACTATAAACAAACTCCTTCGGAACACATGTTCTACCAAGCGCTATACTGTAATTAATATATTTATAGGACAGAGAACAAATATTCAGTGATACATGTAATATAAGGTTTGGACTGGATGTCATTCTGTCAGACTGACTGTAAAACTAGTAAAATCTTTTATCTCCGTTCAGAATGTGATTCTCTTCACTGATTGGCTGATGGGGTGCCATTAATTTTGTATAACCGGCTACTTGAGACGTTTTTCTGTTAAAATATTTCAATACCGTTCCATATCAATGCTTTTTAAAGTGGTAACTATAACAACAGTAAGCAGCCTTTCAGATCTTCAGATCACGAAAATAGTACCCCAACCGAAATAGTACCCCAATCTTCTTTTTAATTGGAGTCACATGTTTCATTTATGTTTTAAACACTTGCTTAAATACTGTAAACAGAATAAATACAAACAGGAGGTAAGCAGTAAAACGGCCTTTGAGGTGACCAGTACGATGGAAATAATGTCTCTATGGAGGTAACTCCGTCTCCATGCTGTGCACATCACCAGAGTTCTAAACCTCTACCTCACCATTATTTCCATCGAACCGGTCTCCTCGTCAGACATTATTCCTTACTTGATTACCTTTCTGTATTTCAAAGGGTTTAGAGGTATATAGTCATGTGATGAACACTTTGCATGAATGTCATGTACTGTAGGTTGGTGGAAGGTGGGTGTATGTGTGCAAGTATTTTCTATGTGTCTGTATGAGTTTGTGTGTGTGTGTGTGTGTGTGTGTGTGTGTGTGTGTGTGTGTGTGTGTGTGTGTGTATGTGTGTGTGTCTGTATGCAAGTATGTACTGTATGTAGTGTTTTGAACGTGTGCATGTGATACATTTGAGAGATATTTGGAGAGGCAGTGTGTTTATGACAGGCCATTAGATAAAGAGATTGTGCACATGGTGGGTGCCTGGCTCTCATCCAGAGTTTATCAGCTCTATTAAAAGCTGATTAAGCCCTAGACACACAGGCCAGTGGAAGGGACCCACCCTCAAGGACAGAAAAAGGTCAAAGAAGACAGAACACTGCAGATAGAGGACTGGGAACACAGGGTGACCTGCCAAAAAATGAACTGTAAACATATGCACACACACATGCACTGGAACAGACAGGCAGACACACACACACACACACACACACACACACACACACACCTCCATAGAGGTGGATAGACCAACTAACACACTTGGCTCAGCAGACGTCACACAAGCCTGTAATCTGGATTGCTCATATTAACTCATAGTGCAAGACACCGGGGCAGATTCTGATTCGATATCACTGGAGCTGCCAACTCACTATTGGGGAACACCACACCACACCACGCCAGTCAAATCTATTCCCAACCAACTTCCCTAACAACAGAAAATATGGAACTGAGTTCTTGTTCTTGTGTATGCACTTGTCTGGTATATACATACCTTCCAGAGGATGTAGGGTGTGTATCATTAGTTGGAATATGGTGTTTCTCATAGTGCTGTTATGCAGTGATGCTGTACTTGCCCCACGCTGCAAATCTGGCTTTACCTGTGCAGAAAGATTGAAAAGAGAAAGACGAAGGCGCAGATAGAGAAGATGAGAAAGAAAAGAAGTGAAAAAAAAAATATGATGTGAAAATAACAATATGGTGTTTTCTCTTCTGTAGGGGAAATTTAAAGAAGTATTCAGCAACACTGATTTTCTTGCATTTATGTCAAAAAGCTGTAGGGGGAGCTCTGTAAGGAACGAACACAGAAAGATCTCAGAACTGTAGACTAAGCAAAAGGTGAAATTGCATGCCTTAAGCACTAGGCAGGATATGGAAAGTTTCTTAATCTCTTAACATATTTCTATTGTTCAATTTTCACAATGCAATTGACTTCACACAAGTTCTGCAAGCACCTTCAGAGTGGCACTTTCTCTTCGGGGTTGTTCAGGAGGTTTAGCCTCTTCAACTGGAGGCTCACTCTCTTGCTTCTGGTGCGGAAAAAACATCAAAACACAGTGATGAGACCCAATGGGACTGAGTAAAAAGAGCTCCCTGGTAGGACTATTTGAAGCAGCTTACGATAGAAAATACTCATGGTAAAGACAACATTAATGTCCTTAGTAATTACATACCAGGCCTATTTTCACTTCTCTAACATTGGCAATACATTTTACAGTACAGTACGTTTCTTCAAATCATGTTCAGCAATTGAAGAGCAAAAAACACACACAATAAATATTCTACAACATATTTGTAGTACCACATCAGTCTTTACACCTGCAACCTATTCCTTTTGTAACATCAAAGGGTCCACTCCACTCCAACCCCCCCTCCCTCTTGCCTGACTAGGTCAAGTGCCGTAATGAATGCGCACGTTGAGAAATCATTTTGAATCTGACTGATCGTATTCACACATGCTCTGATGTTTCCCAGATGTTTCTGATGTCTACAGATGAAAGGAGACCTGACTGTACATGAAAAACCTGTTCAGTAACATTTAAGAGGCTATTTCACTTCCCTTTTTTTCTCTCTCTCTCTCTTTCTCTCTCTCCCTCTATCTTCTCTTTCAGATACCTTGCAAATTCACAATGGCCTGTGAAAAAAATCAAGACTTCTCCATGATTTTCATGCATATGCCTACTTATACCATGTGAGAGAGAGTCCCCATGTACTGTGTGCGCGTGAGGGTGTGGGTGTAGGAGTGTCTACACAGTGTGTGTGTGTGTGTGTGTGTGTCAATGTATGTTTGTTGTTTCGAAGGTATCAGCATGGCAGTGTCTTCAGTTGTGTGTGTGTGTGTGTGTGTGTGTGTGTGTGTGTTTGTTAGTGTTATCATTAAGCACATCACGAGCAATACTTTAAATACCATATTAATACTCCTTTTTACGTTATCGATGGCAGTCACGACGGGTGAGAATGTTAGTGTTTGCTGCGTGCCAAATCAATCCAAATAAAGAATTAAAATGTTTGTGTGTGTGTGTGTGTGTGTGTTCCAGGGGAAAGCGTGGATACTCATGTGTCTGTGCATGCAGCTAGGTGTGTGTCTGAGCTATGTGGTAAGGTAGCGAGGAGGCTTACTGTACCTTCTCCGGCTCCTCCATGCCCAAGACAGTGACGATGTTCTGGTGTTTCCTGATCTGCTCCTTGAACATCTGCTCCAGCTCCTCATTGTGCTTCATGAAAATAACATACCCCACATAGGCCATCAGCAGCATGAAGCTCTCCCACCAGTGGATTGCACTGTCCAGGAAAAAGACTATGAGTAGCAGCAGGCTCAGGATATAGAAAGACACGTCCCGGAAGAGAGGCCACCAGGTGAGGTGAAGAAGGGTGCGTGAGAACAGCGCGCACATGCCTATCACAAAAAGGATGTTGAAGACAGCCGAACCCACAATAGTGCCGATGCCCACATTGCTGTGTGAGATGAAGACGCCAATGAGTGAGGTGAAGAGCTCCGGTGCAGAGCCCCCGGCAGCCATGAATGTGGCTCCGGCCACGTCTTCGGAGATCGCCAGCCGGTTGGTGATGACGCCCAGCGCTGGCACAAAGAACTCATCGCAGACAATAGCCAGAGCGACAAACATGTAGCACATACCCAACACATGAAGGATCACCCAGCCCCTTTGCCTGTCCTCAACCGTGAACAGGTCCACAGGGTACTCACCCTTCATGTGCGGGGCGTCCCCTGGAGGTGCCAAGGGTGTGCTAGGGACAGAGGTGGTGGTGATGGTGAGAGTGGGTGTGGTTTTTGGCATGGGCAGAGGCTCCACGTAGATGCATTGCCTGGTGATGTCTCTTGTGCTGTTTGAGGGTGGTGGCGGTGGCGTGTGAAGCGGAGGAGCGTCTGTCCTCCTTGGCTTGGATCGCCGCAACTCTCGGGAGAGGAAGCGCTCCTCTTCACCCACCGCTTCTGTTTCCAGGTACCTTGGAGAGAGCTGGTACACACAACACAACATGAGACCAGACAGAAGACAAGCAGCCCTCCCCCACTTAAGTCTGTTTCTTGGCTTTCTATACATTTTCCTCTTCTCTTCAACTGGCAGATGGTTGATTCAAGGCTGTCAGATAAAATTTCCCAAAAACCATGCAGATGACAGATGCACACTGAGATTCCTATGGCACGCGACTGGTGGCGCGAGCAAACTCCGACTTTTGATGTATCTTCCGCTCATCCTTCTCCTCAACCTGTTGAACACGGAGCGGTGAAAACTTGTACGGAGGAGGTCGAATCATTGTTATGCACAGAGTGCCGTCCTTTCATATGCAACCGCACACAGCCGCATTGACGCTGAAGATGTCCCTCAATGTCGAAGGAGACTAGACGCAAGCACCTGTTGCTATGACTACTCGTTGCGATTACTTTGCCTCTCGGATGTCTGTAGTCACGAGTAGCCCACTTGTTCGTTTAGTGTGACAGAACACCGTCAAACAATACGCTTCGTGTCGGAAGTGAAATGCAGAGGCTTATCAATTATCCCTCCTGTCTCGATTAATGCCAAGGTACAGATTACCAGGTCTGTCTCAGGTCATCGTCACATGCCTTCAGACATGAACTATCAAAACAATCTTTAATACAAATTATAGTATCTTTCACATATAGTTGATTCCAAGCACATTTTATTTGTATGTGGGGGAGGGGATATGCTTCTTTAAAAGGTTTGCCTTTTTACCTTTTTTTTTTTTTTTTAAAGTGAGGAGGTTCATGAGAAACAACGACTTAAAAACCAAAAACATTGATTCAAGACTAGGGCATTGATTCGAATCAGCACTAGTGTTGCAAACATTATCATAATGTTGTCCACCGCTGTGGTCCTGTAGGCTTCTTCATTTGCTTTGCATGTCATCTCACTGGTAGGCCTACTTATGATAACCATGACATTCTTAAGAGGCTTACCTGTATGCCAGCATATCACACTTTACGCACCCTGAGACGCAGCTCAGTGGCTGTAAGACCAAGGCTACAGTTAGCTTTTAAAAATAGGCTAATGAATCGTCAACATATTTCCACCTAAATTTTGTGGGAGATAACGTTTTTAAATGTTATACAAGTAAAAAGCGTCAAACTGGTGGCAGTGTAAACGCACTTGACGTGCGCGCAGGACTCGGACTCCCCCTCGTGGTTTCCGTCATTCAGGTCGCCTTGAGCAGGCAATGGCTGAGCGGTTGAGTGAAGCGACCACGGAAGACTAATACATAGGCTACTGCTGGTTAAGTAAATTACGTTCAGGCCCTTATATTAAAGCCTGACACCCATGAGTTCTAAAACTTTTATTGCGCACGTTTGACACACGCCAACATGATTAGGTTTGGAAACCAAATTAACCACCTTCACAATGTGTGTGTTGTAGCCTAATGGCAAAATAGTTTATTATTAGACCGAAACAAAAGATTGATACGTCAAGAAAGAATGGCACGGCTGAGGGCATATGAAAAAAACAAAAGAATCTCAAGAAAGCTATTCTTTTAGAAAACATGGACAAAATACATCAACAAATTCTGCACATTTATATCAACAGTGCAGTGCAGTCTAATCAAACATGTACAAGTTTTAGCACATCATAAACATTTCTGTTTCTCACAGGAAATAGAAAAAAATGTTGCAGGAGTACCTAGTGCAGTTTTTGCAGAGCCCAGTAGAATATCTCCTCCTGTACTTGTTATAATAACCTGTGTGATCCTGTTTATACTACCTGATATAACCCCCTCTGTACAAAACAACAAAAACAGTGACAGAGGAGGTTTAAGCCCTTTCAGGACAGGGCATTCATTACTCACAGAAAAAGAGAACCAAATGCAATCTAGTATTGTACAATAACACAGAAATGAGAGATGTATGGATACCTCACAAACATTCTCAGACACATACACCAAAACTTTCTTCACAGGATAATTTAAATAGCATCTAAATATCCTGCTATGTCATGACTTATTTGTTGAGGCTGGGTTCCCATGATAGGATAAAAAGTCACACTGGACTCACTAGCCACTATTCAAACAACCATCTTTTGGAGCCAGTGTGAAATCCTGATCTGGGTATGCCAGCATTCACTTATCAGGTCAAAAATGAGGTGTTCAATTCGTTGCTGGGCTGTCAGCAGAGGCAGGGGCGGTGGCTTTTTCAGTCTCCTTCTTGCTGCCTTCTTTGGAGCTGCGGTTGAGGGTGCCGTTGATGGTGCTGTCGGAGGCAGGGACCTGGAAGTGTTTACGGTAGCCTAGCAGCGAGGGGTTGTTGACCAGAGTGAGCAGCAGCTGCCAGCGGTAGCGAGCCCTACGTGCACTGGAGGCTTTGGTCTGCCTCTTCTCCTGGTGGACCAGGGGAATGCCTGACTGCAGTGAGCATGCTGATGGGGAGGGGATTTGGGGTGAGTCTCACAGGTAGTAAAAGCCATGGTGCATGCACTTGTTGGTTAATAGCAGGAATATATTTATTTATTTGTTAATAATAAATCAATTTCTTCTACTGTGCATATGTGTGTGTGTGTGTGTGTGTGTGTGTGTGTGTGTGTGTGTGTGTGAGAGAGTGTGTGTGTGTGTGTGTGTGTGTGTGTGTGTGTGTGTGTGTGTGTGTGTGTGTGTGTGTGTGTGTGTGTGTTACACATACCTTCCTCTGCATCTCGGATTCTTTGTCCTGCACTGCCCTCATGTCCAGCAGAGTGCAGCAGCAGTCCACAGAAGGCCTTCATGACCGGATGAGACTGGCCCACCTCCAGCTTCAGGTAGTTGGTGTAACAGCGGTAACCTGAGCACAGAGCAGGGAGAGAGAGAGAGAGAGAGAGAGAGAGAGAGAGAGAGAGAGAGAGAGAGAGAGAGAGAGAGAGACCCATACATGAAGAGCAGTTGACTGCTGTATGTGTGGCGTGTGACTCAGCTTAACTACATTTCTGAAGAAGAAGTTACACATTCATTTCATTCACATCATCCTGACCTGGATCAAATTTTTCAGATCCACGGTTGAGCAGACTGATATCCAGACGGCCCATGTGGATGATGTTGTAGAGTGCGGTGACAACCATCCTCAGAATTCCTACCACCACTCCCACCACGATGTTGAGCAGGAAGAAGAGATAGGACAGCAGGAACAAGGCACCTCTGGAATTGTAGAACTGGATTAGAGGTGCACTGCTTCCTCAATCATCTCAAAAGAAAGGTGATGCCATTTTAAATACTGTATTAGAGCAACTATGAAATAGACACTTGATAAAGTTTCAACTAATCTCCCAGCAAAGACTTAAAGGAGTGAGATAGAGGTTCTTGGCACTTGACATAGTAAAATGAAATGAATAATTAAGTTTATTACCTAACGAGTCAAAATATTTAAAAAGTAAGACAAGTGAAAGGGCTTCAGCTATTAATACATGAGTACATCTACTGTACATGAGTATGTGAGTCCTGTTGTGTGTGCTGTGCTGTGCTGTGACACCATACCTGTTTTCCAGACTCCTGGTTCCTGCATCCTTTTTCACAAAGGCAAACTGGGCAGTGACATGCTGGATAGCCACAACTAGGAACAGCATCAACCACAGTGGCCTGTCAAGTGAACATAATAGGCATCATCTTAAAAAAAGGACACAGCCAGCTAAAAGCTTCAAGTACTGTTTCTCATATTTGTAGCTCAGCATTCCATCTATCTAACTTCAGTTTATGTATAGTGTTGTCAATATTATAATATGGCAAATATGGCTGAATTCAAAAGTTGTTGTATATCAACCTATTATATGCTTCGTCCATGTGTGTGCATGTGTTGGACTATGGTGTTGGATTGCAGTGATTCTGTAATCATTATGTGTTTGTGTTCAACTCACCAGAGCATGCCAAGAATCTGAAAGAACATGAGGTTCTGCCCATATAGGATAGGGATGATGATCAGGAAGACCAAAACCAGGAACCCAATGAAGAACACCAGCGTCTGGATGGCCATGGCTGTCAATCCAAACATGGCAGGTAAAATAGTTAACTTACAGGAGAGATAATGTTCTTGGACTTCTCCAAAGGGTAGTTAACAAAAGTTAGCAAAATAATTAGAAGGCCACATGGAAATAGAGAAGTGATGGTATAAATTGAAACTAAAAACATTTTCCTAAACTGATATCTTGCCTATAAATGAGTCTTCTATTGAGCTAAAGACAATGCCTTACCCAGGCACACAACAGCAGCCTGGGAGCCAGTGAAACCCATCCAACTAACAATGCCAAAGTGAGTGACACGACTCTTTCTCCTGATGTTGTATTCATTGTAGATGTGCCCCTTATACAGCTCTTTCAGGTTGGTCCTACAAGAGTAGAATGTAAAGTTAATGAATGGTCTATCTAGCATTAGAAGCTGATAACATTGAAGAAATTCACCTCTTACAATATGCACTGTACTTAAGTCAAGGGTACAACTTTACTTAAAAGAGAAATCCTGGCTGATTCAATCCATAACTCAATGAAGTCACAGAGGTTTCAGGTAACCAAATGCTGTCCGTAGTCAAAAGTGCCTTCTAAAAGTTGATGTCAAATGGGGCATATGAAAATAAAACTTAAAATACGCAAGTTGCTTTGCCCCATTCAGTTATGGTTACTGGTTCACTCATAAATATGGTCTTTACTGTATAAAATTTCCTTTCTTCCTAGCCTCAGCACTTGGTGATCATGAGCAACAGGGCTAGATTGATTCACACAGGATTTTTCTTTCAATAGGGACAGTAACTTTACAGCAAAGGTTAGTAGAGGTGCATTGCCTGTGCAAGACCATGGACCGCATCAGCATTAGAAGGGACACAATCCCAGATAACGTTGCGGCACAGATGTAGCAAACTGCAAAACAATAGAACACAAAGCAATATATCAAAATCAAACATAGAAAAGCATGGCACTAATAAATATACTGTATAACATACAAATCTGAACTCTTTCTATTTGCACATAGACAGGATAATAATGTAGGCTATGTATCTTTAGGAGTAGGTGTGAGATTAAAGGAGTCACATACTTTCTAGACACCAGGTGTAATGGATGACAATTTTGACCACTTCCTGACGGTCTTCATGTAGAACAATGTTGAATCCCAGCAGAAGGAAAGCGATGTCCTCGTTTATGCCCGCTCGTACAATGTGCAGGATCGGAATCACGGAGCAAATAAGCAGCAGCATCACCTAGAGACATACCAAAGTAGATTTTAGATGGATGACTCACTGCATGTACTTTATGGTATGTTGTTTGTGAAGTATGAATTTATCCATGTAATCATGAATGAATGAATGAATGAGTATTCAAGCGGAGCAAGAGATCTCAATGCTTGTTCAGTTCCTGGTTCTATATTTGCAAGGGGGAGGGGGGAAAAATCTTTATGAAATTCTGAGAGTGAGTAATAGTTTGGACTACAGTATTCTGGATTGTTCTGGAAGGTGTTGAAAGTATTACCTGGTAAACGGCCATGAAGGACACAGCTCCTGAGATGGCCAGTTTCAGTGGTAGCCGGAAAGCTGTGAACACAAATTCAATATATGCAGTCTGATTAGCATGTACTGGACAGCAAACACATGCAGTCCAAATAGCCCGAGCTGCTACAGGATGAAGGCCGTCTTTCCTTTGCTTTGAAAGGCCTTCTGAGTCTGGGGTTTGCTGCCGTCTTGGCAAAGTTTGATGCTTAGGTGTCTAAGGTTCAAGTTTAAAGCTGATTTCAAGTCATACATTTGGGATTGCAGCTCTTTGCCACATCTATTAACCAACAAGATGGGGCAATTTCCATCTAAGCTAAATAAGAACTGTTGTGCTGTCAACTGAATGTGTTCCATTTACCTTTCTCAGGTGTGTACACGTATGACTTGATTGTATCTGAGATTCTGTCTGCCAGAGAGGCTTTGTCTTTGCTTGAAGGGCTATGAGAAAACACAACAGAGATGCAAAAAAATGTTATTATTGGTTATTAAAAAATACATACTAATAACTTTTCCTCAATAACATATGTATTTCATCTTATGCAACCATCTACCTTCTGAAGTCCTTATGGAATAGAAATTAGTTTCACCTTGTTTTGGCAGGGCGTTTCTTTAGGAGGGACTTCACATAGTCTTTGTAATAGTCATGGCTTAAATCCTAAAAGGGTTATGAACATAAATATATTTGTTGTCAGTCAAATTTCCATGATGTCATGATGTTCTCAAATTCTTATGTTATGTTACACAGCATGTCGATCCATGATTTTATGACTTCTTTAGGATAAATAACCATACTTCTTGGGGGTAAACAACTGAGGGGAAAAAAAACAACCATAGGAAGAGAGACTGGGACTGAGGCAGAGAGAGAGAGAAAAAGAGAGAGCGAGAGAGAGAGAGAGAGAGAGAGAGAGAGAGAGAGAGAGAGAGAGAGAGAGAGAGAGAGGGGGGAATATATATAGAATGACCAGTGAAGGAATGATGGGATCACTGAGGTTCTCCCAAGGGTTGTGTAACTGTATAATTTATCCCTCCAGCATGAAACATAATCACCACATTGTTGTTGTATTTTTTTCAAGCAGATGGGAAAAGTAGCAGTTTCCCTTAGTCTGAGCAGTGACGTCTCTTAAACCAATTATGCAAAGCTGCTTATTATAAGTACTGTGGAGGTATGTTTGTTAAAGGGAGCCCATATTTCACATAGCTGCACTGATCAAACACAACATCTATGTAAACTCTACACACACAAGAGCAAATCAAACATATTACATCAAGTTTGAAAACACACACACACACACACACACACACACACACACACACACACACACACACACACACACACACACACACACACACACACCTCACTGGATTTGGAGTCACTATTGGATCCCTTTAGGAGAAGGAGCGGATACTGAAGACCAAGGAAGGCAAAACAGACCATCTGTGGAAGGCTATTCAGCAGAGCGTAGTACTTATACATCTGTAGGGCAAGAGAATGAGAATTACAATTCCACAATCATATACAATAGAACATCTGAATGCTAAGCTTCTGCATTGTCATGTCAAAATATAACAGAAAAATCACTCACACACAACTTAAAGTGTGATTATGCTCAAATGCACGAAACGTGAGCAGTATTGTTTCGGTTTTTGGCTATTTGGATGCTTGCATATCAGTAAGTTCTGTTGTGTGTTAAACATATACAAATGTGGAAGGCTTTGCAAATTGTGAGAATGAAACTTGAGATTTATACTTTCATCTATCAAATCCATGTGTGACTACAGTGAATTACAGCTGACTAGTCACTAGTTGCATTATCCATGTACATCTCCATGTTGTCTCACAGTGTCTTCTCCCACAGACTTGCCCTTAACTCACCTCTGGGGTTTTGGGGCAGTCATACTTCTGCCAGCAGAGAATGCCCAGGTGTGTCCAGGAGAGCAGACTGCCCAGCACGTAGCCCAGTTTGCTCCGCAGGGTCCCACACACAAGCAAGGGGTAGTAGAGGAGTGGAAAGTAGAAAATGGACAGAATCTTCCACAATTCTGGAGCAATAATTATAGCCATAAAGAGACAGAAACAGTAGAAAAAGAATTTAAACTTGCACAACGAAATAGAGGTGATAGTGTCACAAGATTTGCTCTACTTGGTTTAAATGGATTTAGTTCTTGGAGATGAGCGCAGCTGAAATATACAGTAATGTGTCTGTTATTTGTGACCTTTGAGGGCAGGTGTTTCATCTTTGGTGAGGGGCAGAGGGACAGGATGAATGACCAACACGCACAACTTGCAGAAGAGGAGTGTGAAGACTGCGATGGCCAGGCCTCTGTTTTGTGTGTGGTCGAGGAAATTCACTGGACTGTAGGGAATAGAGAAGCAGCATGTAAGTGATATGTCAATCATACTGTATGATGAACAATGACTTGTCAGTCACAATCAGAATATGGGTTACTTTCCCCATGAAACATGGCTACCCAGTTAATGAATTATTTCCGTATTCCCATGAGGCACAAACACAATTCCCTTTAACTGACTGTATCTATTCTCCACCATAAAACAGAATCTAATATTTGCTATTATAATCATTGTAGCACCATATGACTCAAGAACGCATAAGATACATTTTGTGGAGAGCATTTGTATCATAAACAAAATATTCTGTTAATCTGTATCTTAATCCCAGCTATAGCTGCTGACTCCTGACGCGCTGCTGTGCACTGGTACATCCAGGGACCACATCATTGCTGAGGCATGTGTATGCCTACTGTAATCCACACAGCCACTCACTTGAAGATGCTGGGGGATCCCCTCTGGAAGCCCTGGCACATCCTCTTACTGCGGGTGACCACAGCTAAGACCAGCATCACAACCAGCTGAAACACACATGCGCACGTGAGCAGGCCAAAACACTTAACTCACAGAGACAAGATGGACACAAATATCAGGGTTTGTGTTGTGTTGTGTAGCATACCCATAATAGAGTTATCTTATTGCTAGAATAAGGAAAAACAATTTGTAATGATGACTTTTATGTTTTAACTAAGGCATTTTTATTATTATCAATCAATTAATCATCTACTGCTTTAGATTTAAACTATAGCATGGGATAATATAAATGTAATTTATGTCCATATCTGAAACTTCATGGATCAGTAATTATTGAATTTGTCTGCCCATTTTGACAGAAACCCTGATAGATGAACATACAGAGGAACATGAGACAAACACAGGACAGTATGTTCACCTCTTGATAATGAAATCAAACATTACAGTATGCATACAGTGCTATGACAGTGAATAAATAATAATAGATTCTCAGTGCAAGGAGAGGTTGCTTTATGACTCCAAAACTGTAACATTACTGCAATGTCAGTTGGATCACTGTGGGAATGTGGTGATAACTCAAAGATACCAACTCTGCAGTGCACCTAATGTAAATGTAAATAAATAAAAAATAAATTTGTTCTTTAAAAGTTTATGTAATGACGCAAAGTATCTGTATTTTTCTGTAAAGCAGCTGCACATATCCTTACTCCTGCCACTGTTCTGTGTTACACAATCTTATTGGAGTTCACTGCTTCACGTGTACCATGGGCTACATAATACTGCCTAATCAGCCAAGGAATTTTGAGGTGTTGCGTGTGAAATGCTTATTCAAATAGAATGTTCACCTGAGGCAAGCCACTATCTTACATTGCCAATGGTACAAAAATCAGAAATTTTGTGTCCTACTGTAATTCTTGTCCAAATTTAAGGAAGGAAACTAAGGAAGGAAACTAAGGAAGCTAAGTAAATGAAACTAAGTAAATTAAAGTCAGTATCATAGTATCATGATACTGGTGATAAATTTAAAGGAACACTATGCAACTTTTCACCACTATTTGAAGTTTCCTTTTTTGTCAGACAATTTGCATTGATACCGTCTCCAAATTAATTTGGAAACAGCTATATATATGAGTGGCAGATAAACAAGTTTTATTCCCACCAACCAGTAGTTCTTGATGGAGGTTAGGAAATCACCACAAAATAGAAGAAAACCCAGTTACAGCATAATAGTAGCCTACTAACATCAAACATCAATTTGCATGTTCTAGCAAAGTCAATAAGACTCTGGAAATTGTTGAAGGTTTTTTCATGCCGTTTAGATAGCTTGTTCACTAGTTTTGCAACAAAAACGGCACAGTCTTGCTTTAACCAGGGGTTCCTCTCACCCCTTAATCTTTAAACTTGTGCACCACAGCAGTGGCGCACGGCTACTCACTGAAATGGATGCAATGCATATGTGGAAGAGCTGATCATCGGCTGTAGGGTCACATGGTGGAACCACTCTGGAGGTGACACAAGATTTGGATGAGTTTGAGCTGCATTTGTGCAAGGTTCTTTGAAAGGCTCTTACACAAAGAGGCTTTTCAAAAATGGCAAGCGTGAAGTGTACAATTAAATGGATGCCCTTTAATCGAAATATGATACTTGGCATGACAAAGCCATCCAAATCAATCATGGCACTAAACATTTGACAACAATTTTACATTATATGAAGTTCTCTACATTTTTTATTTGTTTTCAAGGATAAGACAAACAGAGCAATATGTAGGACACCTTATGAAATCTCTCACACAAGTTTGGTATGGCTTTGTTATCTAACTTATAAACTCACCCACAATTTTAGTATAAAATAAATGACCATTCTAGCAATAAATTTCACCTCATTTCCAACAGGCTTATACACTGAAGTCGAGTCAGAAAAGGAGCAGTGTGATCAAGACATCACAATAGTTTCAGAACCAGCTAGAATGACACATTTAGACCCAGCAGAGGTGTCCTGTGCACTTACTCAACAGGTGTCTTGGTGGGTTCTAAGTTGTCCGAGTACCAGTCCGAGTAGTCGTAGTAGTTAAAGGGTTCCGGCTCGCTGCCATTCATCCTGTCTGCTTGTTGTCAGTGGGTCTGCAGGCCTTCAGTAGTCAGAAGAGAGGAGAGGATGGGAATACCTCTGATCGTGGCAGTGCACCACCTAGCCTGTGCGAGAGAGTGGCTTGGTGCATAGGTGGTCCACCCTTCTGCGTTTGCGTGTGTGTGCGTCTGTGTGTGTGTGTGTGTGTGTGTGTGTGTAACAGTATCAGAGAGGGTGAGACTGGGGAACCCAGAAATGTTTTCAGCTGTGAATGTGTGTGTTGTGCACGTGCAAAGAGGCTTGATCCTGTGTGTGTGTGTGTGTGTGTGTGTGTGTGTTTGTGTGTGTGTGTGTGTATATGCTGACAAAAGTCTCAGTTTGCTCAAGACTCAGTGAGACTTATTACAACTATGCCAGATTAACCATCTTGAGACTGGTCGGCACAGCAGGAGGGGGAAGACCTGCACATTTACATACATACAGTCTATATGGGTCAAAAAGAAGAGAAAGAAATATTATGAAAATATCAACTACAGCAGATACTGTATGTTTAAAAGAAAAGTGAAGGGAAAAGATTAAATGACCTCTGACCTTTTTCTTATACAAGTAGGAAACTCTCATTTAATCTAGCCTCCTCTATTGACTTGTGCTAGAATCACTTTTCTCTTAGTGTGGATGATGATTTTAATAAAATAATGCTATCTTGTGCTGTTCTGCATCCTTGCATCAGGTATTCAAAGCATACATATCAGTGTTGCATAATTGAGCCTCAATAAAACATCTCCATAAGGCCTTGTCCAAGCCCACGGGCGTCTGGTGACCATGAGTGGAGGAGCTGCTTCTAAGCTGTGGGCTGAAAGGGCCTCTTTGTGGGGTTGTGCAATGCTGTGTCCAACCCGTGCATAGACAGAGCAGTGTAGAGGTTAGCCCCTTGTTAGTCTCCACAGCTTGGCTCCTAAGAGGCTTTACACATAATAAGATAAAAAAGCAAAATTACATCAAGAAATCCTTTATTCCCACACCTTATGAATGCAATAGGGAAAACGTAGATTACATGATTAAAAATAAACTAAATAAAAACATGACAATAAGGAAATGTCATGGAAGTTTGCTATTACTTTGGTATAATTCCTGATTTAGAAATGGAAAAAAAAATGTTTTAATGTTCCACTGCAGTGGAGTGTGTCTTAATTTAGATGAAGGATTATAGGAACCTGCTGATCTGTCTTAAAGTGACATTATATATGTTTCACTTCTGTAAGTACTTCATAGAAAGAAATGTAATAGGTTGGATAGAATAGTTGTGGGATTTCCAATATTCTCATGACAGTAGATCCAGATCACAAGATCTGAAAAAATAACAAAGAGCAACATGACGTTTGGTTCAGAAATCAGCAATTTTGCAGCTGCCGACTTGACATGAAGGACAAAAACTCACGAGGCCAAATTCACCCTCTCAAACACAAACCAAACACACACAAACACAGACACATACACAAACAAATAAAAAACACAGGCACGCACACACACAAATACCTTAAGTGAGAGTGTAAGACTGACGAGAGGAAGGCAAGGCCTTGTAATAGCTACTGCCCTAAACCTAGGCATTATTTGCGCCACAACAAATGTAAGTACAGGTAATACAGAAGTTACTGGCAGGCCAAGTAATAGCATTATGCAGGTCTAGAAATGTTGGCTCCGAGGAAAAGACTGAGGAAGACTGACATAATAACAAATAATTTAAATCTGTTTTCTTTTGTTCACTTGCCATTTTAACACTAATGCATATAGCCACCATAGCCTTCATAGCATCTGACCAAATATTTGGTTAGTTGAATTATTTCACTATTTTAACAACAGCCTACAGATGGTGCCATTAAGCTAGTCAGTCAAAATTGTAATCAAGGACAGTGTATACTGTGCATACTGTATGTGTGTATTTCTAGCTTAGACAGGAAACTCATATGGTTGATAGGAATTTTGCATAATAGCAGAGAGATGGACAGAGCAGATACACACTCTGAAAAAGAAAAGAAGGGTAATGGGGGGGGGGGGGGGGGTACAGAGAAAAAAAAACTGAGTGATGGAGGAAAATGACTCAACTACAGAAGATGACCAGCAAAATACTACACAGAGTAAAAAGGAATAACTACCTGATGTACACTGATTAATCTAATAATTTTGCTACCCATGTCCTGCAGGTAGATGGTGACATAATTTTGGGCTACTGTATGTTTGGGATGCAGTGGATCCTGGAATGCAATGGCAAAACTGTGGTGGCTAGGCGCTGTGAGAATCCTACTCTATATCACGTCTGGACAGTGCAGGAGGGACCTTTGCCATAATGGAAGTTGTAAAAATTGCCTGGATGCTGTTGTTGTGCAGGGTACATTGTCATTATCAGGGTGTCAATTATGAACTAAATCTAGAAAACAGGCAACGACAAGATTCACCTGACTCTTGTCTTCCCTGTGTAAATAATGTATGCTTTGTCACTCAGTGAATCCAATGGGAAAGTGGGTTCACATGCATGGTGACCAAGATTTAGAGGAAGGGGATTGAACTCATCATCAATAACTTACGAACATGTGGAACTCATAACTTTTGCGTGTGACAGTTATGGTCACCATATGAAAATGTCAGTATACACATAAATGTCATAATGTGCATTGAGCATAGCTCAAAAGATAACTGTCCAAGCTTCGAGTGCATAAATAATTGACAAGTTTAGTGTATTCACAACACAGGTAGGTATTGCACAGTGTTTTACAGATGGGAAATACACAGTATTGATCCTCAGATCAGTCTAGCATGCACCAACTCTTCCAGAAAAAGAGGTTCAAAATAAAAAATAGAAAACATCGCCCCTTGACAGTTTTTTTCCCCATGGCAAATAGCCCACTGCAGATTCTTAAAGGGATTAACCAGAGTGAATCAGCCCACGGCCCTGTTGTTGAGTGTTGTTGAGTGTTTTTGAGAGAGAGATAGTATGAGAATAAAAGAATAAGATACAAGCTAATGTAAACCAAATAGTGAAACAGTAGCCAATGCTAACTGATGTGGGCAAAGATGTTTGTTATCTTGTGCTCACATTGGGTAGCTGTAGCTGGCAGTTCACAAACTTGGTCTACGTTGTACCAAATGCTGTCATTCTTATACCTACTCACAGCACTCAGCATCTTCAAACAACAGGGATATAGACTGATTGACTCCTGAGTTTTCCTTTAAGTCTTTAACTGTTAGGGCCATTAGATCAGTAGACATCCTGTACTCTACCAAAAAATCCATATTTCAACATGCTTACTAATTGACTACAACTAAATCCTCTAAAAGCTGACAAACATTTTGAATAATGTACAACTTTGAAGAATAAATATGGAAAGCAGGACACATTAACAAACAAAACTAGGTCCTGGATCCAAAGGGATCTTGAGATTTTGTTCTAACAAAAGTGTAAACAGACAATAACATTTAAACTGCAAAATATCAGTCTCACAGATGTATGGTAGTGTGAGCATGTGGTATTCAGAGATCTACTCCTATTTTCTGTAGTTCCTCAGAGAGATCTTCGAAATTTCACTGCAGCTCAACCTAATTGCTCAAATCAACAACAAAAAAAATGTAGTATCAAAACCGGCTCTTGGCTGAATTTCATCAATTAACAAAATGTACAAGTCTGCTAATCCCTTGGGTCAATGAATTCAGCAGTTAAACTAATCATCAGCTGTACATCAGTTCCCAATGATCAGATCAGTTCTCAATACTCTTCTTCAATGAAGGGGTGTCACATTTCCCCATCAGGATCAGCATGCTGTAAGAATCAAAAGTATACCAAAAAAAGGGGGGGGGGGCAGTTTGGCTTCATCTAAGGATGCCAGAGTGGCCCAGGGAGTGCTTTGAGGCCCAGGTGATTGTGTTTTGTGTTCTCTATAACAGGGAGCTGGAGGGACTGCCTGGGCCTGGGGGGCTGGTGCGCATGGGGAGAAGGTCGTAGTGACCCAAGATGTGGCTGTTCCGAGGAAGGTCATATGGGTTCTGGAAAATTCCTGCGCTGATACCTCCAGACGATGACAAGATGCTTACAGTGGGTTCTGACAAACAAAGAGAAGAGTAATGTTTGAGGATTTTTTAAAAATGATTATATTGCACTATAAACTATGAATACATCTCAAAGAGCTGTTTAGAGAGTCAAGTCAAGCTAGAGCTCGATCCCCACAGAGAAAAGAGAAGGAGGAAAGAGAAATAAGAATAGAGGAAAAGAGAATATAAATGTCTTTAAGAATTTGAAAAGATGATGACAGTAGTACATGCAATATTTATTTTATATGTACACACACACACACACACACACACACACACACACACTGTGGAAGGAAAAGACATTGCTAGCTATACGTTGGAGGGCAAAGCATGGACCACAAAGCGAAGACAAAAACACAAAGAAAAATTTTGGTTGTTTCGTTTCAACTAACCAACATCGTAGACGTTTCTGTTAGCGGTAACGGTTGCAGCTGCTGCTGCTGCTGCTACAGCAGCCATGTTGGCACAGCAGGGCTGCTGTTGATGGGCAGGCGACTTCATCTCCACATAGCTGCTCTCTGAGTGTTTGCATGGAGGCTCTGAGATGGTGGCGTAGGGACTCTCACTGCTGAGGGAGCATGTGCTCGACACCGAACTCTTCATATAGTCTGTCAATAAAGACAATAACATTGTCACCAGTGGGTTAAAAAAAGACCCTTTTCCAAATTGGTCATATACCATAATACCATATCTACATCATCATTACTATCACTATTAACTTTTTTTTTGTTTTGTACATTGACAATGGCATTGTGCTGGTCAAATGATAATGCAATCAAGTTAATATATAATGTTAAAAAGTACTGGTTATTCAACAGTTAATACATGGCTTTTGGTTTCAGAATTGCTCAGAATTCACAATCTCTTTTTCTCTGGCACACATACAGTCTACATACACACATGAACATATACAAATATTGCATGATCCATCAACAGTCAGCATATCCATACTTGTGTCCTGAGTATAGACTTTCAATCACACGTGATTGGAAGAAACTGGCACTTGAATTGGTTAGTAAAAGTTCAGACCAAGCAGGAGAAAGCAAGGGAAATCTGAGTGCAAGAGGCACACACACACACACACACACACACACACACACACACACACACACACACACACACACACACACACACACACACACAGGTACACACAGCCACAGTGACAGTGAAAGAGGGCGGCAGACAGGATAACAAAAGGGGCCAAACCTGTGGGCAGACACACACATAATTGGTAAGAGAATTGACAAGCATCATAACAATAGAACAAGATGCTTATTCATTGTATTTAGTGTAAATGGAAAATGTATTTCAATTGTTTGACTGAAGGGACCACTAGAGGGGACCAAGACAGCCTCCATTCACCCTGTAATAAATGTCTTGAAAATGTATGTATGCATGCATACTGTTCAAAAGCTGAATGTTTTCATATGGACATTTGGAGATCCCAGCCTAGGCACACACACATTTTCACTCTGGTATTTAAAACTCCACACGCCAGACTCTCTCAAGAATGACAGAGATATTTTAAAACATCTAATAACATTTATTATTAACACACATATCATTGCACACTTTAAATAATATATTTAGAGACAGAAATTGATCGTTCAATTAGTAAAATAGGCTTTATAATAATAAAAATGAGCTTTTGCATAGTTTTCATGATTGCACTTGGTGTAGAGCCCATGGCGTAACGGAATGAGGGTCTGATTTGCAGGAAGGGGAGTGCTGGGTAATGTAGGAGTGCATAGGTGAGAGGGCTGGAGAGGTTACTGTAGGTCAGGGGCACAGGGTACTCTACCTCTGTAGTACTGCTCTACAAAGAAAGAGCTGTAGCGCCTGTCCACGTAGTACACGCCTACAGGGGGAGACAGACACAACACACATTCAGCCTCATTGAAATCTCAGTCTCATTTTATTTAAGACATGCACTAACCTCATATACAAAGTACACATACAGTACCTGTGGGTGTGTTATCATCCACAAGCCGTAAACCCACACAGGTTGTTTGTGTGTGGGTTGTTTGTGTTGGCTATGTCAGAGTGATTAGGTGAAGATAAGCGGTAATAAAGCTGTTGATATTGTAACAGGTCATCTTGCGCTAGGTTTACGAATGTTCTATACATGCTAGGCTAACTGGCATCCATTTCATATCATCTCCACACATACAGCTCAGTCAAGAATCTGCCCCATTTTAGGAAGATCCAACCAAGAACAACCACTCGTTATAGTGTTGCTCTAAAGTGAGTGTGTGGTATTGTTATGTCAGCAGATCCCTGGTTGTGTCTGTGTTTCCATCAGAGACTGACCCAGCTCACTCAGGTTACAGTAGGCTGTCCAGTCCAGACTGCTTCTCTCGGCTCTTCTGGTTCTCACCTAGTACAAGTAAGAGCAAGATTACATTTACTGCAATGCAAGTGAGCCTTTGGACAGAATAACATGCACTTTTATTCCATTACTGTAAACCAAACAGTGCATTTGGCATGATGTGTGTGTGTGTGTGTGTGTGTGTGTGTGTGTGTGTGTGTGTGTGTGTGTGTGTGTGTGTGTGTGTGTGTGAGAGAGAGAGAGAGAGAGAGAGAGAGAGAGAGAGAGAGAGAGAGAGAGAGAGAGTAAGTAGTGTGTTTATGTGGTTATGTTTCTCTGTGAGTGAGAGAGAGAGAGAGAGAGAGAGAGAGACAGTGAGAGAGAGTGTGTGTGTGTGAGTATAGTATATTTGTGTGTAAGTGTATTGTACCTTGGTTTTGGTCCCAGCAGGTAGGTTGCACTGGCCTAGTGTGTGGTAAGCTGGGTTGGCAAAACAGTAGCTAGAGCTCCTGCTAGGAGAGGAGTCTGAGAGAAGGAGATACGCTGCAATATGTCAACCCCATGCATAAACTCACACTCTGTCTCTCTCTCAAACACACACACACACACACACACACACACACACACACATAGATTGTCCTTCTACTGCACTGCTCTCCATAGTCCCTGGCATGAGCACAAGGATTTTGATATGACCTTCAGCACCTGGTTTCCTCACTGTGCTTTCCTGTGTGAAGATTTCATTATAATACATACAATATGGAAACATTCAAGGAAAAAAATAACTACGAAAGAACCCCAACACAAACAATAAAATAACACAAACTGGCTCTTGCGCGCGTGCACACACACACACACACACACACACACACACACACACACACACACACACACACACACACACACACACACACACTCTTACCAGATAGGGAGTAATCTGTGGTGGACACGTGCATGGCTGGTGTATAGAGAACACTGGGCATCTCATGGCCCTTTTCCTGCCGCTTGTGTTTGTACCACATGAGGACGCTGAGCAGGGCCACAATGCTTAGCAACAGGAAGACGGTTCCCATGATGACGCCCACTGATTGCCGCTCAGACACCAACGCTGGGCTGATCTTTGTGTAAGGGTTCAGTTCTTCCATCACCAAAGCAGCTAGACAAAACATCCATCAAAGCAGTCACTTTGGGGCCTATATTTGTATCTATACATTATCTATAGTATAGATTAGAACATCAAATTGCAGTCAAAAAAGTAGAAAATAGTAATGTCATGTAGTAATGTAAAACACTGTTGTATAGTGCTGTAAAACACTGAATTATTACATTTCATTGTGTGTGTGTGTGTGTGTGTGTGTGTGTGTGTGTGTGTGTGTGTGTGTGTGTGTGTGTGTGTGTGTGTGTGTGTGTGTGTGGATATGTTTGTTGTCCTTCCAGACTCACCCTGGTCACAGCGGATGCCTTTGTAGCCGGTGCTGCAGTAGCAGGTGCCAGTCACGTAGTCACAGGTGGAATTATTCATGCACTCACAGAGCTGCTGACACCCGTACCCAAATGTGCCAGGAGGGCACTCTGAGGAGACACACACAAATAGGGTTACAGACAGACAGACAGACAGACAGACAGACAGACAGATGGGGAGACAGAAAGGCAGAGAGACAAAGGGAAGAAAGAAGAAAGAAGGGAGTGAAAGACACATACAGAGAGGAGGAGGGGGAGAAAAAAAGTTGAATAAGTAGCTTAGAATTACCAGTCTTTACCAGCATTAATGTAATTTGGGAATAAAAGCTTGAGGCACACACACACACACACACACACACACACACACACACACACACACACACACACACACACACACACACACACACACACTACATGCAAACATAGTCTGATAGCATTATAGTAATTCAGAAACTAGATCTTAAGGCAAACATATATACACACACACACACACATACACACACATACAGTATGTATGCTTATACTCACTCTGCTCACAGCTTGTCCCAATGAAGCCGGTCCGGCATGAGCACTGGCCAGTGATGTGGTCACAGTCTGCTCCGTTCTGACAGCGACACACCTCAGCACAGTCAGCCCCGAAAAACCCAGAAGGGCAACCTGAGGTAAACACAGGGACAGAGAGAGAGAGAGAGAGAAAGAGAGGTGGTCAAGCTACATTTCTCCTCTCTTACTTCTCTAAAACGAGTTATGTGTCTGCATGTGTGCGTGTGAGTGTTTGTGCATGTGTGTGTGTGTGTGTGTGTGTGTATGTGTGAGTGTGCTTGTGTGTCTGTTTGTGTTCATGTGTATTGCTGTATTAAAACTCACGCTGTGTGCAGTAGAGGCCAGTCCACCCTGCACTGCACCTGCACCTTCCATCCTGAGGGCTGCACTGAGCTCCGTTATGGCAGTTACATGTGTGGATGCAGTCTGGACCCCACAAGCCAGAGCCACATTCTACCAACACACACACACACACACACACACACACACACACACACACACACACACACACACACACACACACACACACACTATATTACCGTATTCTCACTATATGCACATTTTTTTCTATGTATATCCAATCAGGAACCAACAATGTGTGAGAATAGAGGGGCTATTGGAGTATCACAGTAATTAAGAGTCAGAAGTGTCTATTAGCTGTTCAACAAAACAATCTGTGATTCTGTTAATATGATGTGTGTGTGTGTGTGTGTGTGTGTGTGTGTGTGTGTGTGTGTGTGTGTGTGTGTGTGTGTGTGTGTGTGTGTGTGTGTGTAGAGAGAGAGAGAGAGAGAGAGAGAGAGAGAGAGAGAGAGAGAGAGAGAGAGAGAGAGCGAGAGAGAGAGAGAGGTTGTGCATATGTATGCTATGCAGCAAGTTACCTGTTGAACAATCAACTCCAATCCAACCTGAGTTGCACTGGCAAGATCCATCAATGGAGTTACAGGTGCTATTATTAGTGCAAATACACAACTCAGCACAGTCTTTGCCATATTTACCTGCGGGGCATACTGCGCACACACACACACGCACGCACGCACACACACACACACACACACACAAGATTCAGACAGTAGAGATAGAGAGAGAGAGAGAGAGAGAGAGAGAGAGAGAGAGAGAGAGAGAGAGATTATATTATTTATGTGAATAACAATGAAAGCATTCCCATGGTCTTTTTCATTACAAATCCAATTTGGTCCTTGATTGTGTTGTCGACCCTGGTTAATGTAGATTTACAATCCTCTCCTGGTCTACTCAAGGTCAGAAACTGCTATCATGTAAAATGAAGTATAACATACTGAATTCTGTATTTTTAATGTTTTAACAAATAAAACTCTTTCATAACATGATCATGACAAATTCAATTTTTTTTTTTTTTTAAAGGACATTTGGTCTCGAAAGTGTAGCTCTTTGAATACATCTGAATACAGCCTGGTTTATTTGCCTACTGTCACTTTAAAGATTCAAACACCTTTTGTGCTATAACAATGAACCGATCCTGTGAATTATGAGCTTTTCAGTCTATTGTGAATGTGTAGTGGAAAAAAGTCTCACTTATATATAATAAGGGAAAAGTCAAACAGACTGTAGAATTAAGTTAACAGTCAGACATGGATCAGACCTTTAGAAAGTGAAGTGACAGTGCCCAGGACCAAAGTGCTTAGGCAGGAAGGGTTGCTTTGAAGCAGACTACTGCTCTACATGCATCGAAGCCCTTGATCTCGGTGACCTGTCTTTAGCAGTGCAGAACAGCACTGATATTCAATACATATTTAATGGGCTGAACTAGGAGTCTCCTCACATTCACACTTTGAGGACAGAGAGGTTTAGAGTATATGCATGTCATTTCTCCCAAGATTGTATTGTTAATATTCTCCCTTCCTCTCTCTCTCTCTCTGTTTGTCTATATTCCAGTCTGCCTCTCTCTGTCTTTTGTTTGGTTGGGTTGTGGCATGTCTATGTATGTTTGTATGCACAGTATGTATGTATGTACAGTACAGACCAAAAGTTTGGACACACCCCAATGCGATTCATTTATTTCCAGGACAATTTATATTGTAGATTCTCACTAAAGGCATCAAAATTATGAATGAACACATGAAATTATGTGCTTAACAAAAAAAAGTGTGAGATTATGACAAACTTTTGGACCTGAACCTGATCAAGATGGTTTGGGGTGAGCTGGAGCGCAGAGTGAAGGCAAAAGAGCCGACAAGCTCTTAGCATCTCTGGGAATGAATAACTCTTCAAGACAGTTGGAAAACCATTTCAGGTGACCTCTTGAAGCTCATCCAAAAAAATAAAAAGAGGACAAAGCACTTGTCAAAACAAAAAAAGGATACTTCGATGAAACAAGAATATAAAACATGTTTTCAGTTATCTCACACTTTTTTTTATTAAGTACATAATGCCACGTGTTCATTCATAACTTTGTTTATTTTGTAGAATGTCACTGAAGGCAACAGTCATGAAAATAAAGTAAATAATTTAATGGGAAAGTGTGTCCAAACTTTTGGTCTGTACTGTATGTACTGTATGAATGTATTGTATATATGGATGCAAGCGACAAGAGAGGGAGACTGTTTTTGTGTCTTATGCTTGATTATGATCAATAAAAGGCCCTTTTTTGTCATTTTTTTTTATAGTATGACACATCATGCATGACATGATTTTTGGTGTAAACATGCTGGCTGGTGCGGGAACCAGGACCGGCACAGTCCTGTTGGCCTGAAAGCGTTATTTGAGTAGCATGTGTGTGTGTGTGTTGTTGTTGTGTTTGAGCATTCTTTAAGGCCGCAATCACACCGGGGCGGAATTTTCAGCTAGAGGCGTATTTTTTCTGTTGTTTCTTAATGGCAGGGAGCGTATTCCGCGCTGATTTTCCGCTGAGTGCGGATTTTCCACCGGTCCGCTGCAGGCGGACAGAATAGAAAAAAAATTCAACTCAGCGTGGAAAATCCGCGGACACGTCACTCAGTATTGGCAAGATTCATGTCATTCTCGACACAGAAAACGCAATATATTCAAAACCTTCGTTATCAAGAAACATTTTTTATGACATATCTAGTGAGATTTATCTCTTTACTTTCAGAATATTATTCAGAACTTTAGTTACTCAGTTTGCATAGCGAAATGAGGGCTATGCTAAGCGGAGTGAACCTGTGGTTGTCTTAGCCAAGACAAACAAAATCCGCTCCTGAAAAAAATCCGCTCCTTTTATTTTCAACTTTCGTCTTCACTACCTTGCGGATTACACGCGGAAATTCCGCCCCAGTGTGATCGCGGCCTAAGTGTGTATTTACTATAGGCCTACCTTGGTTGCAAAGATAGCCGTAGTACCCTGGCAAGCACTCACAGTGCCCAGTAATATGATGGCATGGCCCATCACTATGGATACATTGGGGGCAGGACAGACTGCAGCGATGACCATAATGCCCAGGAGTGCAAGCTGGAACAAAAAAGATAAAAACAACCAATTAAAAGGCTACGGTCACAAGTGACCAATGGAAAAGAGGGAGCTTCTGGCCAGCCAAGCCTTACTTCTGCTACAGGAGGTGCCGCGGTAGCCTGGTGTACACACACACGAGCCGTCCTCTGGAGAACACGTGCCTCCATTCTTACAAGAACACACCATGGAGCAGTCTGCACCCCATCGGCCCTCTTCACACACACTATCGCAGTGTACACCTGAAAACACACAAACACATACACACACACACACACACACACACAGAGAGAGAGAGAGAGAGAGAGAGAGAGAGAGAGAGAGAGATACATGAAGGAAATTCTTTTCATTTTTTAAATTCAGTGACGGCATACGTGTCTAGATTACAGGCTTGTGAGCCCATACTGTACACACACACACAGAGTGGAAGCATCTCTCTCTCTCTCTCTCTCTCTCTCTCTCTCTCTCTCTCTCTCTCTCAGGTAAATGGCACACAGCTGTGTTTTCTTCTGGTACTTTGTCATGGTGGCACAGATTAAGAGACAGTAGTTCAGGTTTATTCACAAAGTACTGCATGTTACTATACACAAAAATATGACAACAGAAGTAAGATGAACAGCTGTGCACTGATCAGTAAACGTATTTGGTATAATAAAATAAACTGCAAGCTCTATAACACAGAGACTTGAACTCTAGGGTTCCTGTGGAGAGGTTGGCTCTGTAATGTGCTCCACAGCTTCACAGCTATGTGTCTGCTGGTAAAGCATAACCAATGGCTTACTATAAGGGGGCTATTCACCTTCAAAAAGCCTCACTTGACTGCAACCTACTGACTTTTGCAACAACACTGTTATTTAAAAAAACAACATGATAAAATCATTCAAGTTCATTCATTCAAGTCAAAAGGATTCAAATCCTTTTCTGAATACAAAAATGAGAAATATTGACAAACAGTGTACCATAGACAAAGCCAGAGATCCAGTCATCCATCTTTCCAAAACATATAACTTCTCCATGGCATGGAAATGTTGATAGTTATTGGTAGCAAATTTACATACATGTGATAAATCTGTGTTAAGACTGTGATAAAAGCTTGTTTGCAAGTGATTTAATATTACCATATGAGATTTATTTGAAATCTACAATAAAGAATAAGCTGATAGCCATCCTGCTCTTTCCATAGCTTGTCTTGAGAGCAGTCACAAGTGGCTTTGTTTCTTTGTGTAAAGAAAGGACCTTGCAGAGCCACAGAGAAGGGATACTGTATGTACTGTCATACAGAGGAGTATTCAGTGGATTTGGTACATTCTCTTTGAACGTCCTTTGTGAAAGTGGGTCCCCAGCAAGGCTTGCTAAAGGGAGTGGAGGGTGTTGGTGCACAGTGCTTGGGTGAAGACTGCAGCCTGGCAGCAACAGAGTGAGAGATTGATGCACCTGCAAATATCACTTGTTCAAGAGATGAGATGCAGGACAGAGGGAGAGGCTGTTTTTGGTGACTTAAGTACTGTATGTCACCACAGCATCCGATTCCAATGCTCAAAACCTAGATCCAATATGCAGTAGTAGAACCTCTTCTTTGTCACTCTTCACACAAACACACATGCAGACAAATTCAACCGTTTGTCTGTCGCTCTCACCAGTCCATCCAGCTAGGCACCGGCACTGTCCACTCACAGGGTCACAGCCATTGGCATGACGACAGTCACAGTGTTCCACACAACCTAGACCATAGGTGCCATTCTGTAAAACACACACAGACACAGACACAGACACAGACACAGACACAGACACACACACACACACACACACAGACACACAGACACACACACACACAGACAAACAAACATTATTCAAATAACAGCAAAAATATTCAGGAGAACAGGGCTTTAGTTATAAATTGAATTTACTGAACTCACAGGACATGAGGCATCACACACTTCCCCAGTCCAGCCGGCGGCACAGGTGCACAAGCCACCGGCAGGGTCACATATGGCCCCATTCACACACAAGCAGCTCTGGTTGCAGGCCAAACCCCATGTACCACTGGAGCACGGCAGAGAGCAATCAATACCCTGCCAACCTGTAGCCCACAGAAACACACACACACACACACACACACACACACACACACACACACACACACACACACACACACACAAATAAACATTGACAAATATTATACAAACAAACAACACCTTATACATAAATAGATGAATAGTCTGTCTGGTTTTAAAATTGGCCTCTTTCTGTTATTTTTTCATCTGTGCTTGAGGACTCAACATTGCAGAGAGAAATGTGAGCGAGATGGTGACTTGTAAAAAGGAAGAGAGAGGGGACAGAAGAAATGGGAGGGAAATGTGTGTGTGTGTGTGTGTGTGTGTGTGTGTGTGTGTGTGTGTGTGTGTGTGTGAGAGAGAGAGAGAGAGAGAGAGAGAGAGAGAGAGAGAGAGATAGAGGGGACTGAAAGTGATAAAGAGAAATAAAAGAGCAGAGAGAGGAAAAGACAGAAAACCCTGAAGCCACATCGGAGCTTCAATGCCTGGTCCCTAATTACCCACAATCCCTTCGAAGATGTATGGGGTCTGTAAATATTTAAACGCGGAAGAACTGGCTAGAGCAAGATAGCAAAGGAGCGAGGGAAGGAGTCAAAGGGTACGCCGGGGAGTGATCAGGAGAGAGAGAGAGAGAGAGAGAGAGAGAGAGAGAGAGAGAGAGAGAGAGAGAGAGAATGCAGAAGAGACACAGTGACGACTTTATAAAAAGAGTAAAACTTTTTGCCACTGCTGATTTACAACTCATCTCCCAGCTCTCATTTTTTTCTAAGTTTAATGTATTCATAATGGTCATAGGACAGACAGACAGAGAGTAAGACAGAGAAACAGAGAGAGAGAGAGAGAGAGAGACTGAGAGAGATGCATAATATACAGCTTCAGAAGTGCTTCTACAATTATAAGATGCTCGAGCTTCATTTCACTAATTGTACAGTAAATGCCACTGAGATGCCTGTATGCATATTGGACAACATTGACCATCTGTACAGGGTCAAGATAGTGGTGACCTAAATAGTACTCTCGATTCACAGCTGGGCAGTGGACACATGGAACATAGTAAGGATGCAGCTGTCTGTGCCATAACCACTGACACATTTACTAGAGTTGGACAGCAAGAGATGTGAATCTGAGATCTGTGTATGGTTCCATATGCTGTGGTAGAATATGTGAAATATGAATGGACAGGGGTTGATTTGATGCATATAAAGGCCTCATGGAAATTAATCCCTTTCCATTCATGCATTAGCAGCCACTTTTATCCAAACGACTTACATTTGTCAGTTATACTTCTATCAATTGTCTCCTTCCTCAAGGTTTTCGAATCCACAACTTCCAGACTACCAGCCAACTAGTCAGGCTCCTTAACCACTACGCTACCACTGCCCCATTCACATACATGGAGGTAGGGAGGTGTGTAATGAGGAGGAAGTTCTGGGTCTCAGGGAGCTAAGCTAACCTGGCTATCGCCAAACTAATTAATCACAATATTTAGTCTGGAGACCCACCTATTCCTTTTCTCTCAGCAGAAGCGTTGTTGCAATTTACCAGAGCTGTTTATTGGGCGCTATGAATGTCTATCAGATCATCTGTGCGTAGCTCAGAGCCAATACCAGAGCCACCAGTTGACATAAAATGAAATTGAGCTGTGTTCTGTGACCGGATACCTAAAACAGGGGAAAAAAAACGGCCATGGTCACCATGCTGCTTTGCCGAGTAAAATGAAATGGAGTGTGCAAAGGAGCATGGGTACTCCCAGTCTAGAGCTCAGTGGCACAGGAGTGGCTCCACTGATCCTCTCCTACCTGATCCTGGATGACCCACTGCCCCCTAACCTTTCTGGGACACTGTTACCCCCACTATGGCAGGCAGTCCACCCCAGTCCTAGTTAAGTGCCATTAATCCATTACATTACCAGTGTGATGCAATGTATTGATTTTTTTTTTTTTTTTAATGAGCAAGTGGGAACAGACAATATGTTTAAATTTCTGTCTTCTTGGAGGCCCATTAGGGGGCGCTACTGTTATAATTAATGCCAATAAACAAAGGGTTGGTCATTTGAGTGCTCGTCTATGAGCTGTCCATTATTCAACTGTCCATTATTCAACACTCGTCAATAAGTCTGACTCAGGATTTCCCATTCAAATGAGTTAAATGGTTAAATAGTTATTTGCATTGAGATATTTGAATGGAAACTCATCTACAGAGAGAGAGAGAGAAAAAGAAATAGAGAGAGAGAGAGAGAGAGAGAGAGAGAGAGAGAGAGGGACAGAGAGAGAGAGAGAGAGAGAGAGAGAGAGAGAGAGAGAGAGAGAGAGAGAGAGAGAGAGAGAGAGAGAGAGAGGGAGAGAGAGAGAAGAAAGAGAGAGAAGAAAGAGAGAGAGAAAGAGAGAGAGAGAGAGTGAAATGGCCACTACCTTCCCTACAGAGGCAGGAGCCGTCTATCGGGGAACAGGAGATTTCATTGTGGCAGGAGCAGTTGGACGCGCAGTTTAACCCATACAGTCCCACTGGACAGGTCAAGGAACAGTTTTCCCCCTACAGAAAACACAGAACACAGCCATATGCAGATACAGACAAACTTATAGATATGAGCAAGTATTATCAAATATTTTGGACATTTATTTACATTTCGTTACCTTCACAACATGAGTACAGCAAATCATCAGAGTTCACATCATCCCCATCATGAGTGTGTGTGTGTGTGTGTGTGTGTGTGTGTGTGTGTGTGTGTGTGTGTGTGTGTGTGTTTGTGTCATGTGTGCAAGCTCACCATGTACCCTGGTGCACAGATACAGTCTCCAGTGATACTGTCACAGTCTGCTCCATTCTCACACCAGCAGGGCTCCATACACCCATCACCATAGAAACCAGCGGGGCAGGTGTCATTGCAATAGAGACCGGTCCATCCGGGCATGCAGGTGCACTCACCTGTGAGAGGGTGGCAACTGGGTAGGAACAGAGACAGTTTTATAAAGGGTGAATAACATGCCAGACTCAGGAAAGCTACAATTATTGAATGAACTCATACTGTCAATTATATTTGGTCCATCTAAATTCTGTGTGCAAAAACATGCATGCATCTTCTCACATTCATGACATGATGACATTCATGTCAAGGATCAAGGATCAAGGATTTTATTTGCCACATACACAATGTAATACTTATGCATGCAATGCATAAACATGTAACACATGTGTTAACTTTTCGTCCTGAACTATTGTAGGTAGGCTGGCATGCCAGTCTGTGGCGGTACCTGAGTGTGGTGTTGGCCTCACATGGGCAGTATTTGTCACAGACCAGTCCATAGAAACCAAGTGGGCAGAAACTGTCCTGACATGTGGGACCTCTGAAGCCGGCGTCACACTGGCACTCCCCGCTGATGTGGTCGCACTTGGCACCATTCTGGCAGTCACACTGCTCAGCACACAAAGCTCCATATGTACCAACTGGGCATTCCTCTTGGCATCTAGATTGGCACAAGGCACATAGAGACACGCAATTCAATTTGAGACTGTGACACTATATTATTTTATATAATGTACTTTACCATAACAAATTCCTGGCCTCATAAATGAGATTGTCTCTCTTCTTCTCCTGCAGCACACTCCGAGCCCATTAAGGCCTAAAGCAGCGTGTGAGATGGGCTAGAAACCTGCAGTTGGCTTTAAAACATTCCAACACACCCATACATTGGGTCTAATGGGCTGTCTAACCTTCCCAAATGACTCAGCACCCTGCCCAAGACCAATGCAGGCAAAGCACAGTTCCGTCTGAGACAGAAAAAAGAAGTTGAGTCTATCTTCTTTACTACAATGACTTTGCAAATAGATAACTGGAGGCGGGCATAGCACTGAGCCCATAAATCAAACCGAGAAGTAAACTTTGTTGATATTCTTTAAGGTGTCTAACTAGAGAGAGAGAGAAGGGAGAGAGAATCCCAAGACACCTCAGGAAAGTCCCAAAATAAAAGAACAGAAAGCATTAGGAAAGTCTTTGACAGTCCAGAAACACAAAGCTGGATGTCACCATAGCTGTTGGTGGACAATTCCAGAATGTTTACAAACACACACCTTTAAGGTGCCTGGATCGATGAATGGCTCAATGAGGTGATTGGGAAGACTTACTGCTGCTTATGTTTAAATTAACTTGACTTTGTGCTTATCTACAGGGTCTGAGACTCATTATCGCCACCGAGGATGAAATGCGAAGGCTTCCGCGATGCTAATTCACCTGTCCACAACATAATGAATGGAACCAATTTAGGAAATGATCACATAAAAAAGGAGGTATCCGTGCTGTGAGAGAGAGACAGACTCAGAGGTAGAGGCAGAGAAGATAGGAACCTATCAGCAGGTCCCCACTCTGCTTATATAACCCTCATTTGATCATTACTGAACTGAACCAAGAGCAAGAACAATCAGAAACAAGCACCATGGATGTGATGCATGAGTATATATAATATATATATGTGTGTGTGTGTGTGTAAATATAATATGAGGATGGATGTGATTTACATGTGTGTATATAGTATACAGTATGTATGTGTGTGTGTGTGTGTGTGTGTGGGGGGGGGGGGGGGAGGGGGGGGTGGGGAGAGAGAGAGAGAGAGAGAGAGAGAGAGAGAGAGAGAGAGAGAGAGAATCGACCATAGAAATCTTGCATGGAGCACAGAGAGGTTCCATCACAACAGTATGGAGCCTCAAACAGAGGACATGCTGGGTGCTTTTCCTTATTCATGAATTTCATGCAAATTTTTCAACAGATTTAAGTCTCCTGGCAGTTTTCAACATCTTGTTATTAACAGAGTCATCAAAAGAATTTGTAAGTAAGTGTGTGTGTACTGTATGCGCGCACATGTGTGTGTGTGTGTGTGTGTGTGCGTGTGTGTATGTGTGTGAGTGTAAGAAAGGCAATAATGATTTCCAACAGTTTCACTTGCCGTCAGTTGATCCATACCTGTCTCCACTGTACCCCATGGCACACACACACCTCCCTGTGATGTGGTCACACACTCCTTCATTCTGGCACGAGCATTCCTGGCTGCAGTTGATGCCAAACTTCCCAGCTGGGCACGGTTGGGCGCATACTGCCCCCTGTGGTCAGGGAGAAACCCAGAGCCTTCTTTTGCACCCTTGTGAATGTTTATCTGACCACTGCACTAAAATGTGAACTCTACCCCTGAGTGTAGCTTCATTAGTGGCATCATGACAGCATGACAGCAAACCCCCCAGTATGGGCGTCTCAGAAACTGAGCAATAAATTGTTTATGTTAGACAGAATGCAGTGCGTTTATAGTAGTAATATATGTCTGTGTAAGACAGCAAGTATGTTTATGAGAACATATACAATATATATCTGCTTATGCTGTGAGTTTATGAGAACATATATGAATATACTGTGGATTTGAGTGTGTATAAGTGTGCTGTATATATGTGCATGCCCTATGTATGTGTGCATATCTGTGTGCATGTGCATGTGAGCTGCAGAGTGTCTCACCATCCATCCGGCAGGGCAGGTGCACACCCCCGAGATGTGGTGGCACGTTCCGCCGTTCTGGCACGGGCAGCGCAGCTCACACTGGGCGCCATGGCTGCCAGCTGGACACTCATCCCCGCAGCTACCGTGTCAAAACAAACAGAGACAGTGAGCAACAGCATCAGTACCTGTGACCTTTACTTTCCTCTCCTGTCCCTGTGCTGTCTGCTCTCCTCTCTAAGCACAAGACTGGGGAAGAGATCAGGGGTAGAACTGCAAGAGAGTTTGACCAAAAACGCCAAAGCATTTCAGTGAATGTCAGAAGTAAGAAAAAGAAAAATACAGACTAAAATATCTGTTTAAGGTGTTGAGCTGCCATACTGTAACTGAGAGAGTACATGGAGTGGAACATCCTGAGGGGTGAAACAAGAATAAACAATTCTCGCTTAGCATGACCTTGCTGAGAATGGGATGGAAATTGAGACTCAATATTGACTCAATATTATTTAATGTCCTTTATGGATCATGTAAATACAATCATCAATCACTTCTTACATACAGTACATTATATAGATGCTAAGACAATAGATAATGAATAAAACATAAACAAAACAATTATATTTTTGCGGCATCAAAGGACTTGAGTCATGAAGACTCATGGAGACTTACTCAATGAGTACCTAACTCCATGCTTTAGTGTAATGTAATTGTACAAATTGATTTTTAGCATTGGTTGTTCCAAAGAAAAAAGTATCTAAAAATCAATAAGACAGCAAATAGCTTTTCCTTTTCACAATGTGCTTCTTTATGTTCACTAGGCCTACAAACAGAGGTGGGAATTGAGAATTGGAAATTAGTTAGTAGAATTGCGAAAATAATGTTTCCATTCATTGGAATTGTATGCCTCTGACATTATCTATTTCTCTGATCAATGCTGACAAGTTTTCAGACCAAGGTCAAGGGGGGTCTCAGAAAGTGAAATTTCAAATAGAAAATACAGCTCCATATGGTTGGTCTCATTCTAAACCTCTGTGGCCTCTATAGTATAGACTCCACTATAGCCCAATGTTAAAACTGAAAAGCAGTGTAGAGACCCTTCTAAATCACCAGACAGAAAATTGATTAAGAGTTGGAGCTATAAGCAGAATCAAAAATTACATCAATACTGATCAAATGCTTTGAATCCCCTAAGTAAGTATAATACAACAATACAACAAGGAAGGTCACCATTGTTTAGAGAGGGGATCGTGGTGAACTCACAACTCTCCGGTGTAGCCGGGTGTGCACAGGCATTCTCCTGTCTCGTGGTGGCACGTGGCACCATTCAGGCACTGACAGGGCTGCTGGCAGCCGCTGCCATAGTAACCGTAGTCACAGGGGTCCTCGCAGCGCCATCCCTGGAATCCGTCGGAGCACACACAGGCGCCAGTGATGGGATTGCACAGGGCAGCGTTTTGGCACTGGCAGCGGTTACTACAGTGAGGGCCCCAGTGACCGTTGGCACAGGCTGAAACACACACACACACACACACACACACACACACACACACACACACACACACAAATGGACTGTTAGACTGAATATAAAAAGATAGACATTCACAAATCTTTGATCTCCTTCAACTCTGAACATGCGGATGACCCATTTCTGCAGCATGTCTAGGAGCCATTTACAGTAATAAATGTTTCAACAAACTCTTTCAAACATACACACAACAATGTATACAGTTTTAAATCTGATAGAGCACACTGGAACTGATCTTATCAAAAGCAGTCTGTTATATTGCTGGCTGGTGGGTTTGCACAGACTTGAAAAGCTTCTTTCCTCCATAACCCAGTGTCTGTGCCCCACTCTCATCCTCTGTGTGTCTATGCACAGTGGTTTCTGAGGGGAAGCTAGCTGCGAGGCACATGTTCTTCATTCTCCCCCAAATGCTTGATGTGGATTATCATCTTAAATGTTTCAGAGATGCACTTCAGACAGACTTTGGAGAGGCCATATGAATCAAATCTGGGCTGAGAGCCTGTCTCCTCTATCCTCACTGTAAAGTCATATTTATCATGACTCACATTATTGATCCAGCAATACACAACGGGAATTACATTTTCTGTCTAACAACATAGCAGGAAAACTAGCAGCAAACGCTCCGCCTAAATGTGAGAAAAACTTTTCAGTCACTGCACGGTAGACGGAGAGAGATGAGCTAAAAGCTCCGCTCGGGATGTAGGCAACGTTAAGCCAGAAGAATTGCTGCTGTGGTAGATTTTGTGCAAACTGATGACCGTTTACACAAACAAAGCACTTAATAATGTAAAATGCGTCTAATAGCCTACGACACATGCTACTAAACCGGTTGTCAGAAAATAGCGCTTCCCACTCGTCTAAATTCGCCTAGTAGGCTACCGCAAGTATAGCCAAAGTCCTTAAGTGTCTCTGGTATAGCCTACCTAGCCTAATATAAAATATTATTCAAGGATGTCTAGGGGCTGTAATGCTTAGTTTATCTTGCGATGAGTTCGATCAAATGTCGAGTAAGACGGTGAGACTGGTCTTGGATCAAAAAAACGTCCTCTGTTTTCTCCCCAGGCTCAGCTATTGTAACATTAACATAAATGCAAGCTTCTTTGCAGCACGGTGTTGTAAAGACAATGGCAAAACTAGCAGCAAACATGGCAATACCAATATTTGTTGATATTTCTCCATTCAAACACATACTGCAACAGTAAAGAAAACCTAGAAAAGCTTAGAAGTGATGCTCAACAAAGATCAACATACTGTAAGTCAACATAAGTCACCAATAATGAAAGTGTTACTTCGAGGCATTGTTCATGTGTTCAGGAATATTAACTTCTATCCAAACAAAACACCTTCTCATGAGGACTTATTGAGTGATGTTTTTGCCTTTGTCTGTATGTGAAGTGTTTAGAGTGTTTTTTGAGCTAGAAAGTAATACTGTAAATTCACACTAATTTACTTAGAGGCATACACACACACACTCAAATGATCACAATGAACAACTCAGCAGTGTACTACAAGTATTCCTTACTTAGACACTCAAACCTTGTCCAGGTTGAGTCTATGTAGGCCATGTAAATCTGTAAACTGATCTCAATTAAGAAGAGCACATTTTAGGTCCTTCTATTTGCATGGGCTCAGATGAAGGAACGCCATGTTTCGGTGAATTACGTAATGTCTAGCCATCAATGAGCTATCAATGTAAAGTACCGCCGCAGACAAGCAGTGACAAATTTAGACGAGCTCCATTTCAGGGAATTACAAAAGGATAAAGTATGAATAATAACAGTTGACAATTTTGAGAAAAGGTGGGAAAAGTTATTTTTTTTTTCTTGGTGGATTTGTGTGGATTATGAACGGCTGCTGAAGCTCTTGTTTTTTTTTCATCTAAATTGCTGCCTTTTGAGATTTGCCTTTTGACAGGTATGTTGTCATAGTTTTACTGAAGATCCTACAACAGTAATGTACAGATTATTTTTGTAACAGTATAGATATTTTCAGTTCAGTTCAGTTTTCAGTAACCAAATGTGTCAATTCCAACAAGTTCTGAAACAGAAACTACATGGGAACGTGCTTAAAAAGTTATTTTGATCATTGACACACTTTCAGTTACCAAAATTGAAAGATTTACACTAATATGTATCTAGTTGTTCATTAACTTCTCTCTTTTTTAAAAAAAAAAATCTAGCCACAAAAATCCATCTACTCCATCAGTATCAAAAATGAACACCACCAACATGAATGACTCTGTCACGGATAACATTTGGTCTACTACAAATGTGATAAACACTGTGGTATACAGCATGAATTTTCTTTTCGGTCTGCCAATCAACAGTTACATCCTCTGCCAGATCAAACTTCAGACAGGTTTGACATCTGAGTTCTTCACCTTCAACTTGGCTCTCTGTGAGATCATCTACTGCCTCAAATCCCCAATGCTGCTCCTCAACCTTTATGCCATTAAAGACACTCTAAGCCATCTAATGAATTTTTTTGAGGGTTTCCTTGCTATGGGGCGTCCTCTGTTCCAGACATGTATCTGTGTGGAATGTTACTTGGCCGTGATCCACCCTCTGCTCTTCCTGAGGTACAAGCCACTGAGGTATCGGCTGATCTGTTCAGCCATTGCCTGGCTGGTTGTCCTGGGATACTGTTGGGTCTCAATGGAGCTCAGATATAATGCCTTCTATGTTTACATGGTTTTGTATGTAGTTCTCTTCTCTGTGAAGCTGCTATGTAGTCTGGTGATTCTCAGGGCGCTAAGAAACCCTGGACCAGGGGAAGGGAAGACAGACAGAGAGCGAGCCGACCAAATGAAGATGAGAGCCTTTAGGACCATCACCGTGATTACGGTGTCCACTGTGGTGAACTACCTTTCTCTACTGCTTCTTATCCCACTTCAGCAAATTGTCCCTGACTCAAAATTTCGCCTGACCGTTGACATTTGTATTTCTGTGTCAATAATAACTGGGCTCACGCAACCTTTTCTTTACCTCCACAGGGCAGGAAAGCTCTCTTGCCTCTGCAGCTCTTGATTAGTAGCAGTAGTAGAGGAGATACTAATAAATGTAGTAATAGCAAAGATCATAGAATACTGACTGCTTCAACCCACTCTGATAGCAGAAGCAGTAACAGCAGCTATAGAAGCTTTACACTTAATGATCCTTTCCGAAGGTAAGAAGATGTATTTCATTATTTAATTAAAGGTGAAAGAATGCAAAAACATTTTTGTCTTGTCTTTATTAAATTAGAAGATGATGTGCATGGCTCTCGTTCAAGAGTAAACCTGAATCTAGAAAAGAACTCGATTAGCCTGGCCCTGGATTAGCACTGGCGCCCAAAGATTTTGGTCTAGTACATAGTCTGACCCAACCCACATTGTTTGATTGCAAATCAGCAAACAGTTTATAGCGATGTCTCAGAACTTGCCTGCCAAGTTGTTTGTAGTTCAGCAGCTTGTATTTTAACAACGCATTTGTTATTCTGCCCTCTACTTTCGAAAATCAACAAGTGTCATTAACATCCATAATCTTGAAGACTCATTGCCACTGAGATGTCTAAATAGATAGAAACTCGCCAACAATTTCTTATAGTCCGGGAGCCATGGGGTTGAACCCGGATTTTTTGGTTAAAGTTTTTTTTTTTGCTTTATCTTATAGATTTTAGGTAGCTCTTTAAGGTTTAAGAGGGTGCCCGGTGATATCCCTTGAGCATTTTCATATATTAACCCTTTAATGCCCTATATGCCCAAATAATGAAAAAATCACAAAAAACCCTTTACATCAGTTTCAGAACTGATATTAAATGCATCGAGTTGGCTGTATCTAATTGGTATTCACTCTTTACTCAATGGTTATTCAAATAAATCAAATGGGGTATATTTAACCCTTTCATAACTTTCCAAAATTAACAATTTACACGTTTATTTTATATTAATTACAGTTTTGCGTCAATATTGCAATTGCAATTTGTAATTTAGCCTACTACAAATATCATTGAGCATTATTAGATGCACTCAGGGAGGAAACCAAGTGACCAGCACCCAACTCCACCCCCCCCCTCCCCCCACACACCCATCCCATCCATTCCGCTCCTCAACTATGTACAGCATGCAAAATAACTACTGTATATAGCATGTGCACACACACAATAATTATATACATTGTGTAAACTAACTATATTCAGCAGGCAATCGCACACGCACACACACACACACACACACATAATGTTCTATGTAGTACAATAACTATTCAGTAGCATGCAAAATAACTGGATAGGCTTTGTATGTGCAATATGCAAACACACAAATGCACAATTTACTAGCATAAGAAAGGACTATATACAGACTTCAGATGTGAAACCCCCTCAATTTGTTTGCAATACCCTCTCTAAATCAAAAATGAGCAAAAAATGTAGGTTTGACAATTGTTTTATCCACCCCTGGATTTAATTGCTAAATCTCTTCTGCAGCTCTCCTACCTGAAAGTATGCACACGAAAATGTACAAGTCATACTGTTGACAGAACAGCTGAATTTGGTAACAAGAATCCCCCAAGAGCAACTGGGGCAACTTAGGGCCTCTCACCTAAGGAAGCTTGGGCAGATCCACAGCTGAGGGGGCTAACCCAACTGCCAGGGGTCATGGTGGGGGAGTGGGGGATGGCAAGGAAGATGGGACAGTGTGACATTGCATGTGAGGAAAAGGGCATGGTGAAGGTGTGCTCTTGTATGTGAGGAGAGGTATGTTGGTAGGGGGAGCAGTGTGCTGAAAATATGTTGAGGTGGCTATAGACCAAATATCCGCAACAAGACAGCCTGCAACAGGGCTGGACTGGGACCAAAAAGTGGCCCGGGCATTTTTGGTCATAGCGGCCCACCATGATACGCAGAGGCACGCGACAAACCAGAAGATATATGCAAACATTGTGTTGTGTCAAGTACATAAAGTGCAGTACCTTTTGCCACAAGCCCCACTGCCTAAAGTCTTGTAATAATGTCATGTGTTGAGCATTTGCACACTTTTAGGTCCATAATTTCCCCCCCATACTGAATATCTATGCTACCACTCATTTGTTGTTCAGGCCTCTCAAGTTTTGAACTCCGCTTGGAGTGAGATTTTTCTTTTTTGGCCTGGCGTAGATCTACAGTACAGTGTACATGTATGTACGTGTATAAGAGACAGTAGTCTATGTAAATGCATGTATTTTAGGTGATTTAGAGACAGACAAGGTACTGTCACCCCGAAATAATGACATCCAATGAATTCTGTGAAAAGAAATGGACAAATGGACTGGCATCAGGAGGCTGTTTTGCAAGGGCTTAAAGACAGCACTGGAAAATATAAGAATTCTGCATTTCAGAAGTATTGAATCAGGTCCACCCTGTGGTTCTGTTCTATTTTTTTAATTAGGCCACTAATGATTAAGTAGTGATGATGCATCATTATTTACTATGTATCAATAAACATTCATATAGCCTAAATATTTCTTTAGACTAGGCTATTTTATGTTTTTATTTAATTAGACCTATTTCAAAATGCCATTGTAAAAACATAGCCTAGTTGTAGCCTATAATCTTTATTTTGTTCATTATAGCTTTAACTGAAATGTTATCACTGAACCATTTGAAGAAGTACAGTATGTGCCTTTCTTTTATCTTGGCTTTTACAGTAGATTACACATTCTGTGCATATGACAAACTTTAAAAGTATTGCTATGTAAGGCAAATGCTTTAATTTGGGGTCTAATAGGCCTATTGTACTAGACCAAATTTAAGACAATGGCGTCACCAGTTGTAGTCAGGGGCGCAACTAATCACTTTTGGGGGGGTATCGTATGCGATAACATTTTGTGATGATGAGGTCATATAGCAGCCTGGCTGAGTTGTATTCGGCAGTCGGTTGTATATTTCTTACAATTGAACCAACATTTATTTAATTTCAGACATTAATGTCATTTACTGCTGAATTCTCAGTTTGATGTGATGCACATAGTCTTTTATTCTTTTGGACCTTTTTTGGATAATAATGAGGAACATGCTGGGGACAGTCTGTCTTTGCAATTTGCTAAATTCCCCTATATTCATTTTAAATAGTTTAATTGAAATGTGTCTAAACCCTTGGAGGAAATGGGCTACAGTAGCCTACCTTGTGTTTCTGAATCAGTAGCCTAATTAGCACAGGGTATTTTTTGACCAACATATCAGTCATGGGATGCCTGTCTGAAATGACCATTTCAGCCTAATATTGGAGACTACACAAAAACAGCTGGTGTTATTGCTACCTCATTGTAGATCTATACATTGGTATGCCTTTGACTTCCACTGTTTTTGGAATGCATACAGAACTACAGTTATTCGAAATAATTAATTAATTTGAAGGATAAACCATTATCATAGCAACTAGTGACCACTATAGATGGGTTGCACTTGTGGCATTCTTTCAAATGAGATATGTATGGCATTTGGGAGAGAAAAATTGTCCGAGTTATTAAATAGAAAAAAAAATGATAGATTTTGAACTCATAAGCGCACGCGACCGCATCACAATATTAAATGCGTTAGCTATTTTTATATCGCAAAGGGTCGGGTGGTGGGTAGTGGTAAGGACAATTTTAAGGTTACCTGCTGTCATTCATGCACAATAATCTTTGGCATATGATCTCACGTGCTTTCATCTTTGTCTTTAGCAATTTCTACCTCGGACAGGTACTTTTTGCCTTCTCAATCTTGCTTCAAACAGGCGCACATGGGCGCACTCCTCAATTTGAGGTGAATTAAAACTGGGCAATAAAGTAGAGGGGAGGGCTGTTTCTTACATTATTTTAAACTGCAAGAAGTTCAACGCGGTTATGATGAGCTTGTGGGTTTGTGCTTTTTTATACATTAATGTCTTGTGCATCTCTCACACGTGTATTGGAGAGGTGGCACTATGAAACGTTTGTGTGTGCAACCTACAACATGTGAAAAGGAATTTTTCATAATTGTAAACGAAGGCATATTTTGGTGTGCCCGATGTCCTTCAGGAATTTCTACCAATGGCCGCATTTTGTGATTCAAATACCGTCGCAGCCGAAAAAATATTAAACATACTTTTTTTTTTTCACGAAATTATGACGGTCCGGCCCAAAAATATGCGTCGGCCCACCGGGCATTGCCCGGTACGCCCTATGGCCAGTCCATGCCTGGCCTGCAACGTTATAAAACCAGCCATGTTCTAAAACTCCAAAACTGCTATTTGACATTTTGAATCATGCGATGGCTTGCAACTTCATTCGACAATTGATTCACGCTGCTGCAACTCCTCTTTAAAATTCAAATACAACACATTGTCTCGCAGCGCTTTACAGACAGTGTGGGGAGTACCCATGAGTAACAGGGGCAAGGAAAAACTCCTTGCTTATTTTATCACTATTAATTCATTTATAGACAGAAACCTTGGGCAGATCCACGCCAACCCACCTGCCGAAGGTCTAATGGAGTATCTGTACAGTCGGTAGTCTGATACATAGATTGACCATGGTTTACACAGAGTAACAGCATGAAAACAGAATGTTGTCTGAGAGTTACTATGGTAGGATGAAAACTCATCTCATCTGATCTCGTTGCGGATCTTCAGTCTGAATTGGCCTTTAGAAGCTGTCTGACTGTGTGTGTGTGTGTGTGTGTGTGTGTGTGTGATGGGAAGGGGGTGGGAATTTGATGGTAGGGAGATGGAGTGATGGAAGTGGTGGTGTTGGCAGATTGTGCTGTATGCTCAAGGGTCAAGGGACCTTCCTGTGTGTTTTCAAGGGTCAAGGGATCTTCCTGTGTTTTGTATGTGGGCTTATGAAGGTGACATATAATGATAATGACAGGAGTAGTAGTGTACTGCAGGTGTGGTGTAGTAGGTGAGTGTGTGTCTTGAGGGAGACGGGCAGTGTGCCGTGTGTAAGTTGAGGGAACTTAAATAGGCAAGCATGGGGGGATGAATGTCAGTGATGATATAGTCTGTATATAATTCCAGTTCCTAAGAAGCCACACCCTAACTGAATGATTTCAGACCCATGGCCCTCACTTCACTCATAGAAGACCTTTGAAAAACTGTTGCTCCATCTATTAAGGATTCAGGTGCACCATGCAGTGGACCCTCTGCAGTTCGCCCATGAAATGAGAGTGGAGGACGCTATACTCTACTGCCCAGGGTGTACTCTTATCTGGACAATGGCGGCAGTGCTGTGAAAATTATGTAGTTGTTTTTTACTTGTCCAGTGCTTTTGACACCATCCAGCCCCTGAAAGACAAACTGCTGCAGATGAAGGTTGATACCCCACTGGTGACCTGGATTACAGACTACCGGTACCTCACTGATAGACCCTAGTTTGCGAGGCTGTGGTCTGCAGCACTGGTGTGCCACAAGGGACTGTACTCTCTCCTGTGCTGTTCAACTTGTATACCGCTGACTTCAGATGCAACTCTACATCATGCCACATGCAGGTTTTCTTCTGTCCATTCCTAATGGTGGAGTGCATTAGGAATGGACAGAAGTAGGTGTACAGGTGCCCGATGGAGGACTTTGTGGGATGGTGCAGAGCCAACCATCTGCAGCTGGATGCCACCAAAACAAATGAAATGAAGCCTGTTGATGTGGAGAATGTGAACACATACAAATACCTTATCCTGAATCTTGACAATTAACTGGATAGGTCTGCTAACACTGATATACTGTACAAGAAGGGGCAGGAAAGGCTCTATTTCCTGAGGTGAAGGAGGTCCTTCAGTTGATGTTCTACCAGTTTGTAATGGCCAGTGTCTTGTTCTTTGCAGTGTTGTGTTGGGGCGATAACACTAAGGGATGCTGGACGTTTGGACAAGCTGGTATGGAAGGCTGGCTTTGTAGTCAGCAGTGAGCTAGAGGCACTGACCCGAGGTACAGGAGAAGATGACCCCTGAATAGGCTCCTATCAATAATAGACAATGAGTCATCCACTACACAGTAGCTGTGAAGCACGTTCAGCAGCAGGTTATCTTGGTTATGCTCAGACTGCAGAAGTCTTTATCCCTAGGCCCATCCAGCTGTATTATGCCACACAGTATTATGCCCCTACTGTCCCCATAATCATTTTACTTGATGGACTTGAACATTTCTACATACAGTATACATAGAGTAGACAATGTACAGAAATATCAAGCTGTTTTGGCTAGCCAGGTTATCATGACAAATAATGACGTAAAATTGTAGTGGTCTGGAAACAGTGTTCTCAGAAGCTGCTGTCTATCAATTGTGCAGGCATTAGCTTTGTATACTATTGTATGCAATTGGGGTTACAAACCATTCAGACCATAGGAATATTTGTGTTATATTGTGGAATATTTGTGTTAACCAAGCATCATCAACATTTTGGCTTTGTGGACCTCACTCCTGTGGGTTATGGATTCAGGCCTAGGCGTGTGTGATTGCCAGAGCTAGTATGCTATTGAAACTTGTTGGCTATACATAGCTTGCTAGTTTTGTCATCCACACATCCCTACAGAAGTAAAAACATGAATAAAAAAATACAGCATATGCCTGATTATCTAAGGCTGTAGCCTTAACTACATGAGAAATAGGCTTTTTTTAAAGCCCCGCCCCCAATTACATGACCCCGCCCCCAAATGATGACCACACCCCCGTCTAGGCCTTATAAAGGTCTTGTACACAAAACAAATATGCTGTAGATCCTTGAATGAAAACATGGTGAGAAATGCTATACTCATCAAGACTGCAGGACATTCCAGGATTAATATCCAAAATTGCTAATATCCGAAATTCGTGATGGCACCAGGTACACTCTCTTATCTTAACTAGCAGACCTTGAACAACAAGAAACAGCAAAAAAGAAACTTTAACCGATGAAGCCAGGTTTGGCCAAATTTTGTGCTTTGGCTCCCAAACAATGCGTAATAATAGGATTTTTAGACAAAGCCCTGCCCCTAACCAAAAGCCACGCCCCCAACAATGACCCCACCTCCACCCTAGGCCTTTTACACATCGTACTATCTTAACAAACACTGCTGTAGACCCCTGAATGTACACTTCATGCATAATGTCAAAAAAATGATATTCATTAAGACTGCAGGACATCCCAATAAGAAAGGATTAATATACAAAATTGCTCAAGGGATATCACCGGGCACCCTCTCTTTTCTTAATAAGTAGACCTTGGACAACAAGAAACAGCGAAAAAAAAAAACTTTAACCGACGAAGCCAGGTTCAGCCAAATTTTGCCCTTTGGCTCCCGGACTATTACTACTGAACGTGGAAGTTGGGAGTGTGAGAACCAGGTGAGAGCAGAGCAGCAGACAGAATACATCAATTACAAACAGAAACATATTCCAAGACTTGTATGATATTGTTCCAGACTGTATGATGGAGTCAACAGCCAGGTAAAGGCCAGGCTAACACTGGATAGCAGACTTGTGAAAAATTTAATAATGCCAGAATTTAATTTAATTTAGTCCAATAAATGAATGTGGATTTGAATTGGCTCCATCCAGGAAGTGGAATTGAATTAATTGCAATTCAGAGAAATTCATTACATATCAGTGAGAATGTGATACTCTTCCATTTCTTCCAAATGGAAGACACATATTCCATAGCAGTAAGTGCACAAGTTTTGAGACAACATGACATTTTTTAAAAGCTAAAAAAAAAGGACTATGTTTCAGGTAAAGCTTGAGAGGTCCCAATTCTTACAAAATATGACTTAGAGACAATAACAATTAACATCTGAACATGTCAGGCATCAATGCACAGGTCTAATGTCAGAATAACAGACCCCTATTGAGTATTATTTGATGTTAATTTGACTAAGCACCAGTACCAGTAAGAGTACAGAATATTGACTGACAACATTATTATTAACACTGTATATGGTAGTCAAAGCATAGTTGGAGATGTGGAGATGTGTGGAGATGTGGTTGGGTAGTGCAGAGCTATGGTTGGTGTTCCAATGAGGGCCCTGTCATTGTATTTAATAATCTCCACACTTCAGTCCTCAGTGCCTTGTTTTGAATATTTGACCCCCAATTTTAGCCTTCTATATTTGTTATGTTTCAAATACTAGGTATTTTCCTGTATCCTGTATTTTTTATTTTTTTTGTTTTGTTTACATGGACCTGATTTTGTTCTCTATTCATTGTGTCTGTTGTTTCCTTACCTCCAACCTATACATTTTTTGCATAGTATTTAGCCACTCCTTCTGCAATCCTTATCAGTTATAATTCAGATTGGTGTCTTTTTAATATTGTAATCTGTGCTTTGTTTATTTAAGTTAATAAGTATTTAATAATGTGGGCCCACCATCAAAAAAATCTTGCTTTATGCACCTTTATGCATTCATTTCACAATCTCAAATGTGCATATTTTTTTCAGCTCCAACTTGTCATACACAACACACAACACAGACATGCCCATTCTTCTTCACTTCATTCCCAGTCCATATTTGCTTTGGCCTTGAGCATATTTGCCTAATAGAGGAAAATGATAACCATAGGTGTGCTTTCATTCCATCAATACAAGCCATGAGGAAAAAAGACTGTTTGAGTGCACATCTATAAGCCTAATGTAAAGTAGGACCTTCAAGGTAAAGTAGTACACTGGGTGGCTGAGGATTATTGTATGTTTGCAAACCAATAGCCAATATCATTATTTGAAGTTTACAGTGTATCACATTGTGTAAAATAATTTTAAAATAAATTGGATGTAAACAGATGCCATGCACGCTTAGATTACTACAATGCTTTCTAAGGTAACTGAAAATATTTAATTTTGTGATTCAACTACAACATTATGAAATAATCATAGAATAATCTCATTTTCATTTTTCATTTCATTTCATTTAATTTCCTGTTGGTCTTATTTTTACAATATTTTATCAACTGAGGGTTTTTTTTAATCAACATCAAGTTTTGTATCTTTCATCTTTCAACTCATTTACCAGCATCACTGACTGCGACCAAATGGCTGCACAAGAAGGGAATTTATCCATGACCTTCCCTGGAGCCTCCACTAACAGCACAGACCAAAGCATTCTTATCTTTAACATTGGTGTCGTCTTAAACTTCCTGTTCAGTTTGCCACTCAACATCTATTCCATGTGGGTGATCATAACAGGACCCGGAATCTCAAATGGCTACTTCTTATTGCATCTGCCCACGTCTGAGATCCTGGCCAGTACAGGTGCTCTGTTGTCTCCGGTGGGTTTCTACATGCAGGTAACCGCTCTTGTCAGCACGGCACACTTTTTCTTCTGCATAATGGGGATTGCTCGTTCTCTGTTCCATTTCTGTATCTGTGCGGAGCGCTACCTAGCAATAATCCACCCCGTACTCTTTCTAAAGTACAAGCCGCTGAGGTACAGAGTGGTGTGCTCCACAGTGATGTGGCTGTGCATCTTCAGCCTATGTGTTATTCCTGTGTTCAATAATTCTCTGCTGCTCAAATTGTGGTGTTGTGTTGCAGTGCCCCTGTTTTTAGTGATAGCGTTCTGTTCGCTGGCAATGCTTAGAAGGCTAAAACAGGCCGGTCCAGGGGAAGGGGAAAACAGAATGAAGAGAACCAGTCAAGTCAAGACAAAGGCCTTCCAGTTAACTACAGCCAACCTGGTGGGCATGTCCCTGGGTTACATGTCACTGGTGTTCATGGCGGGACTTAGCCAAAGTGCATCTGAGCACAACAATGCACTCAGGATGTATTTACTTATAGTGATGACAATAGGATTACTCCAGCCTGTCGGGATCATTCAAGAGAGAAAGAGACTGTGCTTCTAATCTGTAACTATTGCTCTGGTCCTCAGTTTTAGATTAATTGAATTGCATGTTAGCCTCGTGTTGGGGTTTTATTTTAAATTATTGAAAAAAATGTGTTAATGTCAGCTTTGTTTTCCTTTTGTTCCTTGAATAGTTTAATGTGTCGTTGCAATCACACTAGACTGTCATATGGTAAACCTGTAACCAAATAGTTCTTCATTTAATTACTGTATACAATGTTGAGTGTTGAGTAATTGATAGATAAATCTTTTTTTTTTTTTTTCAAATTACACTGATTAAAATTTCTAAAAAAAATTACATCAAATGTCTGCAATTCTCTCCAATCTATACAACAAAAGTATTTGATAACACTTTCTATGAAGCCAGTATTTACACAGAATTATTATTGCATTCATAATGCATTCATAATGATTGAGACCCATACTTAACCTCACTCACGTCAGATGCAGTGCCCCCTTGAGCGCAAACATCTGATATCGTGGCCATTGAAAGGAATTTCAGGACCGAGATGGAATTGACGGAAGAAGGAACACTTATATTATGCGAGTTATTTAGTTTATTATGGCAATTATGCCATACTGGCGTTTATGTTTGTTTGGAAAAGTTGAGAAACTAGAAATCGCATTGCATCATGGGATGCAACGGGTAGGTTTCGATGCAATTATATTGTATTTGCGCTTTACAAACAAAATTGGATTGAGGGCATAAGGAAATGCACTTATGGTTTTGTCTTTGTTTGGTACAAAACAGTCATTCCCTTTTCATCCATAAGGCAGCACAAAAAAGGTGTCTTCACTAAAAACATCAACTGCAGTGAATATATCCAGTGGTACTACTTCCATTCACCATGACACATTCAAGCCCATTTACTATGCACTTGCAACAGCTGAAATAGCTTCTAGTTGGTTGTTTGGATTACCAGCAAACACCTACACACCTGTTTCATGGCTCTCAGAGATTCAGGACAAGATGGACTAATCAGGACAAGATGAAGGCAATCAAGATAATCTCAATCTTCTGGTGAATGAAGATAACATCCATCCTATTGTTTGCTACTCTGGCATCTCTCGGTAAGAATATTCACAGGTCTCATCTATCCGTCCATAAGGCAGAGAGACTATCCTGGTGTACTTAGGCTCTTTGGTGCAGACATGGGTTGGAACTTGTGAAATTGTAAAGCACGGTACACGGTACTGACAAGCATGGTAATTTACATGTTTATGTTTTTTTTTTTTATTATTCCACTATAGCCATCTCACTCTTCTTGTGTAAGATGTGTAAGAAGTGTAAGATAGATAGTTAGCCTGAGGATATCATCATCAATATTCAGTCAGGTATTTACATCTTGGGAACACCCATCTCGTTTATCATTCCATATTATGACCAAACATGGAGGCTTAACATAACCACTGAACACTGAGTACAGATAGACATATAGACACAATACAAACTCATTTGTTTAACTAGTGTGATGATAGGTCAAGTGATATAGAAAGTCCCTAAAGAAAGCAGCATTTAACTGGTGAAAAATAGTACAACTGTCAATCATTCAATCATTGAAGGCTTTTGTTTTATTTTTGTTTTTTTCTACTTGATTACAGACTTCAAACACGTATAAAATAAAAAGACAATTGACTAATGAAATACAGAAAAATGACCATCCAATGGTGTATGCTTGTACATGTCCAGGTGCATCCACCTATTTGCATGTAAGATATAAGCTGACTTTATACGTTTCGGTTCTATGTGATTCCACATGCAAGTTTAGGGCTGCTTTTGATGTAAATGAAGACTGTTTTTCAGAGCGAGTGTTGATGCAGCGCAATGCAGGAAAGACAGACAGAGGTCTGCAGATATACTGACTGGAGTCGCATCTACTTCCATTTGCTGGTGTGGTAGGTGTCTCTTGTAGGATATATACTCAGATTAATATTGTTTCTTTATAAAACTAATGATGTTGCTCTCCATATTAATTCTGGTATTGTTTCAAAGGAATAATAATATATGCCTAAGACACTGTGATGTGTATAATACTTGTAATAATAATAATAATAATAATAATAATAATAATTAAAGCCGCAAGCGGCGATGACGGGCCCTCGCACCAGGTGCACCGCAAAGAGTGCATACCGCAAGAATGGTGCACAGTGAATGCACATTCACTCGGAACAGGTGTGCTTTCTTTGTCTCACCCTCATTTTTAAACTCGCACACACTCACACTCATTCTCACACACGCTATCTCTCACGCTATCTCTCACACACTCACTCAGTCTGCCTTTTACACTCTTTCCCTTAGTAGGGGCGCTACAGAGTTTCAGAGTCATACTGTATGATCAGAAGATGGTCCACAGTCTGTGTACCAACTTTTGCTATGATAGGTCAAACTGTTTCTAAGTTATAATGTTTGACCACAAGGGGGCATTAAAGAGTTTCGATTCATGGTTATGCGTGGTCAGAACACGGTCAGGAGTCCATATACCAAGTTTGGATCAGCTACGTCAAACCGTTTCCAAGTTATCATATTAGACCACTAGAGGGTGCTACAGAGTTTCGATTCATGGTTATGCGTGGTCAGAACACGATCAGGAGTCCACATACCAAGTTTGGATAAGCTACGTCAAACCCTTTCCAAGTTATCATATTTGACCACTAGAGGGCGCTAGAGAGTTTCGATTCATGGTTATGCGTGGTCAGAACACAGTCAGGAGTCTATATACCATGTTTGGATAAGCTACGTCAAACCGTCTCCAAGTTATCATATTTGACCACTAGAGGGCACTTGAGAGTTTCGATTCATGGTCATGCGTGGTCAGAACACGTTCAGGAGTCCATATACCAAGTTTGGATAAGCTACGTCAAACCGTTTCCAAGTTATAATATTTGACCACTAGGGGGCGCTAGAGAGTTTCAGTTCATGGTAATGCGCAGTCAGAACACAGTCCGGAGGCACGCCCATGGAGGGTCTAGATAACATCCCAGTCAAACCATCTATGTAGCAGTGAAGTTTAAGACTAATCGGGTAAAGCATTGTCAATTTCTGGCACATTTCCTGCTTGACCAGACGGTGGCGCTATAACAGTCACGCCCACGGGGTGTTTAGATATCATCACAGTCATACCATCTATGAACCAGTCAAGTTTCAGATCAATCGGGTAAAGCATTGTCAATTTCTGGCACATTTCCTGCTTGACCAGGTGGTGGCGCTATAACAGCCACGCCCACGGGGTGTCTAGATATCATCACACTCATACCATCTATGAACCTGTGAAGTTTCAGACCAATCGGTTAATGCAGTGTGATTTTATGACACACTTCCTGTTTCGTGATGAGCTATTAAAATCATACAATTTCATAATATTGTTATTCCAACATATTTCGTAATTATCAAAAATCCGTTCGCAATTTAGCATCAGCAGCATCTTGAGGTCATGTACACCAAATTTCACTTCAATCTGACATACCGTGTCCGACAAGTACGTTAAAGTTCACTGTGTCTCCAAATTTTTACACTCCTTATTACCTCACTTCCTGTTGGGTGTGGCTAATGCAATGTAATACGAAAGTTGTTCGTCTTGGGGAGACACACACACCTACCAAATTTTGTGCGCGTAGCTCAAAGTATATGTCAACCATGGCACTTAATGTCAATTTCTGTAGTGGTTCCACCTTGCCAGATGGTGGCGCTGTAACAACCACGCCCATTAAGTGTAGGAATATCATCGTAATAATAAGATCTATAAACGGTATGAGTTTCAGGCGATTTTATCAATCCAGTGTGATGTTATGCCACGTTTCCTATTTTTCATTTTTTCTCTAATTTCATGCATCCGCCATCTTGAATTTGTAACAGGTATGAAAAATCCCTTCGCAATTTGACATGAGCAATGTCTTGGTATCATATCTACCAAATTTCACAGGAATCTGACAAACGGTGTCCAAGGAGTATGTTAAAGTTCATCATGAGACCGCCCCATAGAGCCCAAGGTATTTTTTTACTTTAGGGGGCGCTACGGAGTCCCTGGGCCACACCCGGGTCTATACCTCTGTAAACCTCCAGTGTTCCAGACTTCCAAGGTGTGTGCAAAATTTTGTGAGTTTTCATGCACGGGAAAGGCTCCACCTGGGCCCGTTCCGGGCTCGTGCACCTCGGTGCTCGGGCCCTAATAATAATAAGAGATATATATATATATATATATATATATATAGAGAGAGAGAGAGAGAGAGAGATTTATGTAATTTATATAATTGAAATGAAATGAAATAAAAGGAAATTTCATTTCCAATGTTTATGCTATAAATCCAACATACAATCAGTATCTGTTTTCTCTTCCAGTGAAATCATCGACTCTATCGACTTTATGGACTGGACTGTTCCTGTGAAGTCCATCAGTATGGCAGCAGAACATACTGATAATGCTACTGCCAACCCTTCTGATTTAGGAACTATTGTTTTTGCAATGACAATATTTAGTACAGTTGTTAACCTTCTTATTAGTTTACCAATGAACAGCTACGTTCTGTGGTTGATAACTATGGATGTGAGGATGAGAGGAGTCCATACTGAGTTCTTCGCTTTACACCTAGCTGTGTCAGACATTTTGTTCTGTCTCAGTTCTCCTCTGATACCTGTGGTCTCTCAGTCAGGAGATGACCACCTCCTCAGAGCTCAAGGCTTCTTTGCAGGTTTCATGACCACTGCTCGTCCCCTGTTCCTGACTTGTATCTGTGTGGAATGGTATCTTGCTGTTGTGCATCCTGTGCTCTTCCTGAAATTCCGACCAATCAGGTACAGGGTGGCATGCTCAGCGGTGGCCTGGCTCATAGTCCTGCCCTCCTGTCTGATCAATTCTTTTCATTACCTAATAACTGTTCAGCTCTGGTGTGCTGTTGGTCTGCCTTTGTTTCTAATTATGCTGTTCTGCTGTCTGGCTGTCCTATGCACTTTGAAACAGCCAGGACCAGGGGAACGGGAGAGACAGAGGGAGGTGGAGGAAGTCAATCGGACTAAATTGAGGGCCTTCAAAATCATCTTGGCTATACTAGTGACCATGATAGTATCTTACATACCACTAGGGATACTGCTGGGTTTAGGTATTTCAGGTAGCTTAAGTAGAGTGCAATTGGGTTTAGCAGGCTCAGGAGTCTTCTGTGTCATACTGTTAATGAGCTTCCTACAGCCCTTACTGTACCTCCACAGGTCAGGGAAACTGCCTTTTGTCACTTCCCCCGAAATAGACAGAAGGGAAATGTAGGGTAGCACTTTATAATAACTGTCCTCTATAAATGATTATTAAACAGCTTTGTTAAACAGCTTATTAACATCAGTAAGACATTATTTGGAAAGTTAGTGGTTTCAATCAGTTAGATGACTTAATTCCATGAAAATTTTCAATTTTATAATTTAGTCAAAACAAACTGTAAACTAACTGTTAACTAACTAACTAACTGATGAACTATTTAGTGAAATTTCTCAAAATTACAGTTACCTAACTATTAACTTTTATCTATTTACAGTTAATTAACTACTTACTGGCATTAATAAGCTGTTTAATAACCATTTATAGAAGACTGTTATTATAAAGTGCTACAGATGTAATTTCATTTCACAAAGTCTAACTGGTATGGTGTCTCTTGAGGGATAGCATGGTAAAGTAAAAATAAGAAGATGTAGGCTTACGTTAGTGTTAAAGGAATAGTCCACCTCTTTATGAAAAGTGGTTATTCACCCCCTTACCTGGAGTTACATAATGTGGGTAAGAACATTTTGTCTCAGTGCATACATTGTCCTAGTCTAGCAACCCCAATTTTACCTTTAGCTTAGCATAGGCACTGGAAAGTAAAGTTGGCCAAGAGTTGCTACCTGGCAACTCTGCATTTCAGTGCTTATGCTAAGCTAAGGCTAAAAAATGGGGGAAATTGGTCATGCCATACTTGGAAAACACAAGACGCACTGAGACCAAAATGCTTTTACCCACATAACTCAGAGTAAGGAGGTGAATAACCAATTTTCATAAAGAGGTGGACTATTCCTTTAATAGTAGTCCTATTTTGAACTATTTTTGCATTTTTGTCAACAGGATGAAACGGACTGTAAGATGTTGTTGACTTAGTAATGTCAACTGTGCCTTCAGTTCTATGGCTCAGTCTATTTATCATCCTTCACTCAACTGCCTAGTGGAGACAGGTGTTTAAATGATTACATATAAAGTCATATCTAGCTTTCTTTCATACAAAACATTTGAACTGTCACTGTTTCTAAAATTTGATCTCCACTCCTATAAAATATAACATAAACATGTACACAAAATTACACAGAACAGGTTTTACTTCTTGTTAAGAGTATATGGCTTATTTGACTGCTCTTGCTCGTATGTACATCAAAACCATTTGCTGGACTACAGACTTGCCAGACACTCACTGTACAAAGCGAACGGCTCAAAAATAAAAGATATGAAATTAATATTTTTTTCATCCTTGTCCCTTTGATTCTGATTGCTGCTCCTTGTGTAGGAGCACACAATAGTAATACTGTTTGTCAAATGAACATTTGAATGGGTGTTTGTTTGCATAGTGTAACGATCGCCTATTGATGACGTGTATTGTTGTTGCCCCCATGCGCTTCTTCTGTTGTCCCTTTTTGACATGACAGGCGTGGATGCCTTTTTGTTTTGTGTAACACTTTATTCCTGCTACCACTGATTCTGTCTGCCCGTCCGTTTTATGGTGTCCTTCCTGGTAATAAACTACGGAAAGTATTTTTCGTTTACTTTGTGTTTGTCAAATCTTCTGGCCAGCCAGATCCTTACAATAGCCTATACTGTACATCCGTAAGTGTCCTCACTGTGGGGCCCTTACACAGTTTGTAGAGTTGAGCATGCAGAGCTTAAAGGTGACATAGAATGAATTAACTGAGTATTGTACCTTGTTCTCTGATATTAAAATACAATATTTTATTATTTTGTCAAAAATAAGATCAAGTGATATTTTACAAGCCTAACTAAAACCTCATATTTGAGATGTGTATTGTGATGGGTTTTTTGCCTAAACAACGCCTCACTCTGGCCACCTTTATTGAACTGCAATGGCTTTGCGCTATTTGACATCACTTGTAGGCTTTGTTCTAATTCGCCCATGTTTTATTGGCTATTTTTAAATTTAAGATTTCCTTAAAGAGGGCAGAACCATGCCTCATGTTCATGATAGCTCTTTGAACGCCGAACTAACAACAGATACATCTGATGCGGCCTCCTCATCCAGCAGCTTGGCTTTTTTAGAACGGGGTCGGCACAACAACAGCTCCAGCAGAGGACGAGGGAGAGGTCGAGGCAGACCCAGGACCGGCAAACCCCGACACGCAGACGCACTCGAAGGGGCAATAGACGGAGGACCACCAGGGCAGAACACGCGTTTTCGGAGCCTTCGGAAGTGAATGTATTCAACTTGTCAAGTAAGTCACTTACTGACATTCAACTAGAAGTATTAAACAAAGGACTGTCATTTGTTCCATCATCTCCAATGAATGACTTTGACGTCAAAACGGACTTATTCCGATTTATGAGAAATATCAGATTGAAGGAATTCTTTGGAGAATATAAAGAACAGACGGACAATGATGTTGACAATGTTGAATCAATGACTAACGTTAATAATGACACTGATCCCAAACGAGAAAAAACTCCATTTAAGAAAAAAAGTCATTTTGTACCTCCAGGGAATCGAAATTCCTCAATTGAGACATACTGTATGCTTGTAAGCCATGATGTTGATGAACTATTAAAGAATAAGAATAATGACCGAATCCATAGTAACTTTACAAAGGAACAAAATCAGGCAGTAGAAGAACTAAAGTCTGATCCAACAATTATTGTGAAACCTGCTGATAAGGGGGGTGGTATTGTTGTGATGAATACTGTGGATTATGTTAAAGAATGTCATAGACAATTATCGGATGAGAAGTTTTATAAAAAACTCTTGAAGGACCCCACTAATGAATATGCAATGCAATTATGTAATTTTCTGATGAATTGTCTTACCCAGGGTGAAATAACTAAACGGGAACATGACTTCCTATTTAACAAGTGTCCTAAAATGGCTACTTTTTACACATTACCTAAAATACATAAAAACACCACCACACCACCAGGACGACCTATAGTTTCTGGCCTAGATTCTTTAACAGCAAACTTATCTACATTTGTTGATTTCTTTTTAAGACCTATTGTTGAATCATTACCATCATATGTCAAAGACTCTGGGGATATGATCTCTATTATAGAACAATTTCCAGCCGTCACAGATGATATAATATTAGCTAGTTTTGATATTGTGTCTTTATATACAAATGTACCCCATAATGGGGGCATTAAAGCAATGGAACATTTCTTACACCAGAGAAAAAACAAATTACCATCTAATGAAACAATTTTGCATATGGCTGAATTTGTTCTCACACACAACTTCTTTGTCTTTGATGATCAATTCTTTCTACAAGTATGGGGAAGCTCTATGGGATCCCCCATGTCACCAAGTTATGCATCTTTATATGTAGCTCTTTGGGAACAGACAGTAATTTTATGTGCAAATAACCCATTTTTTGAAAAAATCCTTCTCTGGAAGAGATTTTTGGATGACATATTCATTGTATTTAAGGGCAATGAACAAGAATTGATGGACTTTTATAACTTTTTAAATAGTAAAGTTGAGCATCTCTCCTTTACCATGGAAATGAATCCAAATAAAATGAATTTTCTAGACTTGTGGATAATTAAAGGAGAGGAAGGCCTGTATACAGACCTTTATACAAAGCCAACAGATAAAAACACCTTACTTGTGGCAGATAGTTACCATCCTTTACCTCTAAAAAACAGCCTTCCATACAGTCAATTTTGTCGACTGAGAAGAATTTGTAAAAATGACTCAGATTTCACCCAACATTTGAATAAAACTCAATTAAAATTCAAAACCAGAGGGTATGGAGAAAAATGCATTGATGATGCCACTAAAAAGATTCTATCAAAGAAAAGAGAAGACCTTTTTACACCTAGGGAGAGGAATGATACTAATCCTATTTTATTTATAACAAAATACACAAAGACATCTGAAAAATTAAAACACATCATTGGAAAACATTGGCATATTTTACAAAAAGACGAGTCAATCAAACACTTATACAAAGATCCACCTAAACTAGTCTTTAAACGTGGACGTAATTTACGGGACAGATTAGTGAAATCTGAATATGTCCCCACTCCAAGCCCACCGTCCCAAACTTTATTAAGACCTATCCCAGATGGCAACTATAAATGTGGTGCTTGTGCTCAATGCAATTCTACCACCAAAAAAACATATTTTAACCATCCACAAACAGGTAAAAAGATACAAATAAAAGGGATCATTTCATGCACTACTAAAGGTGTGATATATATGCTCACCTGTCCCTGTGGTAAAGCGTATATAGGCAAAACTTCGCGAGAATTGAAGCAGAGAATTGCTGAACACAGGAGTACTATACGATGTGTCAATACCAATTACCCAGTTGCTCAGCACTTTATTGAACACAACCATCCGATTTCCTCTTTAAAATATACTGGGATTGAAAAAATAGAGAGACCAAAACGAGGTGGTGATTGGGATACCATCTTATTAAAGAGAGAAGCATTCTGGATATCCCACCTAGGCACCCTTAGCCCTCAAGGTCTTAATGAGGAATTGGACATGAGACCGTTTATCTAACCTGTCAAATAATAATTTAATAACAATTTAAAACCATTTAGGTACTAAATTGATTATTAAAATATCCCCTGAAAGTAACTTAAAATATTTTTTAAAAAATGCCATCATAAAATATATGGCTAATAGGCTAATGCAATTTATATTATTACTTTAACAATGAATGTAATTTTCTGATTGCTGTTATTGTTGTATGAATGCAATCTTGTATTGTCTATATGTATTTCTTGTGAATGGCTTCTCTCGCCATTGATGTAATTTGGAAATGGACACTATGACATCACTTGGACTATCCCACCTGTGTATATAAAAAGTGTTTGAGTGGTACATTCCATATTGAAACCTTGACAAAGGCCAAACGGCCGAAACGTTGGTCAAAATAAACTTAAGAAAAAGAAGATTTGAGTGTGCGCTAAATTCTATTTAGAGTTAACCTTGCCTAGCAGCACCTCCAAGAGTGTGCACTCTTACATCATTGAATGATAGCTCTTTGACCATGCACAACCTCTCTTAATTCATCAAAGCCAATGTAAAAGTGTTTTTCCATTCTATGTCTCCTTTAAATGGGTGGATGGCATACTTCTGTGCACATGGCTGTGCAAGGACAAAACACACACAGCACAAGGTGATCCCCAAAATAGATATTGTTCAAGTTTAACTGCTTATCTGTAACAATGCGTGTGTGGATGTGTGTCATCTAAATGAAAATATCTTAAGAAAGTAAGAAGCATACTGTATGTAGCCTGCCTGTAGGCAATGTCAGCTGTAAAAGTAAACACCACTCTTTAAGTTCATGATGTAATAAAAGGCCCTTGACATACAGCACACTGCTCCTGATATACAGTGCAGCCATTTTAACCAATCAGCTGTGCAAGATACAGTACAGACCAAAAGTTTGGACACACCCCCTCATTCAATGCGATTCTTTTGTTTCCAGGACAATTTATATTGTAGATTCTCACTAAAAGCATCAAAACTATGAATGAACACATATGAAATTATATACTTAACAAAAAAAGTGTGAGGTTATGACAAACTTTTGGACCTGAACCCAATCAAGATGGTTTGGGGTGAGCTGGGCCGCAGAGTGAAGGCAAAAGAGCCAACAAGTTCTTAGCATCTCTAGGAAAGAATAACTGTTCAAGATAGTTGGAAAACCATTTCAGGTGACTATTGAAGCTCATTAAAAAATAAAAAGAGTACAAAGCAGTTACCAGAGCAAAAGAAGAATACTTTGATGAAACAAGAATATAAAACATGTTTTCAGTTATTTCACACTTTTTTTTTATTAAGTACATAATGCCACGTGTTCGTTTGTTTATTTTGTAGATTGTCACTGAAGGCAACAGTGATGAAAATAAAGTAAATAATTTAATGGGAAAGTGTGTCCAAACTTTTGGTCTGTATTGTATCTTGCACAGCTGACTGCTAGTGTTATGGTGCATTTTGTTTGTGTCTCTTGCTCAGTTTCAAACCACCTAGCTCATATGACCTTTTACTACTGACTGATGGCTTACCAAACAGACATTTGCATGGAAGTGGTTGTTCAGTCTCATGTCCTGGATTGAATCTGACATAATGATGGACAAAGGACACAAAGGGCCCTATCTTGCAGGCGGCGAACCATGCCTTCGCGACTCGCGCAAGCTGTCATTGCTATTTTGTGCGAGCGCATGGTTCGTTTTTCTGTCAAGTAATTCACGTTGTCTAACTAGCAAGTGACTTTGCGTCCTCGGAGGTGTGTCAAAGGTGTGGCTAGGCGCAAAGCGCAAAAGATGCTATTATACAGACGGAGAAAGGGATCCGCCAGTGACTGGAAAAAACCTGGTCATTCGTCAGTCACGCATTCCTGAAATGCTATTTTATGGACGCACAACGCAATAGGTAATGCAGTCCTTGTTCCAGCGTAACAGTGACGGCCACAACAATAATTATTACAATCGGAAAATCATTATGATGCTCAGGAAGATGTGGTTAACCACAATTTATTAGCCTGCAACAGAAAACGCGTGAGGATATAAGAAGGGGGGACGTTAAATGGAGAATCAAGTTTACTTTCGCTTTCGAATGAATATTCCGAGATATCTATCAGGACTAAATCAGCTTCCTTCGTGTCTTGTGCAGCCTGTAGACATCAATTTAATATTACCATACCCATTACGGCTCTGACTATGACTAGACCCGACGTGTGAGCTTGCTCGCTATTCAATATTTTAATTTCTTTAAATGCACAAGGAGGAGATCAGCTGGTGTGATAGCAATTCACCAGGCGCTTTGCGCTGTTCGTTCTTAAAGGGTATGAGAGATTGATCTGTCATTGGTTATGTCTGTGTTACACCCATAACACACCCATGATTAATTAGGCATCCTAAGTCCAACCTTTTTGGACTTTGCGCCGGCGCAAAGTTCATTTTCTGCGCTGTGAAAGTAGCAAAAAGCCGCCGACACGCCCCCAAAACCATATGCGCCATCCGTCAAACAACAGTTGACTTTGCGTCGTCAAAATAGGGTCCAAAGACTTACACGTCTGTAAGGGTATTAGACTGACCCATTTGTGAGAAAACACACAGCTACACTATATTCAGCTGTGAGTCATCTGCCAATTGGATTCATCTGGTAGGTAGAATGTTTTCCTACTAGAGATTGTCATCCATGATGTTGAGTACTGGCAACACTTTACTCAGGTGAGTACATTCATAACAGTTGTCATAAACTCCCAAAGCATTTATGTCTCTTTCATAAGATATGACACAGCATTCAACTTTCATAAATGTGGAAGAGAAGAAGGTCAAATCTTAGTATTTCATGAATATCGAAGTCTAAATCAAATGTCACTTTACTGTACAAATTGTAAAGTAATTGTCTTTGAGATTAATAACCAGTATTTCTGGACCCTGATTGACAATGTGATATGATCTGGTAAGGTTTAAATTAAAAAATGCTGCTTTGCAACTCTAGTATGTAAAAATTATGATCAAAACAGTCCTGTGGTCACATTAGAGTCAGTGGGCTAGTCCACTATCTGATGAAGCCTATCATTTGAATCTTTGCAGCTTTAATCTTTTGCCTACCTTGCCTGCACTCAAACATAGAAATAGCAAGAATAGTAATGTTACCATCCAGGCCATCTTTAGAAACATGTTTGTTTGCCGTAACATCAGAATCAGAAAAAAATTGGATCGGTATAGGTCGGGGTTTTTTTTTAGTCAACAGTCCAACAAAACCAACATTTTGGCAGGTCGATGAGTGCTCCTATACTATTCTCACTCCCGCATGACTCCTGCATGACAACACTTAAAAGTAGCGTAGCCCTCTGTTATGAAAGCATTTAGAGGCAGGAGCGCGTTGAGTTCCTTACCCTTGGCTGTAATTTCAGTCGAAAGTTTTGAGCCTATACTCCTATATTATTGTCTATGAAATAGGCCTATTGCCTAGCTGACTAGCATCTGAATTTGTTGAAGTGCTCTATTGTTTTCTTTGACATCGAAAATAGAGAGTTGTGCTACATTCTGTGTGTAGCCTGACATAACGCAGCTTGTAGCTGCGTTGCTGTCCACCTATCCAAAGTTGCAGTTTCTCATAGTCATAACCTTTTTTTTCATCAAATTAACTCAACATGAAAACCATGCATTGGCTTATAAATATGGGCGATTTGCGGGAAAAAATAGTTCACTCGGTTGCTTTACAATATTATGGTCGGCTGAAAATATAAAATTCAAGTCGGGCTCAATTTCAGTCGGTCAGATTATGGCAAACAAGAATAATTTGAAGGATGGCCCCATTTAGGTAGGTTTAAAACGAAAATGCCCATCCTGTTTTGAGACTTGACTTTTATTTTGATTGTGTTGCCATTCTGTCTTCCACATCGATGAAAGAAAGTGTATGAATATTGAGTCATGTCTTATGAAAAAGTGTGTGAAAGTGAGTGTGTTATGCACTCAACTGTCAAGTAAAGTGTTACCCTTTATTATTACACGGCTCTTTATAAAGCTGTAGAATGCTCCATTCACTTCAATGGGATTTTCCAATGTTTTACGGTCTGATAATTTTTAATAACGGACCATTGCTAAGTAGGCTATAACAGACCGCTGTCAAGCAAAAGTGAAACAGAACGCAGCCTTAACAATCAGCTGATCTGTAACAGTTAACAGAATGCCTCTTTTCTGTGGACGGTAGCCTATTAGCCATCTTAATCATTAAATTTACCTTTAAAGCAGTGATAAACAAGGTTGCATGTTATTAATATCTACAGTAGTTAGCCGTGTAATACGCGGGATTCTCATATCTCCCGACAGAGTAATGCCAATGCCTTGCACTCTGAGATATGCCACGATAATGACCGCCTCATCGAACGTTATCCCCTTACTTCTTACATATCCTTATAGTTTCAAACCGTTTTACCATTGATCCAATTTGAGTGAGAATTTTCTTAATATGTATATCTTATTACATCTTACTAAAGATATCAATAACATGGAAATGGGGCATTGTTTGTCATTGCTGTCAACCTACAGATCAGCTGAATGGTTAAGGCAACATTTTGTCTCTGTCTTTGTTTCAGGCGGCTGTCTGTCTTTCCTTGACAGTGGAAAGCCTTTTTTATGCAACCATATCCATTATCAAGAAATCAGACCGTAGAACATTAGGAAGTGAATAGGGCATTCTACAGCATTACAAATAACTATGTAGTGCAAAAAAATATACTTTGTGTATGATTGGTGGGATAGCAAAACTAAACTCAAAATGATGGCTTTATCAAACTTTTATTTTAATAAACTCAAACAAAAAAAATAGAGAGATCTAGGCCAAGTAAATTATGAAATGGACACTCATGTTGATTGTCTGTTCCAAATTCAGTTACTGTGAGAAGGGAGTTTGTGGGTAGATATGTCCATAAGTATGCCGGGATGAGGCTTAACATCAAGTCTGTACAGGGTTAGTGAAAAGTAAAATAAATATAATTTATTCCTTTTTCTTTCCACACAACAGACAAAGTGTGAAGTATGGAGCGACTTGAGGACAACCTCACAGCTATCAAACATGTGTGTGAAACAAATGGCACACTTCCCATCATGGAGACAATGAATGCAATTAATAATGTAGTGATGGGTATTTTCTGTTTCTTTAGCCTGCTGCTGAACATCTATGTGGTGAGGCTGTTACTAAGAGGGGCAGAGAGTCGAATCAGTGCAGAGTTTTTCACTCTCAACCTGGCCATGACTGACATTTTATATTTTATTGGTAGTCTGCTGTCAATTCCAATCAACTCTTCAATACCAATCATCTGCCAACAGCCTTTAATGAAAGTTGTGCAGTTCTTTTTTGGGTTCCATGTCATTGGCCGTACCCTGTTCCAGACCTGTATCTGTGTGGAGCGCTTCCTAGCAGTTCTGTATCCAGTGCTCTTCCTGAAGTACAAACCACTCAGATACAGGCTGGTGTGTTCTGGTATCATCTGGCTGATAACTATGAGCTCTTGTGTGGGATTAGTGTTCATGACCAGTGAAAATATGGCAGTGCTTTGGTTAGCAGTGTATGTGACTTTTTTTGGTGTGATGCTATTCTGCTGTCTGGCTGTGCTGTGGGGTCTGTGTAAGCCTGGACCAGGGGAAGGAGAGAGGCAGGGAAGGGGAGACAATCAGGCCAAGATGAAGGCGTTCAGAATAATCTCAGTGATAGCCATCTTGCAGCTCATAACAATTACGGTAACCATATTTGTATATCATGCACAGTTTAACTTTGAGTTGCTTGAGCATAACATAACTCGTCTTGTTTATTATCTATTGCTAATGAGTATATTCCTGACCCAGCCTCTGCTTTATCTTCACAGGGCAGGGAAACTACCCTGCTTAACCACTCTGTAGAATTTGTGTATTTGTTTCATGTGGATTTGTTGTATTTCCTGACAATGATTTTTGTAGTGACTGTAATTAGTAGGGTTTGAAACTGCTTGCCACTTTGGTTCCCTAGACCAAAGCTTAAGTTCACTTAAAGGTATATGGTACTTTATATATCTCCCCGGCTTGCTTCAGAATGGCTAGCTATGGCTATTCCCAATCAGGTAACACTTTATTTTAAGGATCACATCATGTTAGGCATTAATGCATAGCCTACCTAACTATAGTTGTATGAGTGACTGTGACATCAGTCATTTGCTAGGCATGTATTCACAAATTTGTTATTCATGATGAATCACGCCTTTACTCTTTATATAACCATAATAAGGACTCAGTAGGCCTTTATCTTCACTTACTCATGAGTTCTTAGTGCCAGCAGAAAAAATGTATAAACTCTTAGTATACTGTCTTAAAGAATATTCCACCGTTTTCTGAAAATTGGTTATTCACTCTCTTACCTGGAGATTTTTACTTTCCAGTGCCTATGAATGAAGGTAAAATTGGGATTGCCAGAATAGGAAAGCACATGCACTGAGACCAAAATGCTTTTACCCACATATGTAACTTCAGATAAGAGAGTAAACTACCAATTTTCATAAAGAGGTGGAATATTCTTTTAATAAATCCCTGGTAGCGGGAGAACAGCAAGCGTATGGCTAAACCTTATGTAATATTTCACTGTCCATGTTGCATATGCTTGCTTACAACTGTTCTCCCATAAGGAGTTATTCAGACAGATAACTAGGAAGTTATACATGCTTTCTTCTGAAGCTGTGTGAAGTTGCCCCCCCCCCCCCCCCCCCTCAAACCCAAAAGCTGAAATAATATTGCAGTTCGTTTGTGCTGCGTTTGCTGTTCGTGTTGTTTAAAAATACATTTTCTGACATGTGACGTCACGCAGCCCCCCCTCCACGTCCAAATCACTCCAAACAGTCTATCAGACCTGCCTTAAGCTGCCCACCCTCCTCAAACCCAAAATGCTGAAATAACACTGTTCATTTGTACTGAAAACATAAAAATAATTGTTCCGGAACTAGAGAATAAAATGCAACAGGAACTTTTTTGTTAAGGTACTTGTTAAGGTACATCCCTACCCACTCAGTGGTTACACACCTACAGTAAACCCCACTGCTCCTTGAGTGCTGCTGTAACAGGCAGCCTACTGCTCTACACTGGTGTGTGAATGTAAAAATTAATGTCCAATGTCAGATTTCATGAAAATAATTATGTAGAATCTGATTATAAATGTGTAGAAAATGTCTGTCATGTTTCTGTCATGTTATTGTTACTGGTGGATACAAATCCAATCAAATTTGATTTGGGGCCTGGTTTGAAGTCGTCACTATACAGTAAGTTGTTTTTGAGATAACCTTTAACCTTTAAGTTAAGGTTATGGCATGATTCCCTACACAACTGCAGGATGTTGCCACTTTTGGATCTACTGTATATTCCAATGCTAAATGTTGTGTTAGTTGGCAAAAAAAAATCATACATCTCCATGCTCCCTGTGTGAAAATATCGGGTTGAAATATTGCACTTGCAGTGACCCTGTAGCTAATAAGTGTACTAATATGGGTACATTTCTTTCTTTTGTCTTTTTTTTATTTCCATCTATCATGCAGTCATATACATTGTTCATTATATACAGTACATACAAAAGAATGTATCCATATACTGTAGGTTAGAATTTCTTACATCAAAGTAAAAAGCGCCTTTGTTGTTGCGGGACGCTGAAGGTTGAAAACCTATAGCCATAGTAGCCCACAAATGAGTGAGGATTGGGTACTGAACTACAGTACAATCGGCCGTAGAGACAGAAGAGAAGAGTAGGCTAACTGTGGTGATGAAGAAAGGAAACAGGTTGAGTTTTTAAATTGAAGCAACAAGGTTCCATCGCCTACCTCTAAAATAAGGTTTTTCTGTAAACTTTTTGATGAAGATGAAGATGTGAAGGTGACTAAAGAGAATGCCATTTTAAAAGCAAAAACACTGTTAACCTGAAGGTTATCTAGCCTATTGTTTGCCAAAGCATGATATTGTGCAGGCATATAAGATGTGGGCATTTTTCCTATACGCTTCTTACAGTTTGCTGAACTCCGTGGCCTTGTATCAGCCCTCCTCTTCCCTCCCCCAACCTGTTGATCCTTTCTCACATGTGCTCTGATCCTCTCTTAAGATTTGTGTAATTCATTGAGTGTTTTCAGATTTTAATAAACATGTAGGACAATCAACGTAAAAAATGGTCATCCATAGACCCTGCAATGAATCATCTGCTATTATAGAGTCAACTCTGGCAGCATCAATGTGGTTACATGCTTGGCTTGATTATATAAATACTCAACTATAGCTTTTTGAGAAAATAAAATTAGTTTGTAATTTGTGGGATTGGAAATAAATTAGGCAATATGATAAGCCTTTTGTGAGCGCAGCGGATATCAAGAAGAGTATGTCAGTCTGCTTAAAAGGTTGTGGTAATACTTTCTATGAAGCCTGTATGCACAGAACATTAGAATTACATTCATAAAGGTTTATAATGCATTCATAAAGGTCTATAACTACTACTGACATATTCATAACTGATTATATGTTCTCATGACTGTATTTATAAGGCATAATGTCATCATATAAACCTTTTGGTAACACTTTATTTGAAGGTACCGTCATAAGACTGACATGACACTGTCAGTCTAACTATGACATGACGTTGTCAAGAATCATAAAGTCATAAACTTTATAAACCTGTCATGACTTCTGACATACTCTAACCCTGACCCTAACCCTAACGATGAAAAATACCGAGTGACATTTAATGACAGAAGTCATGACGGGTGTATAAAGTTTATGACAGATTCATAACAGCGTCATGTCATAGTTACCTTCATACGGTAATTTCAAGTAAAGTGTAACCAACCTTTTTATACAACAGTTAGGTCTGGTCGAACTATCTCTGTATTGTTGACTGGTCGAGACACATTCCAAACTTAAGTCGGAGTGATGTTATCTGACGGCGACACACTGGTGACTTTATACAGCTAATAATCACTCCACCAAGATAGTGTTCTGATACAATGTAACCAGAAGGTTCCATGGCCTTTGAAGTAACGGTTACAAATTAAGCATCAACATTCCATTCTGTTCCTAGAAAGCGAAAAGTATCGGCAGCCTAAACGAGAAGACAAAAATGTCAGACGACGTATTCAATATAACGTTTGATTTAAAATATGAGTCAGATTAAGACGAGAGAGAGCAACAGCAGACGAGGGTTAAGCCTACTCCATCAGTCACCCGATGCATCCCTTTAAGGGAATAGTCCACCTCTTTATGAAAATTGGTTATTCACCCCCTTAGCTGGAGTTACATATGTGGGTAAGAGCATTCTGGTCTCAGGGCATGCGTTGTCCCAGTCTGGCAACCCCAATTTTATCTTTAACTTAGCATAAACACTGGAAAGTAAAGTTGCCAGAGAGTTGCTATCTGCCAACTTTGCATTCCAGCGCCTATGCTAAGCTAAAGCTAAAAAATGGGGAAAATTGGTGAAGCCATACAAGGAAAACACAAGCACTGAGACCAAAATGCTTTTACCCACATATGTAACTGAGAGTAAGGAGGTAAATAACCAATTTTCATAAAGAGGTGGACTATTCCTTTAAGCCTCAAAGAGCTGGACAGCATCAAATAGCTGACATGAAGTGAATACCGTAAGCGGCCGTTCACACTGAACGTGCTTTTCCGCTGAAAAGTGTGTTCTGAAATTGTGAGTGACAAAAACATGCGAGGTCGAAAGTGATAAATGTACGTCTTGTTGCTATGACGGCTAGATTTGGCTAAACCACTAACTCCCATTGCCCATTGTTGAAGAAAACGCAACCTCAAAATTTTAACTATTTTCAACGGTCAAGTTACATCGTTCCATAGGGAAACAATTGAAATCGAGCGCCTGGAGGTGAAAAAAGCGTGTCAGTGTGAACATCCGCCAAGACAGACATCGTGGGCTGTTAAGTGTTTGGAAACCTGGCTTAACGAGCAAAACAAAATCGTAGATTTTAATACTTAAAATCCAAACTGGCCCCAATTTCAAGATCATTTAATGGCACCATCCGTATATCAAAGGGGGAAATGTATGGCATCAGCAGCTTCTCTGGACTGCGGGCAGGGCTTAACCGGTTGCATCAATGAGCCCCCCTTCAACCGTGTCTGGAACCTGATGCAGTTCACCACGGCCAACAATGTTTTCAAGGGCGTCTTGAAACAGATCAGGAGAGCCGGGAGAGACACGTCTCCTGCTCTGCAATCAAATAACCCCAGAGGCCTACTCCACAAAGTGTGGTTTGATATACAGCTTCACTTCGGACGCCGGGGCTGCGAGTGAAACCGCAAACTAAAGCCTGACTCATTTGTGCTAAAGACTAATGAAAACAGCTGCCAGTGCTACACCATGGCCTTCAATGAGCAAACAAAAGATCACAAAGACCCACAGGAGCGAGCCAAAGATAACTTCAGAGGAGCAATGTATGAAGAGAAGGGGAATCCCCACTGTCCAGTAGCAGTGTAATAAAATAAAATACCAGCAGGTGCAAAAGCGCTATATCTACAGCCAAAGCGTATAGTGTCCGATAACATATGGTACACCTACTGTATATCCCACTTGGTATTAACCAACTTGCCCAAATGTTGCCTCGACTGAGCCTGGAAGCTGGGACAACGGTGCGCTACACCAATCACAGCCCGAGAGCCACAGCAATACAAATGTTGTCAGACGCAGAACTGGCAGCAAGAGAGATCATGACAGTGAGCGGTCACAGGTAAGCGCATTTCAAGAGTAGTCCTATATTCTTAAAAACGCAATGTCATCGAATAGCCTATTTATTTTATTGTTGTATTGTTATTTTTTTATTTCTTTATTTTTTTTATTATCATTTTTAGGTCGGAGAGCTCTCTTGCCAGCTTCTGGCGCCCATCGCTGGAAATCAGAAAGCGCTAGACTCACATTTTAGAAAACCAACATGAACCAGCCAACAAGCCAAGCAAGAAATCAGACCAGCAACTGTGTGTCAGCTCGGACAGGGAGGAACAAATGTGTTCATATCTGTCTGGTTGTTCAATTCAAGGGAACAGGGGCGTAGCACCGAATTCTGGGCCCTATGCACAAGCAATGACTATGCCCTGGTAACTTGATGATAACTTGATGTATCACAAAGCATTATAACTTTCTTTGAACTTTTTATATTAGGGGTACATACCACTTTACTTAGTGTCTGTTATGGTGCCTTATTCATTTTCATGGGTAAATATGTGCTCATCTTACTTTACTTGGGGTATGCACTGAGCACTTGTAACTCGTCATTATGTAACGTCCTGCCAAAAAAAAAACACAATTGACTTCTCTAGTGACTCATGAGGCTTTAGATGACAAGCTGGTTATTCTGACAACACTCCAAACTCAGGGAGATTAATGGCAAAAACAGGTGTTGGAGTTTCAAATGAACATTTGAATGGGAGGCGTTGCCTTATCATTAACAAACAAAACAGTATCAACTTTACACACCAAATAAAATTAAGACAAGCCATAGAGCACATACTGTACAACTGGGAAAAAATCACCACTTCAAGTATCAAGAAGGTATGATTGTATTTTACATTTAGAAAATATTATTAGAACTTTTTAGCATTTTGGGGGGGAATGCTGTGCATAAAAATAAAACAAAATAGTCCTAAATCTGTCAATTTTAAATCAGTCCAACGCAAAAGGTATTAATCATTGGAAATAAAGAACATAATTAAAGAGGGCCATTGGCAATATAAAGCATTATACAGTAAATGCATTCATAAAAGCTTCTAAGTTGATAACGCTTTTTATTACATGGCTCTTTATAATGCTGTAGAATGCTCCATTCACTTCAATGGGACTCTCCAACGTTCTACCGGTCTGATAATTTTTAATAACGGACCATTGCTAAGTATAACAGACCGCTGTCAAGCAAAAGTGAAACAGAACGTGGCCTTAAGCCATCTCAATCATTAAATTTACTGTTAAAGCAGTGATAAACAAGGTCGGGTGTTCATAATATCTACTGTAGGTAGCCGTGTAATAAGCGGGATAATGTTCGGTGAGGCAGTCATTATCGTTGCATATCTCCCTTCAGAGTAATGCCACATCCCTCCGCTAGCGGCATTACTCTGTCGGGTGATATGCCACAATAATGACCGCCTCACCGAACATTATCCCTTACATAACAAATGATTGTATTCATAATTGTTAATGCACTTATGCTTGTGCTCATGAGGTATTATGTCATAATAAGCATTTACAAATTGAAGTGTGACAAAGGCTTTTAAGCTTTTTTGTCCTTTTGATACTATAGGAAAACATACCACTTAATGTGTTGTCTGCAATAATACCTTTCATGAGTAATTCTGTCTTCATGTCACTGCACAGCGTAAAATTAAGTGCTTGTAAATCACATACTAACAAAAGGACATTTTGTTTTAAGACCACATTAAAACCCTTAATAAATGTGCTTGACGCGTTATGAATTGTAGGTTCCCTGGAAATCTCAGGTTCTCTGACGGAAAGAACAAGACGTTTATGGGAATATGCTGTGGAGTGACATCACAGACTTGGACATCTCTCAGGGAATTCCTTGTATGCTACTCCCAATGCAAGACCTCTGTCACAACAGAAATAGCTCAAACCAAGCCAAGAATTTTTCTAACCATAATGTTCTCTCCTTCAGAGAAACTAGGTTTATTTAGACAAGTTGTCTGTTCTCCTCCTGTGAAGTCATTCAGTGTTATCTAGTCGCAACTACAAATCTTCAAATGAGTGATGGCCCTATTTGTCTGTAATCTGCCGAGTCCAGTCTATGTGCTGACGTGCTGCCTTATATTCATTTAATTTCTCATGAATTATGAATGTCGACATTTGCAATCGTGACAGGTGTCTTGGAATCAACCTTATGTAGACATTAAAGATCTTTGTGGATGTTGTTGGCACATGCATTTATATCAAGTGTTCCAATTGTGCTTGTGCCAACTTGAGTGCAGTGTTGTGAAGGCCCACAATGGGACTGGCTCTGACACTAAAGAGCCATATCAGTGCAGTACACAAGTAGCCCATTGGCCATGCACTGGTGAAGTTACTAGGGCGTGTCACCAGGGAGAAAATTGAGAGTAAATGATATAAAGATTGTGACTGTGTGGTAAGATAGCCATGACATCACTGCGTCCCCATTGGCTGAATCTGAATAACTTGATGAAAAGAGACCTAATGTATATGATGAACTAGATCAAATGCATTTTTTTGTTCAACCGTAGACAACCATAACCACACAAATCCAGCCTTTTCACTCCCTCCCCTCTTTCAGGACAGCTGATAAAGAAAGATGCCTTATGGGAACAACTTCTCAACTATCAACCCTCAGTCTGAAGCAAATAACACAGGGAACCATTGTGGTGCTAATAATGTTATGGATCATATCATCATAACAACCTGCTTCTTTGGCCTGCCACCGAACTTCTATGTAGTGTGGCTGATACTAAGAGGGGCAGAGAGTCGAATCGGAGCAGACTTTTTCACTCTCAACCTGGCCTTGACTGATATTATCTTCTTCACTGGTTGTGTGCTGATGCCATTCATTATTCCCTGCCCAAAGCCTCGACTTCATGCCTTGTATTTCTTTAATGGGTTCCTTGTCACTGGCCGTGCCCTGTTCCAGACCTGTATCTGTGTGGAGCGCTACCTAGCTGTTCTCCACCCTGTGCTCTTCCTCAAGTTCAAACCACTCAGATACAGGCTGGCATGTTCTAGTATCATCTGGCCAATAACTATGAGCTCTTGTTTGCTTTTGCTGTTCATGGGTGATATTATGGTAGGATTTTTGTTTGCTGTGTACATGACTTTTTTTGGTGTGATGTTATTCTGTTGTCTTGCAGTGCTGAGGGGTCTGTGTAAGCCTGGACCAGGGGAAGGAGAGAGGCAGGGAGGGAGAGACAATCAGGCCAAGATGAAGGCTTTCAAAATCATCTCAATAGTAGTTATCTCGCAACTCGTAACAATTGTAACAATCACAGTTGTATATTTAGCTCAGTTAAAACTTGTGGAGCCTGAGCGTGACATAACTCAGTCTAGTGTTTTTTTTGTCCTAATCGGTACATGCTTAATCCATCCTCTCCTTTACCTTCACAGGGCAGGCAAACTATCCTGTTTAACTATTGTATAGAATATTTTAGAGGCACTGTGTAAATTTGTTGCATTTGTTAATAGTGACTGTAATGTATATGACACTGACCCATCAACTCCCCTTGCACCCCTTTAGTTTAGGCAGCCTGGGTAGGTCATTTCAGTTTTGAAATTATAGGATGGTTGGTTCAGTAATTTACAACTGGGATACTGCAAATGTTAAATTTGCCTCACAGGATCAAAAGAGTATAGAGTGTATACATACTGTGCTATAATATTTCCTAGCCAAACAAAACATACTGTAATGGAATTGTAGAAAACACAACTGTAACATAGTTGTAATAAAAGAATAAAAGAAAAATCCAAAATGCATTCAATGTCAGTTAATTCACTGTCACCTTATTGTCACTGGTCAATGACAATAGGACATTCACCGAAAATGTCACAAATGTGCTGCAATATTGCGGTAATTTTCAAATGCAAATTAGTTTGTGGCAAAATTGCAGCAATATTGCTGTATGTGTGAATCAATTTTCAAAGGGAACATTGAGTACACTTATGAAGTTTTAAATGTTAGAAGCCTTGTTATCACAAAGTGTGCCTTTTTATTGGTTAAATCAGTGATTTGGTCTTTAACACCTACTAGCTCGATGCCCCTAATTAGCAAGCAGCCTTCTCTGGCATGCATAAACTTAAAAACATCTGCTCCTCGGCAAAGGTTCAAACTTGTTATTGTAGCTGAAGTCAGTCCGGTCAAACTGCACACAGGTCTCAAACCCACCACGTTGTCAGCTACACACCCACAACGTTGGGCAAGTTACTACAAAACTGTATTGCGTTATACATTACTTGTTACTGACCTTTTAAAATAATCCCTTACATTACAATATTACTGTTTTGAAAATGTAAAGCGTTACACTACTGTTGCATTACTTTCAAGTTACTCTTCGGGCCCTCCGGTAGCCTATGACTATCACTAATTTGTTAAGAATGTTGAGAATGACAAGCGGAGACTGTAAAGTTCTACAATCATTCCGGCAGACTTTAACACAGCAGACTTTTTACCTGTGCTGATATCTCAGTGATTTTTAGTGAATTTGTATGAAGGAAATGCACACCACTTCATTCCAAGTTAAAAATGCATTGTAACTTGAGTGACTGACAATTCTACCGAGTAAAATACTGCCAATTTGTCTTCTGTAATGCCTTACATTACCAAGTTACCACGAAAAGCAATGCATTACAGCAATTTGTTACTTTTGCAACTTGTTACTCCCAACACTGCATACCCATGACATGGAAGACTAGGCTAGTTGGCATCCGTTACATTATGGTGTACAGTAGGCTATTTTTGCTCCATATCACACTGGAACTCTCCTTTAAACTGAACAATATACTGTAAAGTATAAAGTATTGATTTTCATGAAATACAACCGAATTCCAAAAAAGTTGGGACACTGAATAAATTGTTAATAAAAATGGAATCCAATAATTTGCAAATCTCATAAAACTATATATTGTTCACAATAGAGTATAGATGACATGGCAAATGTTGAAAGTGAGACTTTTTGAAATGTTATGCCGAATATTGGCTCATTTTGGATTTTATGAGAGCTACACATCCCAAAATAGTTGGGACGGGTAGCAATTAGAGGCCAGAAAAGTCAAATTTTCAGATAAGAGACAGCTTGAGGACCCATTTGCAACTTATTTGGTCAATTGGCAACATGATTTGGTATGGAAAGAGCCTCTGAGAGTTGCATTGACTCTCAGAAGTCAAGATGGGCAGAGGATCACCAGTTCCCCAAATGCTGTGGCAAAAAATAGTGGTCCGAGATCACAAAGGAGTTTCTCAGATAAAAATTGCAAAGAGTTTGAAGGTATAATCATCTACAGTGCATATCATCATCCAAAGATTCAGAACACAACAGAACACAATTCACAATCTCTGTGCATAAGGGTCAAGGCCGGAAAACCATACTGGATGCCCATGATCATTGGGTCCTTAGATGGCACTGCATCACATACAGGAATGCTAATCTAATGGATATCACAAACTGGCCTTAGGACTACTTCAAGAAAACATTGTCAGTGAACACAATCCACTGTGTCATTCGCTATAGCCAGCTAAAATTGTATAGGTCAAAAAATAAGCCATTGCTAAACATGATCCAGAAGTACAGGCGTTTTCTCTGGGCCAAGGCTCATTTAAAATGGACTGTGACAAAGTGGAAAACTGTTCTGTGGTCAGACGAATCAAAATTCAAAGTTCTTTTCAGAAAACTGGGATGCCATACCATCCAGACAAGGACAACCCAAGTTGTTATTGCTTATTGTTAGCGCTCATTTCAGAAGGCTGCATCTCTGATGGTATGGAGATGCATGAGTTTGTGTGGCATGGCCAGCTTACGCATCTGGAAAGGCACCATCAAGTCTGCAGTCCAGATCTTTCACCCATAGAAAACATTTGGTGCATCATACATAGGAATACATGACAAAGAAGACCTAAGACAGTTGAGCAACTAGAAGCCTGTATTAGACAAGAATGGGACAACATCCTCTCCACAACTTCTCTCCACAGTCCCCAGATGTTTGCAGACTGTTTTAAAAGGAAGAGGGGATGCCACACAGTGGTAAATGTGTCCTTGTCCCAACTATTTTGGGATGTGTAGATGCCATGACATTGAAAATCAACTTATTTTCCCCTTAAAAAGATTTCCTCAGTTTCAACACTTGATATGTCATCGATGTTGTATTCTGAGTAAAATATTGAAATTTGAAACTTCCACATCACTGCATTATGTTTTTATTCACAATTGTAAAGTGTCCCAACTTTTTTGGAATTCGGTTGTATTTAACAAAACCTCTAGCCAGCTTACTTATGCCTTTTGAAGACAAAAAGCCTTTCCATAACTCCATTCCAGTACAATACTGGGAGATTAATGGGAGCAACAGGTGTTGGAGTTTCAAATGAACATTTGAATAGGAGTTTCTGATTTACACTTCTACCAATCTGTCATTATCAATTTTACAAAACAAATGAAGTCAAGCCAAGTCATAGACCATAATTTGACACATGATTTGGATCCCTGACACCAGCTGGGGGAAAAGTACTGCATTTTCCATTCAAGCAGAAATCACTACTGCCACTCTCTCTCAGGGTAAGATCATGTTTTCATACATTCAGAAAATATAATATTAATATATGATTTCTTTTAAAAATACTACAGCATAAAATAATCAACACTAAGAGTCAGATATGGAAAACGTCATAAATCTGTCAATGCTGAATTCAATGCAAATTGTGTGTATAATTGAAAATAGAGAAAAGTTATTGTAAATAGAAGGATCTCCTTATATCGCAGGAGAGAACAAGATGTTAATCAGTTTTATCGGCCAGAGAAATTAAATACTTTTTTTGATTGGCTGAAAAGGTGTCACCTGTGTCATTTAAGTGATGAAAAAGTTAATGGCAACCAGAGGTGTCGAAAGTATTCACTTTCATTACTTAAGTAGAAGTATAGATACTAGTGTTTGAAAAGACTTCAGTAAAAGTTGAAGTATCAACTCAAACTTGTTACTTAAGTAAAAGTATAAAAGTACTAGTTTTAAAACTACTTAAAGTATAAAAGTAAAAGTAATTTTAGAGAAAAAATGCCATATAAGGCAAAGGCTTAGGCCGTGCTGCATGGGCCTACAGCGCATTGGCAGGCCTTCATTTCTAGATACAGTACATAGCCTAGTGATAGGCCATGCATCCTTTTGTGGTATGGGATAATGGTACATGTTCTATGGCAGGGGTTCTCAACCTTTTGCAAGCTGTGTTTTAAACAGCAATATCAATAGTAGACAATAGAAAAAAAAATTAACATAGGAAATCTATTGAAATAGTGTTTGAACTAATCTTTGAACTTCCCCTGCTCATTACTGACTTTGCTAAACTCACTTATTGTATTCGATACTATTATATGCATAACTGCCACAGTAAAGGGAAAGGTCTGAGACACTCCAAAACCCCTCTCCCTTTCCCTTCTCCCATCAGTTGTGTGAGACTTCAGCACCACCTAAAATGAGGGTGCTCCATTTCTGAAATTGGGTGATAGAAAACTTCAAAATTATCTCACAGCAATCTGTGAAATGAACACAATTCTTAATAAAAATGCAATGGTGGGAGCACATCATTATAGACTTTTTTGTGATGGAAACACAAAAATTACACCCACTGAAAGTCAATGAGACACAGCTCCTCCTTCCTTCCTAATAGGCTACATAGTCAGCTTTCTCTTTTTAGCACAGAATTCTTTAGGCTATTTATAATTGTGTGACAACAGTGTAACCTGCCACTGATTGTGTTTGGAGAAAATATATTTTATTTCAGTGAGTGAGTCCAGTGGGTGTGATTTAAGTGTTCCAATCATTAAGTCTACAATAATGTACTCCCACCACAGATTACAGTTTTAAAAATTGTGTTCATTTCACAGATTTCAATGAGATTGAAAACTTGAAAAATGATCTCTGCAACTTATAGGTCTATATTATAATGTGTGATGATCTTGCAAGTTCAGCCTTTAACACTAGATAAAAACATACCTTGCCTAAATATAGGCGATCTTTATACTGAAATTAAACCCTCTCATTCTCTAGCAAGTACGTTGCCAGTATGCAGTATACTTTATGCAAATATGATACCAATGGATAGATCTGGTTGTCTAGTTTAATTTAATACCAAATACCTCGATTGTAAGAGCAGATATACCCATATAACGAAAGACAATGAAGCAAAACCGGCGATATGTTTTGAGGCATAGCGTGCGCAAAAGGATTACTTAATTGGCGCGTCTGAAGAATGTTAAACTTATTTTCGTCTCGAAAAAATTACCGAGGTACAGACCTCGGTGTCCTCTATTGTAGCTACGGCCATGACTATAACATGAGTTCTAGGCTACACGTTTTTATGTTATGCAGAAAATTATCCTGCAACTATTAAAATGCCCAGCAACAGCATTTCCAAGGTAAGCGTAACAATCGCTACTTAGATGTAAAATGAAAATAGGCTGCGTAAATAGCCAAATAATCGTCTTCTTGACAGTAGGCTATGTTGCAGGGATCCTAAATTTAAATGAGACAATTTGGTAGGAAGATACTTATTCTAGACAGGTGCTTGCTTTCAAAGCAGCAAAGCTTGCAACATGACTCTTCCTAGTAGCTTGGAGAGGAAAGATAGAAAAGCATTGCGGGCGATTCTGCTCAAGGAGGTTAGCTGCGCTGCATCTAACACGCACACAGTGCGTGCACAGCACCTAACAAGCAATTGAAGATCCCAAAAGAAAAGTTTGAACGATGACGAGACGAAATAAAAAAATGGCGAAAGAAATAGCAGTAACGAGGCGATTTTTAAAATGTAAGGAGTAGAAAGTACCGATACTTGCATGAAAATGTAAGAAGTAGAAGTAAAAAGTAGGCAGAAAAATAAGTAGTGGAGTAAAGTATAGATACCTAAAAAATGTACTTAAGTACAGTAACAAAGTATTTGTACTTCGTTACTTGACACCTCTGATGGCAACAATTAAACACTACTTAAAGTCTGTATCCTTAAAAGCACATATAACTAATGAAATTAGTGTTCATAACTGTGCATATTCTCATACATTATCATGACTGTAAATTGAAGTGTCACAAAGCATTTTAATGTGTCAGTTTGCTCATTTATTATGTATGATTGCTCATGCCTCATAATGATTGAGTTACGAGTACTCTGTGCATGTAAAGTAAGATAAACACATAATATTCATGAAGATAAATAGGGCACCATTACAGAGACTAAGTAATGTGGTATTTTCCCTTAGTATCAAAAGGCCAAATAGTCTTATGATGCTTTATGACACTTTATGACAAGTTGTAAAGGCTTATATGATAACATTATAATGCCCTATGAGTACAGGCATGAGAACATAAGCAGTAATGAATTCTGATGTCAGTTATAAACCTTTATGATTGCATTATAACCCTTTATGAGTGCATTTACACTGCTTTCTGAATAGTTGATCACTGTTACGTATTGAGACACTTTAGCGGCTATTACCCTAACAGAGAACAAGATGTCAATCAATGGGAATAAGCTGGACGTCTTTAACAGCCTATGCTATCAGTGAATCTCTTGCAGCTAGCTATTACAGCATGCTGTATAGGACTTTCGTTACTTCCGCCTTTTTTCTTTTTTGATGCATCAAGGTTAGCAAATGTTCTCTCCTTAAGATAAACAGGGCTATTTAGATAAGTTCTCTGTTCAGTGCTATCTGTTGGCAACCATCAAAAGAGAGGGCCAACCTGCCAGTGCCCCATGTGCCAAGTCTAATCTCTGAGCTGATGTGCTGCCTTATGTCCCTTTCATTTCTCCACATTTCCCTGCAGTCATGGCAGGAATTTACATTATAGGCATTGTAGACATTAGAGATAGGAGGCCAGCAGCCTCAGGTCTATTTGGTTGTGTGTTTTACCACCAGACTGACCAATGACAAATACAATTCAGTGCCACAGACCAAAAGATTGTGACTGTGTGTGGTATGACTGCCATTTCCATTAGTGAAAAGGGGGGTGTTGTAAAAAGACGTTCAGACAATGGCATCACTATAGAGCAGATTCCTATTGATTGGTGCTGAATGACTAATGATGGAAAGAGATGTTCAAACTGAAATGTATCTTTTGATTGTAGACAACCATAACCACACAAATCTGGCCTCTTCACTTTCTTCCCTCTTTCAGGACAGCTGATGAAGAACAAAGAATGGGGTTTCATGAAAGAAACCTTACAACTATTAACCCTCAGTGTGAATCAAATCACACAGTGAACAGCTATGGTGCCGATCATGCTTTGAATGGTGTGACAATGATTACCGACAACTTTACTACTATCAACTCTGAGTGTGAACTAAGTTACATCCCCTACAGTAATGCTGCTGCTTATGCTATGGATTGTATAGTGACAGTGATGGCCTGCTTCTCTGGCCTGCCACTGAACATCTATGTAGTGTGGCTGATACTAAGAGGGGCTGAAAGTCGAATTAGACAAGAGTTTTTCACTGTCAACCTCGCCTTGAATGATATTCTCTACTTCACTGGCTTTCTATTGATGCCATTCGTCATTTTCATCGGACAGACTATATTGAGAATTTTAAATTTCCTTCATGGGTTCCTTATCACTGGCCGTGCCTTATTTCAGACCTGTATCTGTGTGGAGCGCTACCTAGCTGTGATCCACCCTGTGCTCTTCCTCAAGTACAAACCACTCAGATACAGGCTGATGGTTTCTGTTATCATCTGGCTGGTAACTATGATCTCTTGTGTGGGATTATCGTTCACAATTAAGAATGATTTTATTGCAGTATTTTGGTTTGCGCTGTATGTGCCTTTTTTTGGTGTGATGTTGTTTTGCTGCCTAGCTTTGCTGAGGGGTCTGTGTAAGCCTGGACCAGGGGAAGGAGAGAGGCAGGGAGGGAGAGACAATCAGGCCAAGATGAAGGCGTTCAAAATCATATTAGTAATAGTCTTCTTGCAGCTCATAACAATTATAGCAATGATAGTTCAATATTATGCTTTGTTTAACTTTGATCCGACCAGGTCTGAAATAACTTTTTCAGTTGCTTTCTTATTGATAATGAGTACATGCCTAATCCAGCCTCTCTTGTACCTACACAGGGCAGGAAAACTACCCAGCTTAATCTGTAGAATATTACAGAGGCACTATATAGTTAACCACTGATATGCCTTTGATAACTATTCGTTTGGACAATAGTGAGATAGGGAATGATAGGGAGATAGGGAGATAGGGAATGATTTGGATAAATGATTTGCCTCACATCCATGTAAATTCAAAAAGTGAACAAAATTTCCCAAGATTAGATGATTTAAAACGATTTGATTTTTGATTTAAAAGATTAAATAAATTAATAAATTGGGATGTGAGGAGAAAAAAAAAATAAAAAATAAAAATTATGTTGTGATTTCAGCAGTAATCGAGTGGTGCAGACTGCACCACTCCTTCTCTGTGTGAAAAATTGCAGGTTAATGCTTGACGTGGGAGACCAATGGATGGGATGCCAGTGTGACAGCCAGTCACGGACATGTCGGCACCCAGAGAGACGGCGGGTAGATCAGTAAGGGACAATGCTGATTGCTTACATGCTAGGATTTAGAGAACACATGATAACCGTCTGAAATGCCCTTAGTTAGAATTAAAGTAAAAAATATGGGCTAGAATGTTTAGTTCTGTGGCAGTGGTACACTGAGTGTCTCAAACGCTAGGGACACTGGCAGATCACACGCTGTGTCTGTTCTGTGAGTAATGCACTAAGGGGGGGGGGTGCATTCCGGCAGTGGTGTGCTATTTGTTACATTTTGCATGCTGAGCTGCAAAGGAGGGCCGACATAGTTCATGTATCTGATAGAATGCTCACTTGAGCGGTCGGTGCCGTTTTGTGCCATAGGGTAAGGTAGGTAGGTTTTTATTTTTATGGATATCCAATGAAGAGTGTAATCAAGCTTAATCATAGTTTGTTGACCTCATAAATGAGGTCAAAGGAGGGAGATGTAAGAATAATTATTATTGAAAGAATAATTATTATGTACTAGGACTAAAACATTGTGTTTCTAACATTCTAACTTCTGTGACGCATGGCGTCTTGTGAGACTCTGGGAACCCGGCCAAGTGCAACTATGTAGCATAAGGGGGTATAAATGTGGGGTGAATCTTATGTGCTGGAGGAATGCATTCTCCAACAGCTCTGTAGGTTGAGCTGTTGTAACTTTGTCTTGTCTAACCAAGTAAACCGTCTTAACTTTATTTCTGGTTTCGGTGTCAGTCCTTTCCTCCCTGTAACGACCACGCATAGAACAAAAGATTTTGTTCTAAAAATATGCAATATCCAATTCACACAATATTCATATTGCACATTACGTTATGGCCTCTGAATACTACTGTAGACACTCAAAACAATTTTTCATCCACACCACAAATCAGCTGTCATGCATCCATGTACCACCAACACACACCATCAGACAATGGTTAGAACATCACTAGTCTACCGACACACTGGTGCAATGTTTCTTTGTTTAGCTGATGGACCATGGCAGACTAGCAAAAAAACAAGTATCACCTGTAAAGCCCCGTACACATACTTTGTTACTAGCCCATCGCCTCTAGCTAGCTCGCCAAGAAACACTCTCTTGTTACCAAGGTTATCTATTTGTTTATTGGTCACTGCTGAAGTATCGGAGAGGAGCATGTTACAAGTTATAATCACACGCCTATGCAAACCCTTACTTTAAGTTGCTTTCAGTTCACTCATTGAATTTGTTTCACACATAATATGAACCACAGTAAGAGATATTTTGTCAACAACCGTAAGTTTCCCAAGTAACTCGCTGCTTCAGTTAGCTGTCAATCAATGGAATCGTCCATTGTAATTGATTACTCGCTTACTCGCATCGCTGACAGTTAAAATACTTTTATCTCTGTACTCGCCCACATCGCCTCACCAGTAGCTACTCGCCTATCTTTTTACTTGCATCACTCAAACACATTGACATTAGGTTGTCCCTTGTAGCTTAGTGATGAGCGAGTAACAATATATCCATACGGGGTTTAAGAACTGAACTGAAATGCACTGCAACTCACTCGCTCCTATGCCAATACTCTAGTACAAGTCTATTATGCCCTTGTGCTGTTTGTCCTATCCCTTGTCTGTCCTACATACCTCAAGGACTTTTTGAAACACTGACAGGGAGGCTACACTGGATGCATTAAGTCAAAGACTTATCTGCTGTTGTATTTAGCTTCAATTATAAACAATGGAAGTGGCTACACCAGACGCGGCATAACAGCCAACATTCTAATTTCTACTCACCATTCATTTGTGATGGTACTTCACTTAACACTTAGCCCTGTGGTAACAGTCTAGAATGTTGTTGCTTGTTGTTACTCTCTACTTTTATTATGTTACTGTACTGTCTACTGTATTTTTAACTTTGTTGTACATTTGGAGTTTGTTTGGATTAAGGCAATTTCAGTCTACTTGCAATCTACTGTTGCAGAGTTTGATTGACAATAAAGTTCGCTTTGATTTTGATTTTTGACTACATATATAATGCACTACATGAAGTAGTCACTGCACTTTATGTGTACCTTATGCATGCACTTATTATGTAGCCTAGTCCTGAACTCTTGATCCATGGTGAAACTGGATACGGTGTATGTTGAAATGATAATAAAGCACTTGACAATAAATGAAGCACTTGACTTGACTTTTCTCATAATTAAATATGCCAACAAAGTACTGCATGCTTCTAAAGTGTGGATTTGAAAACTTTACTGAAATAAATGTACAGTCCTTACACCCTTACAGTCCTTACACCATATTGCTAAAATTAGGCCAAGACAGTGGGCTGCTGCAAACAAAACAAAGCGAATAGACAAACTTGACCAATCACAGGCCTCGCCATCTCTATTGGTCTCCTACGCATTGACTGACTGTTAAAATGGAGATGCACGTAGAGCTACGGAGAGGGTCTGAGAGGGTCTCCAACCATAAGAATGTTCCAAGCAAATTAAACGATCATAAAAATTGAGGTTTAGACCTATAAGCACACATAGATAGCGTACTGTATGTGTTTGTCGCAAAGGTGGCTGTCTAAAATAGTGTTTATTGTTTTATTTATTTTACATAAAGAGTAAAGAAATGTTGGTACAATTACTTTACTTGAGGCTGTTTTGATGTACTGTACCTCAAAGGTGTTGATTACACATGAGACGGTCATATGACACAACATAAACATTGCATAATACAAAATCAAAGGTTATGTTGTTATGAAGTGTAATATGGTTTTTATTTGGTCGATTGGCAACATGATTGGGTATGAAAAGAGTGGCAGTGACTCTCAGAAGTCAAGATGGACAGAAGATCACCAGTTTCCCAAATACTGTGGCAGAAAGTAGTGGTCCAAGATCAGAAAGGAGTTTCTCAGACAAAAATGGCAAAGAGTTTGAAGGCATCATCTTCTACAGTGCATATCATCATCCAAAGCTTCAGAGAATCTGGAACAATCTCTGTGCATAAGGGTCAAGGCCAGAAAACCATACTGGAAGCCTGTGATCACCGGGCCCTTAGACGGCACTGCATCACATGCAGGAATGCTAATGTAATGGGAATCACAAATTGGGCTTAGGACTACTTCCAGAAAACACTGTCGGTGAACACAATCCACCGTGCCATTGGCCATAGCTAAAACTCTATGGGTGAAAAAAGAAGCCATTCCTAAATATGATCCAGACGCACAGGCGTTTTCTCTGGGCCAAGGCTCATTTAAAATGGACTGAGGCAAAGTGGAAAACTGTTCTGTGGTCAGACAAATAAAAATTCAAGTTCTTTTTGGAAAACTGTGACACCATGCCATCCCGACAAGGACAACCCGGACAATAACAAATTGTTATTGCTTATTGTTAGCGCTCAGTTCAGAAGGCTGCAACTCTGATGGTATGGGGTTGCATGAGTGCGTGTGGCATGGCCAGCTTATGCATCTGGAAAGGCACCATCAAGTCTGCAGTCCAGGTCTGTCACCCATAGAAAGCTTTTGGTGCATCATTATAGGAAGACATGACAAATAGACCTAAGACGGTTAAGCAACTAAAGCCTATATTAGACAAGAATGGGACAACATTCTCTCCACAACTTCTCTCCACAGACCCCAGACGTTTACAGACTGTTCTAAAAAGAAGAGGGGATGCCACACAGATGGAAACGTGTCCTTGTCCCAACTATTTTGGAATGTGTTGATGCCATGAAATTGAAAATCAACTTATTTTCCCTTTAAAATTATATATTTCTTCAGTTTCAACATTTGATATGTCATTGATGTTGTATTCTGAATAAAATATTGAAATTTGAAACTTTCACATCACTGCATTTTGTTTTTATTCCAAATTTTTAAAGCGTCCCAACTATTTTGGAAATCGGTTTGTACCTGGCAGATGACTGACTACTGCTCTTGGAAAGTTCCCCTGCTTACATTTGTCCTCCATGCAGCCACAGGAATTCGCTGGCACAGTATGATCATATTTTGGTTTGTAGATAAGGACGTGCTCTTAATGACAAAGAAATGTCCAAGAAAAGACTAGTTTACTGTAAAAAGCCCACACATAGCAACTTGTGGCCTTCTCCTTCATGCCCTGAAGAAGGCCACAAGCTGCTACACATGGACTTTTTAAACAAGTCCTGTAGTTTGGCTAACACCAAAAAGGCTCGTCATAAATTTCAAGTGGATATTCTGACCACAGGAAAATATTACACACCCTGGGAGATTGATGGGAACAATAGGAGTTGGAGCTTCATTTGAATGGGAGGTGTCTAAACCTTAATCTGTCATTAATCAGACAGACGCTACTATACACAACAAGTCAAGTCAAGCTAGAGTGCATGATGTAGATCACTGACCGGACTCACTGCTGGAGGAACAGTCCGACATTTCTTCGATCAGGGAAAAAAATCAGTACTGCAAGTGTAAGGAAGGGTATGATTGTGTTTTTACATTCAGAAAATATGACCAAAACCATCAATATTTTTCATTTAGATATATTCTCTTTTCTCTTTCTGTCCAGTCATTAAGTGTTATCCAGTGAAAACACGATGGGTGATGGCCATAGTCTATGTGCTAATATACTACATTATGTATATTTCACTTCTCATGAATTGAGAATGTCGACAAGTGCGATCATAACACATGTCTAGGAATCATATATTCGTAGACATTTTTCATTGCTATGCATTAATGTCAGTCATTTAATTGAGTGCCAACTTGAATGCGGTATATGAAGACACGCAGTAAGCAGTGTCTGGCCATGAGCAGTGACATCTGGAAGACTGATCAATGAGTGATGAGGGTCCAGCAGGAGTCTCACTGACATAATGCCTCTACGACAATGTGGTCTGAAGGCAAAGTAAAAACTGGATCTTGTAGTGAGATTCAGACTATGACATCACCGCTGGACAGATTCCCATTGGCTGATGCTGAATGTCTTGATGGAAAGAGACCTACTGTAAAGGATGAACTATCTTCAAACTAAAACTATCTTTTGAACTAAACTACAATAATGACACAAATCCTGTCTCTTGACATTCTTTCCTCTTTCAGGACAGCAGAAGAGGAAGCATAAAGAATGGCCAACTTTACAGCCCCGACCCCGTGTGAGACAAATAACACATTCTACCCTTTTTGTGAAGTTTTTGCTGTTAATTGTGCAGTGTCAGTGATTTCCTGTTTCTTTGGCCTGCCGCTGAACATCTATGTAGTGAGGCTGATACTAAAAGGGGCAGAGAGTCGAATGAGTGCAGAGTTTTTCACTCTCAACCTCGCCTTGAATGATATTCTCTACTTCACTGGTCTTCTATTGATGCCATTCGTCATTTTCATCGGACAGACTATATTGAGAATTTTAAATTTCCTTCATGGGTTCCTTATCACTGGCCGTGCCCTGTTCCAGACCTGTATCTGTGTGGAGCGCTACCTAGCTGTGATCCACCCTGTGCTCTTCCTCAAGTACAAACCACTCAGATACAGGCTGGTGTGTTCGGTTATCATCTGGCTGGTAACTATGATCTCTTGTGTGGGATTGTTCTTCGTAATTGATATTTATTTTATGACAGCATTTTGGTTTTCAGTGTATGTGCCTTTTTTTGGTGTGATGTTATTTTGCTGCCTAGCTTTGCTGAGGGGTCTGTGTAAGCCTGGACCAGGGGAAGGAGAGAGGCAGGGAGGGAGAGACAATCAGGCCAAGATGAAGGCGTTCAAAATCATATTAGTAATAGTCTTCTTGCAGCTCATAACAATTATAGTAATCATAGTTTCATATTATGCAGGGCTGAACTTTGAACTGGCTAGGAGTATCAAAACTCAGACCGTTGTGTTTTTGTTCATAATTATTACATGCCTGACCCAACCTCTCCTTTACCTTCATAGGGCAGGAAAACTACCCGGCTGAAGCACACAGTAGAATAGAGACACTATATCAATGCAATTGTATCTTGTTAACTGGACAATAATGAATAGTTGTTTGGACTATAGAGCTTAGGAAATTGATGTCAATTAACCTAGAATGCTAAGTAGAATTCGGTAGAATCGTCAACATTTTGTGAGGCCATGCTACATGCTCTCCTTTTGGAATCCTGCACGAAATACTTGAGGTAATGCTCTGTCTTACTGGCTTCACATTCTTTCCATCAGTAGTGTAGAGGGGAAAGAGCTTGTGACAATGACATGACCCCCGTGTTGAGAATGAGAAAATAACGAAACACCGTTTTCAGCGCATTCTCAACCGCAAAGGTGTAAACTGGCCTCACATTATGGTGGCTGAACTTTGGCCAAATACCCGGAATCTTCCTATGCTCTATAGTGACAATGTGAAATTACATTGGGATTTTATACTGCACTTTATGTTAAGGTAGCTCCAGACCAAAGATCCGCGACGAGACAGGCTGCAACGTTCTAAAATTCAGAAACTGTGATTTGACATGTTAAATCTTTTGCGACGCCTTGCAACTGCTTGCAACAACCTGCGATTATAGATTCACACCACCGGAACTCCGTCTCATCTCGATGTGGATCTTCAGTCTTAATTGAGCTTTAGAATTATAAGCTCAAATCATAGCTTATTTTTTCTATAATGATAATAAGTAAACATTGATAGTTGAACAACACTCCATAGACTGGGAAATTAATCATTAATTTATTAAAAACATAATCTATTTATCTTTTTGGATAGATGTCAGGATCAAGTGCCATGGAGTGGGGAAAACATGCTTTTAGTGAATGTTTTGTGAATTCTAACGGAATAAATATCTAAAAGACAGACAGTTGGAATGTTGCCTCTGTAACCTGTCTGCTTTGAAGGAAAGGATGAGAAGCAATAACGATGTCTGATATGGGCAGCTAACCAGGGCGGCAAATTGTCAAAGGCAACATTAGGGTTAATAAGTTACTGTATATCAGGCAAATCTGTGACTTTTTAAAAAATACTTAATTTTAATTTAACTTTTTAATATTCTAACTATTTAATTTTCACCCACACCCTCATTCACTAACAGAGACGTTTGTACATAATACATTCATAGCTGCTGTCATAAATTGCTTACAAATAAATCATGTCTGTTTCATATGAAATGAACCAACATTTGTACCCAACCTTCCAGAAATGTACAAGACAGAATGGTGATAACGCATCAAAATAAAAGTCTGTCAAAGCTGAACTGCTATTTGATTTGATAAGATTTGATTTGATTTGATATTCCCAGCATGGTCCTTGGTGTTACACAGAGAAACATATGGACAAAGACAAACAGACTCAGGCTTAAAAAGATACATTAAATAATTAATACATAAATGACACAAACACACACACACCTAAGACATAAATCAAATCATAAATAAATAAAAAAAACACTTCTAATTCAAGTCAAGTTTGTAGTTGTAGACTAATGTTGAGAGGCCTGGTGCGAATAAAACTAAATGGAAAACATTGCTATGAGAGTGTTATAGCTTTAAAGTGCACTAAACACCAGGGTTGTAGTACTTGACTCCAGAGCTTGGACTCAAGTCCGACTGAATTCTTAATTTGATGGACTTGTAACTTGACTCTCACTTTTAAGATGATGACTTGGACTTGAACTCAGACTTGTGTGTTTACTGTGTTCGGACTCAAGGAAGGACTTGGACTTTCAAATGTAATAACATTTGAATAAAAGCTTACTATATAGGCTAAATTAAGAGGATAAACCATAATCAGAGGGCACAAATGTATAAGACATATAAAAGGTATAATATAATATGACAGCCTTCCAAAAAGGTTTAAATTTGTATTCTACATCTTCACATCATTGGCAAGGTTTGTTTGTTTTTTGTACCAACCATACTGTAATGTATATGGGCAATTCCAGCATTATGGACGTGACACACGTTATTGATGAACAAAATGCCCTGCAAGCCTAGCAGTATTTAAGAAAAACATTCTTATGCAAACTCCATGGCTGACTACAGGCAAACACAGGAAAAAAATCATACAATGATTTACATTATGAACTATATGAGTCTTTCAATTTGCACTGTGGACGCTTTTATGGAAGATTAGAGTTTTCCCTATGAAGTCTATGAAATTTTCAGAGGAACATATATTATTCTAATCATACAAAACAGGATACCTTAGTGAACACAGAAAAAATTGAATTTAAATGAAAATGTGAAACAAATTGGTTTTGATAGGGGTTATTTTCAGAAAACTGGCGTTATGGAGGTGATGTAAAATAACCTTCTAAAACTATACAAAACAAGTGTGAATGGTGAATTTCAACCTTTAACAATTGGAATAGTAATATGTAAGGGATAATGTATTGTCCGTCGGTCATTATAGAGAAATATTTCCCGAGGGGAAGAACCGGGATTCTGATTCTTCCTCAAGGGAAATATTTCTCTATAATGACCGGCGGACAATACATTATCCAGCTTATTATACGGGTCCTTGCCAACACGACGATATAATATTTTACAGAGACGTCTTTTTCATTTAATTTGTTAACGTTTCGTGGTTTCAGCGGAGAAACAAATAGTTCGCAAAGAAACTTCAACTTGAAACATTCTATAGAACGCAGCTGATGTCCTTTTACTTTCATTGTTGATCTCTATGCGCGGATTGATACGGAGACGTGAACCTCAGGCAAAAAACCTGTTGCCATTGACAGCGGTCATTATAGTTTTCCAGTGGTCATTATACAAAAATAACTGACCTGCGAACGTTGAGGAGCCCCATTGAAAGTGAATGGAGCCTCCCTCAACATTCTAGAGCCGTATAATAAAAAGATAGAAAATACCTGATAGTATTGTAGCTTTGCCATCACCCACTATATCCCCATTATAAGCTCCCCATAGGTTTACATTATGGGTGAATGGGGTAAAAAAAATCACAAATAGATATCCTTTTAACTTGGACTTGATTCAGATCAATAGGCGGATTGACTTTGACTTAGTTAATGTCTGCCAAAAGTGGTCTCATTGGAGAAAAAATAAGATATTCAGGCAATACTACTCTGTGACAAAAGCGGCACTCTAGAAGAGGTCAAATCAGTTCAAGGCTCAGGTGTGCTGGCTGACTTCCTCTTAACAGTTCACTCCTAGGTCACAGTTGGTGGGTTCAGTTCATAGAAAGTTCATAGATTTACATCACTTCAAGGATAACATTTAATTATTTATTTCCCAGGTGTGTTGGCTGACCACATATTGACTCTTGCCCCCTCTTGGCACTCATTAAAATATCTTGTTGTGCACCCCAAACGCCTCCATGAGCAATAAGTTCCCTCTTACAACCCCAAAAGCCCGGCTGTGGTGGGGCATGGTTCCTGTCGCCACTCTAGATGTTTTATTCCAGGGATCTGTGCTCACAGCGCCCCAGTCTTATCTCCAATGCACCTGTGCCCCCATGATTTGTACAGAGGACATGCATTTGCATACTTCGGGAGAAGGATCTCATTACCGGTTTATGAAGTTGGCTTTCTAAACCATATATTGCACTCAACCTTGCCTGGACACTTTTTTTAGACAATTTTCATTTATAATGGTTAGTGCTGTCAAACAATTAAAAAAAAAAATCCTATTAATCACAAATTTTTGCAATATATATTTTTGATTGATAATTTTTAATCACACATTACCTCCCTACGAATTTGGACATTTAGGAGCTAGGTCATCTTTGTCCTAGCTCTTTGCTAGGTTAATTTTGGGGGGTAAATTTTTAATCAGTAAATTTTGCCAGCACTGCCTGAGACTTTACCTGATTATGACCTAATATGTTATTATCAGAGAAGATCAGAGAACAGCACATTGTCAGAGTATGAGCCAGCATATAATTAATCAATTAAAAAAATGTAGCCTTTGCAGATAAATACAATCTTTTGTTACCTTTTGCCTAAAAGTCAAATACAGTCATGGTCTACTGGACATGCACAGGTGTACTCGGTTGTGTGTGTCACCAGGGAGACCAACCAATGAGAAGTAAGGCTTCAGCTGGAACGTCACCGTCATAAAGGCTCTACGATGGCGATTTAAAAGGGTGTTGTTGAGAGTCAGATAATGACAACTCTGCCGAGCAGATTCCCATTGGTTGATACTGACTGACTTCATGGAAAGATCACTACTGTAAAGAATGAAATAATTGAAATGTATTTTTTTATTGTAGACTACCATACTTAAATCGCATGAAACCTGCCTCTTGACTTTCTTTTCTCTTTCAGGACAGCTGATGAAGCACAATGAGGCGTCATCATGACAACTTTACAACTATCAACTCTGAGTGTGAACTAAATAACATAATCTACTGCAGCGCAGCCGCTTATGCTATGGACTCTATAGTGACTGTGACTGCCTGTTTCTCTGGCGTGCCACTGAACATCTATGTAGTGTGGCTGATACTAAGAGGGGCTGAAAGTCGAATTGGAGCAGAATTTTTCACTCTCAACCTGGCCTTGAATGATATTCTTCTCTTCACTCTTTTTCTACCAACGGTATTCATCCTTTTAAGTGAACAGCCAACTGGAAAAGTTTTGATCTTTGGTCATGGGTTCCTTATCACTGGCCGTGCCCTGTTCCAGACCTGTATCTGTGTGGAGCGCTACCTAGCTGTGATCCACCCTGTGCTCTTCCTCAAGTACAAACCACTCAGATACAGGCTGGTGTGTTCTGTTATCATCTGGCTGGTAACTATGATCTCTTGCATAGCTTTAATATTAACTAAAGGAATGTTGGAAACATTTTGGTTAGTAGTGTATGTATCTTTTTTTGGTGTGATGTTATTCTGCTGTCTGGCTGTGCTGTGGGGTCTATGTAAGCCTGGACCAGGTGAAGGAGAGAGGCAGGGAGGGAGAGACAATCAGGCCAAGATGAAGGCTTTCAAAATCATCTCAATAACAGTTGTCTTGCAACTCATATCAATTGTAACAATCCCAGTTCAATACTTTGCAGAGCATAACTCAATTAGGGGTGACGTAATTCTATCAGTTGTTTTCTTATTGATAATGAGTACATGCCTAATCCAGCCTCTCCTTTACCTGCACAGGGCCGGAAAACTACCCGGCTTAATCATTCGACTATAGATAAACTATATAATAACGCAATTGTGGTAACACTTTACTTGACGGGTGAGTACATAACACATTCATAGCAGCTTTCATAAAATGCTCACAAAGCATTCATGACTGTTTCATAACACATGACTCCACCTTCATACCCAACCCTTCATAAATGTGAAAGTTAGAATGTCGATAACCTATCAAAATAAAAGTCCAGTGGTCTCAAAGCAGCACTGCCATTTATGTTTGTCACCGGATCATGTCACACCTGAATATTTCATGAATATCTTATGAGGTCTACTTCAAATGTCACTTTACTATACAGGTTGCGAAGTATTCATAATCATTCATCTGAGTTTACCACTGAGAGGTAAACTAGAGCTGACCAGTATTTGTGGACCCTGATGTATCTGATATTACACATTCAGGTAACAGATTTAATTAATTAATTGTGAAGTATTCATAATCACTTATCTGAGTTTAACACTGAGAGGTAGGTTTAAAGTACTTTGAGATGACCTCGGAATAGTTGGATATTCCCCTTTTGAATGTGGGCAAGGTATAAAAAATTTTATAATTACCCCAAGTTGAGATATTTTGGAAACATTACGTTTCAATTTTAACAATGAAAACAATAACTCAGCATTGATAACTGATGCACTCACTGCAAAAGTGAATGTCTGACCAATTCAGGTTTTATTTCTTTCACATTAAACTGATAGTTTGGTGTCATTCAATCATGTTGCTTGAGCCTGCTGACTGCTATAGATGGAGAGAATGAAAGTTTTTGGAACAAGATAGACCGAAGGTGATGGTCTGTCCTGCACACAGGACTTGAACCCGCCACCCCGCAAGCTACAAACTCCCAGTGTGGGAGCAGGGCCATTTCAAGGTACTTAGGGGGCCCCAACCAAGAATTACATGGGGGCCCTTCACCTTATAAACAGCTGCATGAAACATATTGTTATAAACTATAAGCATCTTTCATCAATATAATATTTGTATTGAACCTACAGTTGTCTAACTCCAGCCTAAAGCCATATTTAAAGGAGACATAGAATGGAAAACCACTTTTACATTGGCTTTGATGAATTAAGAGAGGTTGGGCATGGTCAAAGAGCTATCATGAACATGAGGCATGGTTCTGCCCTCTTTCATATGGAAATCACACATTTAGAAATAGCCACTAAATCATGGGTGAATTAGAACATAGCCTACAAATCATGGCAAATAGCACAAAGCCATTGCAGTTCAATTAAGGTGGCCAGAGTGAGGCGTTGTTTAGGCAAAAAAAAAAAAAACATTTCAATACACTTAAATATGAGGTATTAACTAGGCTTGCAAAATATCACTTGATCTTCTTTCTGACAAAATACAATTGAACATATGTGACCCTGCACGTCAAAATCAGTCGCTTGGCACATTTTTCCAAAATTATGTTGTTGCATTCACATGAAAGACAATAAGCTTTCAAACAAACAAATGACGGAGATGGGCGTTGAAAGTGTTACAATGTTACAAGTCAGAAAAAAAAGAATGCTGAGAAAAACCACAATGAAGTTCATTAGCAATGTGACAAGGGCATTATTAGGCTAGCTTCTGATGAGCCACTTCATTCTGCTGCCTACTACTACCAGTCTAACTTAAAAGTTAACTGATATCGACTGATCTAACATGCAGTCATGACAGGAATACATCTAATTGTGGACTTTACATGAAAAATGGATATAAAATGGATATAACTTGAACTGTAACACAAGGTAAGAGCCAGTGTTTTGGTATTTTGAGTAGCCTATGCAACGATGCTAACTTTAAGATATGTGTAAATGCAGATGTCAGTATGGGATTTATGGTTGCCATGCCATATCCTTGAAGCAGAACAATCAGCAGAAAGTTAATATTTGGCTTGTACCGATTTTAGCAGTACTAAACACTCAACAACTTTTTATGGACTAGCTGAACCTAAGATACTTTATCCCGGTCTCTGACTAGGCTAGCTATCTTCAAGCTCAGTCAGGGACTCAACGTTAGCTCCATCTAGAGGATTTTTATGGGACCAAACAACATGCAAGTTAAAAATGTTGTTTCGAAATATTGGAAAGGCCCTTGACATTCAGATTACTTACTTTTTTCCTTCTAATCTATGACGAATGCTCACCTGCCTTGCTGGTGGTAGTTTACTAAACCCTTTAGCACTAGAAATCTTTGATATGACAGCTAAGTTAGTACAATGCTAAATGAATACATGCCTTCTCAACAAACACTTTTTTTTTAATTTCGGCACAATTGAATTAGAAACTGAAAGTGTTTGCCTGTCCTGTAGCGATGGCCCTGTGTGGGAGTGGGACGCTCTAACCACTGAGCTAAAAGCCCGAGCTTTTAACTCAGCCATTAAGAGCGCTCAAAAAATTGGGTGATGAGGATTTACATGAACTGCCGCCAAGCTAGCCGAGCTAGCTGGCCTCTGTTACAAGTGCAAACGCAAATGTACAGTTTACATCTAGTCAATGGCACCAAATGGAGAGTAAGATTCTTGGTGCCATTGACTCAATGTAAACTGCTCGTTCACATTTGCATCTATGTTGTTCCAAATTCTTTCATTCCACTTGCTATCTATAGTGCAGTCAGCAGGCTATGGTTGAATGACTGAATAATCACCTTATATATAAAAAAAAAAACTTTGTTGCTATTTTTGCTTGCAGTTTACTTGAAGTTGTTGACATAAGACAAGATACAATGAGTGTCTTGTAAAGATGACATGAGATATAAATATGAAATGACACTTCACTAACGTTTTTGACTGTCATTTCTGTCATTTTTTTCATGACACTTTAGGTCATGTCACAGTTAGGTCAACACCCTCAAGTAGAGCAAAAATGTTTTATTGTGTTTGTTTCTTTTTCAAATATGAAACTCTCTCATTTTAATTTTGCTGTTTTTAATCATGGATTAGTCATTTGGTGATTAAATGGCTTCATATTAATTTTAGCTATTTATTCTGAGCAAAGCAAGACTCCACAGACTGTGAAATGAGCAGGGACAGTAGGTGTGTCCATCTGAATCAATGCTCTATCAAATAAATTTGAATGAGAGGTGTTTCTCACACATGATCCTGCTGATATTTCTACACATTTCAATAACACACAAGAATTGAAGTCAAGCTATTGATATCACTGATTACTGCTGGGGGAAAGTCCCCTGTTTTCATGTATTAAAAACATTGGTAACACTTTACTTGATGGGTGAGTACATAACACATTCATAGCAGCTTTCATAAAATGCTCACAAAGTATTCATGACTGTTTCATAAGGCATGACTCCACCTTCATACCCAACCCTTCATAAATGTGGAAGATATAATGTCGATAACCTATCAAAATAAAAGTCCAGTGGTCTCAATGCAGCACTGCCATTTATGTTTGTCACCTGATCATGTCACACCTGAATATTTCATGAATATCTTATGAAGTCTACTTCAAATGTCACTTTACTATACAGGTTGTGAAGTATTCATAATCATTCATCTGAGTTTACCATTGAAAAGTAAACTAGAGCTGACCAGTATTTGTGGACCCTGGTGTGTATACAGTATTAGCCTACATATTCAGGTAACAGATTTTAATCAATTAATTAATTAATTTAAAAAATATGCTTTGCTCCTGTCCAATGGTCTCAAAGAAGCATTGAAGTCCTTGATTTAAACCTGTCACCTGATCAAGTCAAATCAGAGTAATGGACAAATGCAGTATTAGATCATGAGCAAGGATCTAATTTAAATGTTTCATAAAAAAATCTCACCTTGGGGTAATTATAATATTTTTTTATACCTTGCCCACATTCTAAAGGGTAATGTCCAACTGTTCTGAGGTCATCTCAAAGTAAACCTACCTCTCAGTGTTAAACTCAGATAAGTGATTATGAATACTTCGCAACCTGTATAGTAAAGCAGTGTTTCCCACAGAATTTTCTGAAACTATGGGGGGCTCACCGTTTCGACCCTCTCCCCCAACCCCCCCAAATCATATTTGTAACATTAGGCTATGTAATGTTACATCAGTACAAAATCATTGTAGCATTAGGCCATAAACATGGCACAACATCAACTTATTGTAAACTTATCCCTTCAATACAATTAAACTTTACAAATAAAGGCTATTTGTAATTAGTTTTAGCTTTTAAAGTCAAAACGATTACAGGCCTAGGAATACAGAATAAGCCCAAATGCATTCACAGTAGCCTACATGCAATGCACAGACACAGACACAGAGGAAGGGAGGGAGCGTGTCTGTGTCTGTCAGCAGCGTGCGCCAAGCGCACTTGAGAGAGGGAGTGAGTGACTGTCTGTGCGTTTGCTGTCTTAATTGTAAACATCATAGGCCTACATTAGACTACCCATAACTGGCATCAAATTGTAAATACTGTAACGCATGTTTAGCGATCGTAATAATCAGAGTAGCCTAGGCTTTCAGGCAACTTTTCACTTGCTAAACTGCCTAAATGGGCGGCTACTTTCTGCATAGGTAGAGCAGTAGTTATGGTAGGCTGCATTCCTACACATTGTTCTCTTTACCTAATATTATATCAGAGCTCGTTTTAAAGTATCTCTGATTAAATGTTCCCACGCTAACTGCCTTCTATGCCCGCCAAGCTTGTTTCCGACATCGTCAAAGAAATAACGCAGTTTATAGGCTCTTGGTGGAACGCTTTCACTGACATCGGATTTACTCATGCCAACGGACATTTGATAAATAGATATTTCTTACAACGGACAATAGCACCCACTCATAGGCAAAATATTTGTCATTTTTTCACTAATTTATGGCTAACCTACTTCAGGCTTCGGAGCAGCACAGGTGCACATCAGACTCAACTTTCAATGTGTGTGTCAGTGCGTGTGCGAGCATGATTGGAGAAGCGCAGCGCTGTAGATTCGAAAAGAGCTTTATGATATTTTCTCCAGCCTCAAAGAGGGCCTGAATTAGCGATAGGCCTACATAGGTAATTAAAAGCAATGCAAAACTAAAGAGACAAACTGAAACAGTGGTAGACTATGTGTTGAAATAGCGGATTTTTTTTTTTTTTTTCCCATTCACACAAACTATGGCGGCTCTCAGGAAACTATGGCGGCCCGCCATAGATTAATACATGTGTGGGAAACACTGTAAAGTGACATTTAAAGTAGACTTCTTAAGATATTCATGAAATATTCAGATGTGACATGATCGGGTGGCAAACATAAATGGTAGTGCTGCAGACCACTGGACTTTTATTTTGATAGGTTATTGGCATTCTAACTTTCACATTTATGAAGGGTTGCGTATGAAGGTCGAGTCATGTCTTATGAAACAGTTATGAATGCTTTGTGAGCGTTTTATGAAAGCTGCTATGAATGTGTTATGTACTCACCCGTCAAGTAAAGTGTTGCCAAAACATTATATGATATTCATTTTTTAAAGGATGCTGTTAAATAGTATCAATCAAGCACCATTAAGTGGGGGAAAAAAATCTCCTCTAAAAATATTTGAAAATTATAAACAGAAAGGTGGAGTGCTATCTTTGTAATCCAGCAACTTTGAAGAAAAGGATGAGATGAAATAGTGGTATCTGATACAGGAGATAATGGTAGCCATCCATGGCAGCATCTTGTCAGGGGCAGCATGAAAAGGCATACCAGGAACATATGAGATTTCTTTTCTTTTTTTTAACTTTAAAGCTTCCTAAATGTTGCGATTATTTTTGTAGTTTACGCCTTCTAAATTCTCACTATATTGATTTGTTTTCAAATAAACAATAAGAACCAGCGATGACAAATTTTGATGTAGCGTAATAAATACAATTTTATAAGGATCATAGTGAGTTACTCTCAATTTTGTTGAGCGGTTGTAGGTGCTTGGAATTTTGCAAGCATGGTTAAACCAAGGTCCTGACTCAGAGTGGTCATAAAAGATCCATCGGCACATGGAGTAGGCTAGGGGTTCCCTAGTGCACGGGCTTAAGTCCCAGTCTGGGTTGTTCAATCTGATCCCCTGACGGCCGAAAGTTGCCAAAAGCTGAGCATGAGCAGGGCGTAAGCGGTGCGGGTGCGGTTTTGGTCCATTTTCGTTTAGAATGCACGTCAACAGGTTAAGTCATTCACACTGCACGCGTATTCTGCGCAGCTCCTGTCTGGTTTCTGAGCGATGAACCGCGCAGCACCAGCACAGCTTTTTTGAAACAGAAAGGAGTTCTATTTTTCCAAGCGTTTTCAGCACGGTAAGCGGGTGTCCATAGATTTTGAATGCAGAGCTTGGGCAGCCGGTTCATGCAGAATAATTTCCTGAGACAATTTCTGGTGTGAATACAGACGGACGGCACAGCTCCCGAACCGCGAACACGCAGTTTGTTTGTGAATCAGGCCTAATCACCTGTGCCTATATATTGGTGGTCAAGTAATGTGTGTACTTAATTCATCGAAAAACTGTGGTGTAACTGTGAAGCTGATAAAAACTAATCTCAAATTCTTTCTGGTAATCCTTTAAAAGTTTTAGGGTGCTAGAAAGACTGCTGTTACTTATTACTGATTGCCATGGCAAGATGCTAGGAATACAACCGCCTACTGGCAAGCATAAAATGATGTGTGAGTGTGTGCCTGACATGTTCTATGAAAGTATGAAAATACCTGCTCAGCTTAAACATAAAAACAAAAAAAGAGCTTTCATCCAATTGTAGACACAGGGCCGAAGCAGTTTTTTCGCCCATTTGCCCCATGAAATAGCATCAGTCTTTTCAGGGTTATGTGCTTGTGCACACGGTAATTTGTGTAACCTGCTTGCTTGTTTGCACACTGTATCTCACAATATATCAAATGTTCACCCAATGTCCCATTACCCTTGCTTTCTCAGATGACATTGTGTCAAGGCCAGGCACTGTTAAATTGGGTCTCTCTGCTTTGAATGAATGGAACATTTGCATTGCATTTTAATACAAAATACAGAGTGACTAATAACTGCAAAGAGTACAAGTGGCAATGCACTGAAATAACCCCACTCTAAATTATACCTGCCCTACAGATAATGGTTTATAACAGCTGATGACCTACTGGTGAAACTGGATCTGAACGTGTTAAGTTTATCAATGTGATCCACAGATCTCAAGTTCAAGACACACTTCACCTTCAGATGTGGCCTCTCCAAGAGTGGCTTTTTTGACCTGCTTCTTACACTACACTGTTTGTTAATCAGACTATTTATTGTCTATATAGGCTACAATTAAACTTAGTACTGATAAACCCTTGTTAGTGATGACATCTGGTGACACTACTTGTGGTATACTGTCATTGATCATTTTGTCTCAAACAAAAAAGAACATGCCTTTGGGAAGCAGGAGAGACTAATGGGAATAACATATGTGTTTATCTGACACCCTGAACCAAATGCAAATTTTGATCCAACAACGTGAAGGTTTATATGTCATTGGCTAGGGCTGGGTGAAAAGTCAGTCATCTACATTTATGATTCAGGCCACTAGTGGAATTATCCAGGTAGGTGATTGTGCTTTCGTACATTCAGAAAATTCCACTTTTGTTCTCTCTCAGCCTTTACGTTTGGTGTTGAGCAGACTGAGCTGGGGTATAGAGGACACTCTGCAATACACAAAAATGGATGCACGATTAACTGAAGGAAAAAGCGGGTGATGAAGTGTGTTGAGTGTTTCTTTCTGTCAGGAACAGTAATAGGTCATGATCAAACATTAACATATCTGACACTATGTTACTTTGTTTCCCCTCCCTGAGCAGTTAGGAAGACATACATCATGATGCTACGTGAGGACAACTTTACGACTATCAACAATCTGTGTGAAACAAATACTACTGACTACAACCAAATGATGAGCACCATTCATGTGATCATCTGTGTCTGCAGCTTTCCCCTGAATGGCTATGTGGTGTGGCTGATAGTAAGAGGGGCAGAGAGGGTAATTGAGTCCGATTTCTTTATGCTCAACCTGGCCTTGACTGATATTCTCTTCTTCTCTGGTTGTCTGCTGATGCCTTTTGTCAATTTCTGCCCAAATCCTCTAGAAGCCACCCTGAGTTTCTTTTACGGCTTTCTAATCACTGGTCATCCCCTGTTTCAGACCTGTATCTGTGTGGAGCGTTACCTAGCTGTCATCCACCCTGTGCTATTCCTAAAGTACAAACATCTCAGATACAAGCTGACCTGCTCTAGTTTGATCTGGCTGATGACTCTAATGACCAGCTTGGCGTTTGTGTTTCTTGATTATGGATTTGTAGAGATATTTTGGTCAACATCAACGTTGATCCTACTGGTAGTGATGTCATGTTGCTGTCTGGCAGTGCTGAGGGGACTCATGAAGCCTGGGCCAGGAGAAGGAGAGAAGGGCAGAATGGGAGCCAATCAGATCAAGATGAAGGCTTTTAGAATCATAGTGGTAATGGTGTTTATCCAGTTGACAATAGCCATAGTCCACGTGGTTTGTTTGTGTTTCTCAAGATTATTGTATCTTCATGAGGTGAAAGAGGTGACTTTAGGAATCATGTTTATCATTATAATGATTATATACCTTATCCAACCTCTCATCTACCTTCATAGAGCAGGAAAACTACCCTGCATCCCCAATCCTTGAAGTGTTTCTGTGATATTCTGTATGCCTTGTGCAATGGAGTATAGTGTAATATCTCTGCATCTGAGACTGGAACGTAAGTAATGAGGTTCTAAATGGAGTGGGATCTGGCTTTAAAGTCACAATGCTGCTGTGGTTAGGCACCACTGCACATGAAACAAGTTGCAAAAACAATCCAAACAATTCTGATATGGTTAAAGTCTGTCGGCCTGTTAGCCTGTCTTGTTTTTATGATTTGTAATAATTACTGGTATAACAATAAACATGATGTTTTCACAGCACTGATAGTGGACTCTTTTTTTGGCCTGATGAGAGATTTGAATAACTTTCTAAAAAAATACAAAAAGCATCATGCACAAAAAATAAATGTGAGCCTTGGTGTAAATAATGTGGCTTGTAACTAGGCCTATACTTCAGCACTGAGATGTTTCTTTAATATTTCACTTTTGATGACCTAGAGTATTTTGTGGTTTATACTTATTTACCATTTACCACGCTGGGTTACACTTTATTTGAAGGTACCGTCATCAGACTGACATGGCACTGTCATTAACTATGACATTACGTTGTCATGAATTTGTCTTAAACTTTATACATCTGTCATGACTTCTGTCATTAAATGTCACCCGGTATTTGTCAGGGTTAGGTTTAGGAATAGGGTTAGGGTATGTCAGAAGTCATGACAGGTTTATAAAGTTTATGACCGATTCTTGACAACGTCATGTCATAGTTAATGACAGTGTCATGTTAGTCTTATGACGGTACCTTCAAATAAAGTGTTACAACTAGGGGGCTTATTAAAATGCCAAATTGATATATAATTAATATACCATTTGAGTCTTTACTAATCACAATACCTTATTCTGCATACACTTATTCTTCTTCCCTATACCCAAACAATGATTACATTTCAAATAAATCTGAACTAGTTCAAATTCAAGTTGAATGTTCTCAATAAAGACAAGGAATGCAATATTTAAACTTTGGCGTTGATGATCCTATTTCTTCCGACACACTGGAGAAAATGGGCTTTACATGCTAAAAAACAAACCTCCTCTTTATGGTAAGGTAATAAGATGAACATTTTCTTTTTTGCCAACACAGCTGGCTGTGATCATAATGAAGGCTAGAGTAACAGCACCTATAGAGAGTGTACTGAAGCTATTATCTAAGGAAACTACATTTGCAAACTTGAATCATGGGTTCAGTAAATTTGAATCCCATTCTGTTTGTGTACTCTAGTAATGTGAATGTCTTCATGATGAACTGCCCTTTCAGTACCAGAGGAGCCATTTTCCAAACACTGTCAGTCCATGTAAATGCAAAGGTAATAAAACAAATTTTGAATTTGATATTCAGACAATGCATCTGATCTGACCCTCTTAGCATTGTTTCTCATTGATAAACTGAACAAAATCAGAAGCCTTTGGAGAGTAGGTGTGATAATGTATTGTCTGCAGAACTTTTATAACCATTTCATTTAGCACGGTCACTACAACTTCCTACAAACAATAATCTCAAACAAAAATACAAACCTTTCCTGCAAGATACTGTACATCGCTTTGACGAAGAAAGGTGAGGCAACTTTTGTTTGTTTGTTTCTTGGTGGAGGCACACATTTCTTAGCCTAGTGGACCAGAATAGGCCCAACGCCAGAAATAAATCAATGTAGGTTGTAATTCCTTCCCTAAAACCATCAAGAGTGAATTTGAGTCAAGGATCCCAAGAAACACTGTGTTATGCATTGTAGCTTATGTTCTGTAGGATGGTATTTTATATTCTAGAACTTAGCAATGGCAGAATAGAATGGAAATTGCAACGACTGGTACTGTCTATAGGCTATTTAGCTCATTTAAGAATGTCCTCTGTCTACTTCAGAATGACTAGCCTTTGCTTAAAATCAACTTAAACATTTATTTTAAAACGTGCCTGTCAAACTAGCCCACTTTAGCGAAACCATATAGTGCAGACATGGCAACAGTGTAGTGGTTTAAGAGGGATATTGAACTCTACGGTGTGTAAATAGGAAAATAGGCCTAATGCACTTATTGATGTATAAAGGTATCATTATCACCTCGAACACGCATTGTTTTCCTATGCGCATGTCGTGTCATTCATTATCCCTTACATAATATGGACAATTGATAGATCCTGTGATTAAGAAGGATAACCATGTCAAAACGGACAAACACTTTTAGCAATACTGGCAAAGGGTAGATTTAATGGGGTGCCAGTAATTCTAAATCTGTTCAAAATCAGACCTATTTTGTGAATAAATAATTATTACCAATTTATTATATGGGTCTCTAGAATCTTGAGGGAGGCTCCATTCACTTTCAATGGGACTCCTCAACGTTCGCAGGTCCGTTATTTCTGTATAATGACCGCTGGAAAACTATAATGACCGCTGTCAATGGCAACAGGTCTTTTGACTGAGATTCACGTCTCCGTATCAATCCGCGCATAGAGATCAACAATGAAAGTGAAAGGACATCAGCTGCGTTCTATAGAATGTTTCAAGTTGAAGTTTCTTTGCGAACTATTTGTTTCTCCGCAGAAGCCACGAAACGTTAACAAATTAAATGACAAAGACGTTTCTGTAAAATATTATATCGTCGTGTTGGCAAGGACCCGTATAATAAGCGGGATAATGTATTATATCATTCTATTGGATTCCCTCCGCTGCGCGTCGGTCTCCGGTTCTTCCACTCGGGAAATATATTTCTATAATGACCGGCGGACAATACATTATCCCTTACATAATGGTCCAAAAACAAATTTGCTCCTCATCAAGGTTGTATTTTTCCCTTAATGTTTATGTGATTTAGGACTATTTAAATACTAGTTAAAATGGGCCTTGTATGTCTTTTGAGCCAACTTTACCTGGAGTGCTAATAATTGTGGAGTATGTAAATGTGTTGAACTATGGACAGAGGGAGTGACGATTGTGTGTCCCCTTTAAAGACTTTCCAGTGCTTAATCCTCTTTTTCTGAAAAATTAGTAAGTGGTTAATTCTCCTCACAGGTAAACATGTGCTAACACTGTTTATGTTCAAAACACTAATACACACAGAATTTGCCCAACTGCTGACATTGCTGATGATTGTGTGTATCTTATGAAGACCTCAGTGCAATTTTCCTTAATGAAGCAGGTAAGTAGTTGAGAATATTGTGTATTGTTTGTGTTTTTTATTGTTTTTTTTTTTTTTTTAATAATTATTTGTATTTTGCTAGGTCAATAGCTGGGTTTCACCCGACGTCACTAACGTATTTTTCAGTGTTCTTCTGTACGCGCGCGAACCTCAACTGGTGGGCTTCTGGAGCTGGAGCCATTGAAAGCACTGCATTTTGGCTGCAAATTTTTTCTACCAAAAGCCTCTGTTTTGTGCCGTTTTTGGATGTTATAAACTGTCTAACCGAGAGAAGGGAAAGGGTTAATATCGAGTACCTAAGGAAATCGCCCGTAAAGGTGAGAAATGGGGGAAAAAACTCAGAGAACCATGCCGTAGTTCGTAATACTCACAGCCGCGATTGTCGGCTAATCTTTCCGCTCTTGAGAAAATTCTGACATTTTCATCAAGTACGGGTCACGTCCGATGTATTTCCCTAATTACTTGTATTTTCCCCTACACCGGCTCCAAACCACTACAATATGCACTTTTCTCCGTGCCGTCCATTGGTGTTGTTATGCTTGCCTCCACATCCTGCCCATCAGTTAGAATTGTTCACGCACCCGTTATCACGTCACTGGGACCCTGCTATTTATAGGTGCTCTTCAAGCACAACCCACAGAGGCCAGTTATGAGCAAATCACAAAAATAAATCACAACATAAAGCAAGCCAAAACAACACTGCCCACTGAGTTAACAAATTTGCAGATATTCATTGCTGGGGTGGCCTAATAAATCATTGAGATTCTAATGCAATGTCAAAGAAATAGCCGAGAGGTTGCTCAAGACAAGAACACTTCAAAGAAATTGACTTGTTCCACTTTCCAGTAAGCCATGAAGACAAACATATTTCAATCCATAACATTTTGTCTATTTCACACAATTCTCTGCAGCCATATTGTTGACATCTGTCAACAATAATAAAGAACCTGGCAAGCAGCTATCCAGCTACACTTCCAAAGTGTAAAAGACAGACCCCTGTACATTCTGGATTCCCACTTGATGACAAGAATGACAAGATGAGTTCGTCTGTGGAGAACATCACATCCCAAATGCACATAAATGGCACATTTAATGGACTGTATGTTATGTATTACACTTCTGCTGCTCTAGTAACAAACTCCCTGCTTAGCATACCACTGCACACATATGTGGCATGGTTGATTGTGACTGGCGCTAGAAATGGACTTGCCTCCGAAATTCTATCTCTAAACTTGTCTGTGAGTGAAATCATCTTCAGCTTTTTGGCTCTTTTAATTCTAGTGGCTCCATCCCTAGCAACCTTTTACATATTACTGCTATTCATTGGTCGGCCCCTGTTCCAGACCTGTATCTGTGTGGAGCGCTACATAGCGGTGATCCACCCTGTGCTCTTTCTCAAGTACAAACCATTGAGATACAGGCTCTTCATTTTGGGTCTGCTTTGGCTGATAGTGTTGAGCTGTAGTTTGACGTCTTCTGCCTTTATATCTTCAAGTATTGTCATTATAATTGTTGTAGTTATTTTTGGCGCACCCTCATTCCTAGTGATGCTGTTCTGTTGTTTGGCTACTTTACGGGCTTTGAAACAGCCCAAGCCAGGGGAAAGAGGAAGGGAACAAACCAATCTTGCCAAAGTGAAAGCCTTCAAATTAATTTTATTTATATTGCTGTCGCTGTTAGCAAATTTTATCATAAGTCTAGCTGCACAAGTTATTCTCAATAGTACAGGTACAGGCAATTTGGTAACTCACTTAATAAACACAATTTGTTTCTTCTTGATAATTTCTACAGGCCTCTGTTATCCTCTGGCCTACCTACACACAGCAGAGAAACTACCCTGTAGATCTTTTTTCTGAAATACTTCACATTAGATATGTTACCATGCCACATGTAGAGTGCAATATATAACACACCATCCATGGTGTATATGTAATACGCCAGCAATCAGCATACACTACATTGTAGCTGCAAGACATTACGTTCAGGCCAACCAACATGGCTCCTGTGCTTCACAGAAATTTTGGGGTTTACAGTAGATAAAATCTTCCTCTCCCAACGGGGAGGTGATATGATTCAAACACTACTAGGAATCGAAGCCCTCTGGATTTATACACACAGTGTTTGTATGGGTGGTATGGGTATATCTATCTATAGGCTACGTCAAATGTTATGTGTGATTTGTTGAATTGGTGCTTAGATTCTGATAGCGTGTAAAAGTGATGCATCTGCATATAGACCTACTTACATTTATGATTAGTCATCTGTTTGTTAAAAGTGTGAATTTAGGACTGGTTAAATGTGCCATCTCTACCCTCAGACTTTATAGTATCTGTACACTTTCATCACAACTGTTTGAGTCTGAGGAATAAATGTCAGTCTCCTTTTGCACCTTAAATGGTATTTCATAAATCAATCAATTAGCCGCATCAATTAATTAAGCAGCAGTGTTCCGAGCATGACAAAAAAAGTGACGACTTACAAGCTGAAAATTACAGTAATTTGCATTCTCCTGCTTGGCCCAAATGGTGACAGTAAGCAAAGTGCTTCTTGAAAATGTGGGTATTCAAGGGTAACACTTTGCGGTAAGGGTACATGAATTATCATGAATTCATGCATGAAATCATTCATGATAACTCATTACACTTTCAGAGATGAAGTAATGCATGAATCATGAATTTATCAGGAATTAACATGAATTCATTGTTTGTCATTAATGACCTCCTGCTGAAATAGAACATGATCTTAAGTATTAGTAACTCTGGGTACATCATCATGAGTCATGATTAATTAGCATGAGTCATGATTAATTAGCATGATCATGATGAATTCATCATGTTTGTGCCCCCTCAACTAAAGTGTTGACATGGTTAAATTGGTAAAATTTAGTTGACGTATGGGATAGATATGAGGAACTAGGCCAAAGTAGGCTAAATAAGTACTTTTATTATATCAAATTCTTTTGGAAAAAAAAACATCATGATCATGTGTAATTAGTCATGACTCATGATGATGTACCCAGAGTAATTAATGTTTAAGATCATCTGCTATTTCAGTAGGAGGTCATTAATGATAAACAATGAATTCATGCTTATAACTGATGAGTCATTAGATATTCAGAGATTAAGTAATGCATGAATCATGAATGAATCATGAATGAAATCATGCATGAATTCATGAATAATTATTACCAATATAATAGTCCAAAAACAAATTTGCTCCTCATCAAGATTGTATTTTTCCCTTAATGTTTATGTGATTTATGTTCATGATAATTCATGATAATTCAATGCACCCTTACCGCAAAGTGTTACCAACCTTCAAAATGAATCAAATTTAATTATTCTGTCCTCAATTTTCCCTGCTCTGTCCTGGCCATATCCATTCGGGCAGCCTCTAAACCATACCTGGGCAAACTAAGGCCCGTGGAGCCTTCCCAAAATAAAATAATTTCTAATTTTTTCATGGTGACTTAAATTATAGGCCTTATTTATCAAATGTGTTGTATTCATGAAATGGAAATTCCACCATTTTTAACCTGCATATTAACATGTCTTCTGGGGCTACTGGTTTGAGACTTGCCAATTTACCGGCATCAATTGGTTAACTGTTAACACCCGGCCCAAAATCAAAATCTGTCAAAATCTAAAAGCCAATGTGCCCCTTGGCCAAAATAATTGCCCACCCCTGCTCTAAACCCTTAGCAATACAGCCCTGAAACGCACGATTCGTTGCTATTATTTCCAAGTAAAAGTTTAGGGTGAGCCTAGGACCATCAGGTGAGCTCCACCCATAAAGCTGTGCCTGCTCCTTTGGTCTGAAGACCACAGTAGCATTGTTTACATTGGCTAGGCTACTGCTTCTGCGGATAAATGACAATGTCACGGTCATTCGTACTTCCATACACAACTCTGTGTAGACTACCTTTATTTTCAAAGTCGAAGTGGCGTTAACACTGCATCTGTTTTTACCATGTTAGTTTTCATCAGGTTGTTGTTGCGACCTCCTGTTACTGCGTATAAACATCCAGAAGAGGTACAACACTGACACTAAAAAAATGGGCACCGCCGGTACTTTATAATTTCTATTATTCTAGCATCGAAGGGCATCATAAGTATTGGTTCTTATGACATCTCTACTCCTGGCTAAATTATAGGGATGCAATGCAGTTAAATGTACCAAAACACCTGTAGAACTTGGCAACCACAAATGTTTGCATGACATAATTGACTGTCACCTAGGTCATCAATTATTGTATAAACCACTGCATTGTGATGTTTTTATTTTTTGCATACAGTATCAGTGTTTCTCAAAGTTGAGAATGCTTCCTAGGTAGCACACTAGCCTTGGAAGCCGTACACTACAAAAACGAGGTTCCATCAGTGCATCCTTGAAAAATCTATGAACAAAGGCCTCTGTCCTTGCTAGAATTTAGAAGGATTCTAAACAGTACTTGGCGACTGACAATGACGTGGAATGCTCGAAAAAGCAGCCTTCCAAGCATGCTTCCTCGACTTTGAGAAACGCTCTATATCTGACATACATTACTTCACAGGTCAGTGAAATTGATTGAAAACACGGACATAGCATAGCTTTTCCTAAAGATGTATTTATTGCCCGTGTAGCAAAGGCTTTTTTTTCTCCACCGAAAGCACTAGAGTGAGTGGGGGAGTGCCTATAGTATGTAGTTAGAGCAGCAGAAGTCTACTGAGCTTCATTTAACAATATCTTTACTTATCTTTGTCCAAACAACATCAATTACTTAATGATTGCCATGGCAAGAAGCTAGGAATACAAACACCACCTGGAAATCAATCAATACCTGTCTGACATGTTCTGTGAAAGTATGAAAATATCTGCTCAGCTTAAACATAAAAACAAAAAAAAGAGCTGTCATGCATGGGCATGGGGCCGAAGCACAGTTTGTTCGCCCATTTGCCCCATGAAATAGCATCAGTCTTCTCAGGGTTACTGTATGTGCTTGTGCACATGGTAATTTGTGTAACCTGCTTGATTGTTTACATATCTCAATAAATCAAATGTTCACCCAATGTCCCATTACCTTTGCTTTCTCAAATAACACTGTGTCAAGGCCAGGCACTGTTAAATTGGGGCTCTCTTGCTTTGAATGAATGGAACATTTGCATTGCATTTTAATACAAAATACAGAGTGATTAATAACTGCAAAGAGTACAAGTGGCAATGCACTGAAATAACCCCACTCTTAATTATACCTGCCCTACAGATAATGGTTTATAACAGCTGATGACCTACTGATTCTGAATGTGTTATGTTTATCAAATTATCCACAGATCTGTCCTATGAAGTTCAAGACCTCATCTTCGGATGTGGCCTTTTCAAGAGGCTTCTATGGCCCACTTCTACATTAAAGAGCAACATGAAATATGATTTTATAACCAAATATATCCAACTGAAAGATGACAAGGCTGACAAGGCTGACAAGGCAAATTTTATTTTCCAAATTCACTTGTGAATTGCCAGTCACCTTCATGCCATGCTATTAAATGACCAGCAACAAAACAACAAAACTAGTAGCAGGCTAATATTTTCAAAGTTAAAATTATTGTAATTTCCACATGAACTAATAAAATGTCTCAAGGGATGGTATGGGGGGATGGCCATTTAAGATGGATTTGACATTTTTATTTTAGAAGGGGGATGCCATCCCCCAAATCCCCCCTCAACTTGAGTAATACCAACTATCACAACAAAAAGGCAAATAAAACTGGATATTTTGCTACAATATATATTTTGGAACATCACCCACTCTGTGAGCTACACATGTTTTAAGATAAAGGTTTAAGGCTGTTTCAGGACCCCAGGTAGAATAGCGGGGGCGTCTGCCCCAGCAAATGGTTCAATAAGGTAACAATAAATACAGAAATTATCGTTAACATTCTGAAGCAGACATGGGGGGATTCTACATGAGCCAAATTTCCAAGACTGGACCAATTGTAAAAATCTTGGTGTTGATCCTATTTCTTCCAAAACACTCTAGATGGGATAAACATGCTAAAAACCAAACCTCCCTATGGTAAAGGTATCAGATTTAACATGATCTTTTTTGCTAACACGACTGGCTGTGATCTTAATGAAGGCTAGAGTAACAGCCGCTGTAAAGTGCACTGAAGCTATTACCTAAGCAAATTACATTTGCAAACGTGAATCATGGGTTCTGAAAATTTGACTCTAGTAATATGAATTATGTCTTTATATTTATGAAAAATTTATTCTAATTAATTGCTGGAGGAACCTGAGATGAACTGCCCTTTCAGTACCTGAGGAGCCATTCTCTCAAACACTGTCAGTCCTTGTAAATGCAATGGTAATAAAACAAATTTTGAATTTGATATCCAGACAATGCATCTGATCTGACCCTCTTGGCATTGTTTCTCATCGATAATAAATAAACTGGATAAACTCAGAAGCCTTTGGAGAGTAGGTGTGATAATGTATTGTCAGCAGATTATTTTCTCTGGGTGGGCAGGGCATATCTCTGCCCTCTTTAAGCACACCTCTGAACTGTTATAACGTATATGCTATAGCTCATGCAATGTCACTACAACTATTGCTACAATCTCATTAACAGACCTTTCCTGCAAGATACTGTACATCGCTTTGACGAAGAAAGGTGAGGCAAGTTTTGTTTGTTTGTTTCTTGGTGGAGGCACACATTTCTTAGCCTATGGACCAGAATAGGCCCAACACCAGCAATAAATCAATGTAGGTTGTAATTCCCTTCCTTAGGGCATTGTGTAGGCTATTGTGTCTATGGCTAGGTCGGTAGCAACTGGGCTGAGCTAAGCACGCTAGCTAGCTCTTCAACAAGCTTCACTTCAGTGATTGGTCTGTCATCAAGGATGCTGCTACACTGACATGGATAATGTGAGTCTCCACCTAGACGGACTGCTCAGGACAAACTTCCATGAGATACCTCTGTCCTTCGAGCTGCTGACCTGTTGCTACAATGACTCCATACCAGCCCTCTGTGCGCATCCAGCGGGAAGAAAGTTCCATCTTCTCCGGACCGGACTGTGCTAAGCTCCTTCAGTTTCAAATAGCCTAGATTTTTTTTATGGGAATTGCATGTCTTTTGACCCAACTTTACCTGCAATGCTAATAATTGTGGAGGATATAAATGTGTTGAAGTACGGGCATTGCAGAGGGCGTGACAACTGTGTGTCCCCTTTCAAGACTTTCCAAAGTGTTTAAAAGTGCTACAACAGAGAAAAAAAATACTAAGTAGTTAATTCTCTTCACAGGTAAAAATTGTGTGTGTGAACATTGTTTATGTTCAAAAAACTAATACACACTGAATTTGCTGAACTGCTGACATTGCTGACACTTATGAAGACCCCAGTGTAATTCCTTAATGAAGCAGGTAAGAAGTTGAGAATATTGTTTATTGTTTGTATACAAGTATTTTGCTTGGTTAATCTATAGGTGCTCTTCATAGGGCACAACACACAGAGGCCAGTTATGGCCAAATCACAAAAACTCTCAATAAGAAGCAAGCCAAAACAACATATTGTTCACTAAATTAACACATTAGTAGATATTCATTGCTAGGGTAATGAATCATTTGTGATTGTAATCCAATGGCAAAGAAATAGTCATGACCAACAAACTCCCAGTTTAAACTGGGAACTTCCTGATTAAATTGATATTTAGCAAACACCAGACACAAAATCCCCATGAAGACATAAATATTTTCAATCATAATATTCTATCTATGTCACACAATTCTCTGCAGCCATATTGTTGACATCTGTAAAACCATGCAGCTATCCAGCTACACTACCAAAGTGTAACAGACAGACCCCTGTGATTCTGGATTCCGAACTGGTGGCAAGAGTAACAAGATGAGTTCACCTGTGGAGAACATCACCTCTCAGATGTACATGAATGGCACAGTTAATGTACCTTATGTTTTTTATGCTGCAATAGTCACATCCTCCCTGCTTAGCTTACCACTGCACACATATGTGGCATGGTTGATTGTGACTGGCGCTAGAGACAGACTTGCCTCTGAAATTCTAACTCTAAACTTGTCTGTGTGTGAGATCATCTTCAGCTTTTTGGCCCTTGCAATTCTAGTGGATACATTCCTAGTAACCTTTTCCTTTACACTGCTATTCATTGGTCGGCCCTTATTCCAGACTTGTATCTGTATGGAGCGCTACATGGCTGTGATCCACCCTGTTATCTTCCTGAAGTACAAACCATTGAGATATAGGCTCTTCATTTCAGGTCAGCCTTGGCTGATAGTCCTGATTTGCTGTTTGTCTTCTGCCTTTGAACCTTCAAGTTATTTCATATCTGTAGCTATTATTGGCACACTGTCATTCCTAGTGATGCTGTTCTGTTGTTTGGCTGTTTTAGGGGCTTTGAAACAGCCCCAGCCAGGGGAAAGAGGAAGGGTGGCAGAACCGACCAATCTCGCCAAAGTGAAAGCCTTTAAATTAATTTTATTTACATTGCTGTCACTGTTATCTAGTGTTACCATGTGCTTAGCAGTAGATGTCACACAAAGAACTACAGTCAATTATTTGGTTATTTGGCTTATTTTGTCAATTTGTTTCTTTTTGATCATTTCTACAGGCCTCAGTTATCCTCTTGTCTACCTACACACAGCAGAGAAACTACCATGTAGATCTTTTTTATGAAATATTTCACATTAAATATGTTGCCATGCCACATGCAGATTGCAATATATAATACACCATCCATGGTGTACTGTATGTAATACACCGGCAATCAGCATACCCTACATTGTAACCTTCTCTCCTATGGGCTTTTACAAATGTGGACATTGTCCTGAATAATGAAACTCAAACTACAAACTGAAAAGAAATATAAAATCCATTGATTCACAAATTGTAACACTACCCATGTAGTGTACATTCTGAAGTGCTCGTATGGGATAGTATATGTAGCGTTACCCACGATATTGTTCAGTGACATTCAGATTAACAAATTTACATGTAAATCAGTGAGCTACCGGTAGGCCAACATGAATTGCTGTCAAAACCGCGTTGATTTTATTAGTGGCGCATGCGTGCCTAACTGGTTGCTGTGGAAATCGATTGATTCAGTGAGAGGGAGATGGAAGAGAAGCATGGAGAACACTGCCATCTTCGCCAACTGGAAATATTCACATTATTTTCAGGTAGTTGCCTGCAAAGGCAAAAACATGTCGGTTAAGTGCTCGCTATGTCCTGGTGATAAACAGCTTTCCACTTCTACACAGTCAATGAGCAATTTGTCGAAGCACTTGGCCAGACAGCACAGTCGTACAAAGCTGGTGGCTAAAAATCCCCATAGCCACCGTCCCGGTGATGATGAGACTGCCCCAGCACCCAAACAGGCGAAACTTACATCAGGAGAGGGAGGATTACGACAGGTAACATCGCAGGCAGAAATAAATAATCTAGTTGCAGCCTATGTTGTGGAGGACATGGTTCCGCTGTCAACAATAGAATCCCCCCGTTTTAGGATTAAGCAAAATACCAACAACGCGAGCTCCCATATCAGACAGAAAAACATTTTCGAGCTACTTGAGCAAATGTTATGCTGTAATCGAATCGGATCTCAAAAAGACATTTGAGACCACAGAATTCGTTTCTACAACGGCAGATATATAGAGTGCTAACAACAAAAGTTATCTCGGAATGACTGCTCACTGGATTGATGAAAACTTTCAGCGCGAGAAGGCTGCCATTGCCTGTAAAAGGGTCAGAGGGAGACATGACGTTATAGCGAGCGAAATAGAGCAAGTTCATTCAAGTTATGGGCTAAAAGTAAAGTAACGAGTAAAGTAACAAGTTACTTTTTAAAATTAGTAACGAGTAAAGTAATCTCATTACAATTCAAAGCAGTAACTAAAGTAAAGTAATTAGTTACTTTTTAAAAGTAACTTCCCCAACACTGCTCATAACTTATTAACGGAATGGCGAATGACCACAAAATTTGGAGGAGATGATCTACATCCAAAAAAACTATGCATGACACCATTTCGGTCTGGGGGTTGTATTTCATGAATACAACAATTTGATAAATCAGGCCTAAAAATCTAAGTCACCTTGGCTAAAAGAGAAATTATTCTACTTTTGGAAGGCTCAACGGGCCGTATTAAATAGCTCAATGGGCCGCATGTGGCCCCCGGGCCTTAGTTTGCTCAGGCCTGATGTACTGTGATATCTTGTATTGATGCTTAGATTCTGATAGCATTTAAACGTGATACATCTGAATATAGGCCTACCAACTGTTTGAGAGTGAATTTAGCAAGCAAACCCATATGGTTGGACCAACATTTTTTGAGTAGCTTGAGCAATTGACTAAAATTGCCCTTTAATATAGATAGATATATAGAACGATTGATAGATTCCGCAAAGTAACCTGCAAATATGGTAAAAAAAATAAAACTAGAAAGGCGCTCAGAGAGCGCAAACCTCCGCCAAGGCAATGTGGTCACAGACACAAGATAAATTCTGGATGTTCTGGATCACCGATCTCCACCAAAATCGAATCACATCTTGCCTGTCCCCCTGAAAATGTCATTCAAGTCCGTGCAGTAGGCTACTTTTCGACAGACAGACAAGCAGTAAAGTTCGCCAAGCCAAAAGTCCTAATTATTTAATCACAATAAATGGTTTAACACTGTTTTTGATTATTGCCTTTGAAAAATCAGTAGGTGTAACCCATATTTCTGTAAGAGATGGCGTATGTTTAATCAAAGTCCTTCTATATAAGTGTCTCTGGTTTAATTGATGTAGAGGCGATAACGGAGAAAATAACCGCAGTAAAGTTGGGTTCAAATTCGACATTCAATGGATATGCGACTATGCATCGCGCCGTTGCAATATCGGCCGATTGTCCAAAGTAAAACTAACTTGAATATTGGCTCATGGAAGCTAAGGCATGATATTCATCCAAAAATGAAACCGCTTGCTAGCATGAAAGGAGACATGGCACTCTGATAAAGTTATTTGTTTGTCATAGTCTCACCCAGACTGTGGCTAGACTATTCATAACAACTATTAAATTGAGATTTCATTGGCCTACATGAATGTTTATTGTTGGTTATTCATGGATGTCCTGGTAGTGGCAAGATAGTAGGCTAACGTTGGGTTACAGCTAACGGCCCAGTCAAGAAAAACAGCCAACGTTAGCATCTACCCAAAACCAATGCATGGGGAAAATACTGCTTGATGAGCTGGGCATGGACTGACATTTCCCCCCTTGTCATAGTTTGATAGCCTACCCAGGAGCGGTTTCTGGCATGGGCGATATGGGCGGTCGCCCAGGGCGGCATCGTCGGGAGGGCGGCATCACGGGCGCTCCAAAGTTTTTTTTTATTATTATTATTGTGCACGCGAGCGCCGAAAATTACAATCGCGGGTGATCCGGTTTTGCTTCATTGTCTTTCGGAAGCTTTGGTACGGGTATATCTGCGCCTACAATAGAAGTATTTGGTATCAAATTAAAGTAGACATCCAGACGCATGCATTGGTGCCACTTGTAATGTACTTGCTTGAGAATGAGGATGTTCAATGTCAGTTTAAAGATCGCCCCCCATTTTGAAATATCTTTATCTGGTGTTATACTTGGCTGCTGGAGTTGCATCTAATAACCAAGAGCTCAAAAAATAAAACTAAACCAAAACAATCACTAGACATTATGATATAGACCTATAATTTGAACAGAGGAGTTTTCTATCACCCATTTGCAGAAAATGAACACCCCAAATCCCTTAAGGTTTGCCTGCTTTCAGACTTCAGTGCTGAAGTCTCACACACAAGAAAGGGGAGGGGTTTGGGGTTCAGATCTTCTTCTTTGCTGTAGAAGCTAGACATAGAGTAACTATAACCTACCATAAGTACCATAAGAGTTTTGCAAAAAATAGAAAAAAAAAATTAAAATTAGCAGCAATGGCTAAACTTTGTTTTGTTATTTTTATCCTCTTGTTCTAGGCCATGATAATATGATGAGGTGTGCTGCGTCATTTTTATTACATTTTATAATAATAATAGTAATGGACTATGGTAATGTATCCATATTAATCTTACTTGATCTTAGTGCAGCTTTTGACACCATTGACCACGATATCCTACTACACAGACTCGAACATACGATAGGCATTAGAAATTCAGCACTAGCTTGGTTCAAATCCTACCTCACTGATCGATACCAATTTGTACATGCTCACAACGTCTCATCTTATCATGCTAAAGTTAAATATGGCGTTCCGCAAGGCTCAGTACTGGGCCCCCTACTATTCTCTCTATATATGCTACCTCTGGGTGAAATCATTAGGAAACATGGCATTGCATTTCACTCATACGCAGATGATACACAGCTTTATCTCTCTATGAAGCCTAGCGACTGTACTCCGACAACCAAACTTAATGCCTGTCTTGGAAGACATTAAAGTTTGGATGTCAAAAAATTTCTTATGCTTGAACTCAGATAAAACTGAAGTTATGATGATTGCCTCTAAACAACTGAAGGACACCTCGCTTCACCATCATAGCTCACTTAGCAGTCCTACACTCTCATTTAGCTCACAAGTGAAAAATCTGGGGGTACTTATTGATCAAGACCTCTCCCTGAATAGCCATGTAAAGCACATTTCTAAAACATCATTTTTTCACCTTAGAAACATTGCTAAGGTTAGGAAGTTCCTGTCCTTTGAGGATGCTGAAAAACTTATACATGCATTTGTTACCTCCAGACTCGACTACTGCAATGCTCTGTTCTCAGGGTGCAGTAACACCTGCATTAAAAGTCTACAGCTAATCCAAAATGCAGCAGTTAGAACACTCACTAGAACTAAGAAATATGAACATATTTCTCCCATTCTAGCATCTCTACACTGGCTTCCTGTCAAAAGTCGAATTGACTTCAAAATCCTTCTCATGACGTATAAGGCACTTAATGGCTTAGCTCCTGCATATATTACAGATTTACTTGTTCCATACCATCCAGCAAGACCTCTGAGATCTCAAAATGCTGGCCTCCTTGAAAAAGTGACCATATCTAAAACTACAATTGGGGGAAGAGCTTTTGCCTATCGAGCACCTCTTCTATGGAATTCTATTCCTCCCTACATTCGCGAAGCGGACACTCTCAATACCTTTAAGTCTAGACTTAAAACCTTCCTTTTTGACATTTCCTATAATTAGGAGTGGGCCATGGCATATCACCACTCCTCTTGGGCTTTCTTGGGAGGGCTACCTCTGCTGTTTTTCCAAGGCGGCCACTGACCACCCCCTTCTGGGTTGGTGAGATGCCATGTACCATACCTTAGTTATGCTGCGATAGCCTAGTGCTGCCACCTTCTGCACACTTGCCATCCTGTACAACCCTCTTTCTCCTCTCTCTCTCTCTCCCTCTCCTCACTCTAGCTAGATTATATGACACATATCATGAAGTGATATCCTCCTAGATTGGCCTAATCCTCTTGTTTCTGTTTCTCTTTGTTTCTCTTGCCTCCTCTGCCCCGACGCACTGGCTGAGTGATGAACCTCCCGTACCTCCCTGCCACCAACCCTACCCCACTACGGATGCTGACCAACCTCCCCGGAGCCACACACCATGACCATCCCCCCTTTTCTCTGAGGCCCGTGATGGAACTGGCCTGATGGCCCCCTGATGACCACTACTTAGATGGCGACCAACACCCAATGAACTCTGATCCCACTCCAAATACTGACTAATCCCACACTCCAACTACTGACTCCATCCCTTGGCCCTGACTGTCGCACAAACTATGTGTATATCATCTCTGACTACATTCAGTACTCATACTGTTTTGTGTTAACCATGGTCAATCTATGCATCAGACTTTACGGATACTTTATTAGGCCCCAGGCAGGTAGGCTGAGTCCATGAGGCGTGGATCTGCCCAAGGTTTCTTCCTACATAACAAACTATTTACAAAGCGAGGGAGTTTTTCCTTGCCCCTGATTCTCATGGATGCTTCCCGTACTGTCTGTAAAGCGCCGCGAGACAATGTACTGTATTTGTGCGCTCTACAAATAAAATTGAATTGAATTGAATTGAATTGA
>JAODXP020000010.1:11023768-11071952 GCA_027497455.2 Sardinella longiceps | reverse complement strand
TAGGGCTGGGCGATAAAAACGATAGCGATATGAATCGCGATAGACACATACTCGATAGCAATAGAAAATGCGCTCGATAGGAACTTTCGATAGAATTTTTCCCCGGGCGGATTCTAGCTCCGCTCTGTCCGCATTTTCAAGAGGCGCGCTGCGCTCATTGACTGCGCTCTACCAGAAAGGGCACGCACTGGCTGATTGTTTACTAGTTAGCTGCTGCAACTCAGGCCCTTTTCAGGTAGCCTAGAAACTAGTCAGAGATACTTTCAGCTGATTCATGTTTTGATTTAGTAATGCAGGGAAATCGTAATTAATAACTGTGAGTAGATTGTTTGAAAAGTCGGAAAGGCCTGATGAACAACACTGTTCACATATGAACTTGTAAAGTATTGTAACAGATTGCTGTGAGACAGATCTTGAGAATGAATGTATTTGTCCCCTCGGGGCTTTCCGTAGGTCTGTGAATATATTCCTGCGCTCTCATGAATTCGCTCTCTGGCTCCACCTTAAGAGTAAAGCATATCTGAAGTTCATACCTCTGAGTCTGTGTTCTCAATAATTATTAGTTATTAAGATAAGTGCCAAAGCTCGGTTACATTGGTGGCAGCGGTGTTTATTTTAAGTTTTTGTAGTTTCGATTTACTTCTGTTTACCGTTTATTTTCTTAGCGTAGTTGTGTGTGTAGTGCAGTCGAACATTAGCGGCTAGCCTTACGTGAAAGTTGCTGTGCTAAAGCAAAGTGTATTGAGGCAGTATTTGACGCTGGATGTTCAACATGTGGTGTAAAGAAGAAGACGAGGATTCCGCGGTCTTCAATGTTCGGCGAGAGAGAGATCACCAAACAGCTCGTGTGAAGATAGATCTACCACCTGCATTCTCTGGAGAGGACGATAAGCAGAGTTTTTTATGCTGGGCTCGTCAGTTTGAAGTGGCAGTCCGCGCTCTGGTTGAAGGGGACAGTGAGAAATCTTATCGATATGAACTGGTGAGAATTTTGCCTACCCGTTTGAGCAAAGCTGCATTCCTATTATGGGATAGCCTGCCTGCCACTGTACAAGCTGATTATGGTTTAGTAAAAGACAGACTGAAAGAAGCCTTTGGGCGCAAGCAGTTTTTAGACCGCTTCAGAGCCAACCTCTCAGCCCGCCCGCGAGCCTCCCACGAGAGTCTTGTAGTGTATGCTGCAGAAATAAGCAGGCTTGTTACAGAGGCTTTTCCTGACTATGGCAAAAATGCTACTGGCGAAGAGAAATTTCGTCGTTTCCTCGCTGGCCTTGATCCTGAGCTACGACTGAAGTGCCATGAACAGGGGGCTACTGACATAGAAGAGGCTCTGATAGTTGCTGAACGATGTGAGAATGCGAGAGAAGTGGTAAAACAGGATTACGCATCTAAAAGTGTCTTAACTGGCTGTGCTGCCGGGTCAGGGGGACAGATAGCATCTGTTCAGAAAGTGACTGATTATGGGGGCCTGTACAAGGCAGTGCATAGCCTAACAGAGGAACTGAGGGATATGCGGGTGGAGATGAAAATGATGTCAGAGGAAAATCGGAGGCTGCGTTCGAGGACAGGCGCAGGTGGATGGCATGGCCCTCCATCACCAGGGAGGGGCTCATGCTACTGCACCTGTGGTGGTCATGGGTGCCGGTCTCTGGCATCCTGGGAGCAGCAGCGAGGCCGTTCACCGGAGAGGAGATTTCCATCACCTGGCGCGGACCGGAGGCCATTCACGGCTTCCCGTGGTCAGAGTCCCGGACCTGCCTGGTCATCTGGCAAGCGCAGCCCCAGTCCTGGTCGGCACGCACACTATGAGGAGGAAACTCCGAGGAGACGTGGTGTGCGTTTCATCTCCCCGCACAGTGACCATCAGCCCGGCCAGCAGGGAAACGGGGTGTAGCTGATGTTCAGGGCCAAACACCAGCTGCGTTTCCTACAGGCCCGCTAAACAACGCTCTCAACAGTGACTGGGTAATAAAAGACTCTGTAAATAGCACTGAATGTGAAATGCCTGTGTCTTATGTTAAAGGGGTAATTGAAGGCACTGTCGTTCCTGTGCTGCTGGACTCTGGTTCAAGTGTATCTCTCATTAGTGCTGAGTTTCGCATGTCAGTCCCTGCACTCCGTAACCGCCCCTTGAAAAAAGACTATGTTAGTGCTCGTGCAGTGAATGGACAAATGCTGGACACGTTAGGCACCATTTCAGTGGTTTTGTGTTTAGGCACAGAATCATGGCAACACACCTTTCATGTGATAAGAGAAACCACTCAGGCAGTGCTCTTAGGTTGGGACTTTATGCTGAAAAACCATGCCCTCTTAGACATTGCCCATGCTAGGCTGCACTTGTGGGGCATCACCATCCCACTCCTAAAAGGGAGAGACCTCACCCCTGTATGCTGTAATGTAGCCATCGCCAACACAATGACTCTACCCCCACTCAGTGAAATTATTGTGCCTGTTAGTGTCCACCCTCCCAGCTCACCTGGGGCCTATTCCACTGACTTTGTTGGGTATTTAGAACCAAATATCCCTGATAGTTCAAATTTCATAGTGGCTCACACAGTTACTTCAGTTAAACAGGGTGCATCATGTGCTCGGATCCTGAACCCCACTAAAACTGATGTTGTTTTACGTCAGGGCACCCATTTAGGGGAATTTTACTCTCTTAGGGATACTGATGTAGATCCATTATCACAAAATGTTGCTACAGTGACAGCTGACACTACCCCTCAGTCTTTATCGTTAGCTCCCCCTGTGTCACTGGAGGACTCCCCTGTTTCACCATCACAGAAGGCAGCACTGTCTGTTCTGCTTCAGCAGTATAGCGATGTTTTCTCTGATAGCAATAGGAACACAGGCAGATGCACATTAGTTAAACACCGCATACACACAGGGAATCATCCTCCAATTAAACAACGCGCATACCGAACCACACCGGAAAAGAGGGCTGAAATTGAGAAACAGGTGGCTGAGCTGCTTGCCGATGGCATTATTGAGGAGAGCTGCAGCCCCTGGTCTAGTCCAGTCGTCTTAGTCAAGAAAAAGAATGGTCAATGGAGATTTTGCATTGACTACAGACGTCTGAACAGTGTGACCGTGAAAGACTGCCATCCTCTGCCACGAGTAGATGATACGCTGGATGCCCTAGCTGGTGCTGTGTGGTTCAGCACATTAGACTTTTCAAAGGGGTTCTGGCAGGTTGAGGTGGCGGAAGAAGACCGTGACAAGACCGCATTCACTACGGGGCGGGGCCTTTACCAGTGGCGGGCAATGCCTATGGGGTTGTCGAACTCGCCCGCCACCTATCAGAGGATGATGGAGCTTGTCCTTAGGGGTCTGCCATGGAACATTTGCATGGTATATTTAGATGATGTTCTTTTATATAGTAACACGTTTGAACAACATCTCTCCAACCTTGAGGAAGTGTTCACTAGGATCAGAGCCGCTGGACTAAAGTTGAACCCATCAAAATGTCACCTCGCCCGTAACCATGTGGTGTTTTTGGGCCACGTTGTCTCCCAGTATGGTCTCCAACCCGATCCAAAGAACACAGAGAAGGTCAGGAAATGGCCCACCCCACAGTCCACGTCTGAGGTCAGAGCCTTTGTGGGCTTGTGCTCCTATTACAGGCGCTTTGTTCACAATTTTGCCAAACACGCTGCCCCTCTTAATCACCTCATGGGAAAGAATGTGGCTTTTGAATGGACAACTGACTGTGAAGTGTCATTTCAGTATTTGAAATCTGTGCTGTCTTCTGCCCCAATCGTAGCCCTGCCAGATTTTGATGTACCCTTTAAAGTATTCACTGATGCCTCTAAGGAGGCCGTTGGTGCTGTCCTAGCTCAAGTGAAAGATGGGGTGGAGCACGTAGTGGCTTATGCCAGTCAGACCCTAAATCAGACACAGCGTCGCTGGTCCACTTTTGATCGCGAATTATGGGCAGTAGTATGGGCTGTTAGAGAGTTCCGGCACTACATTGGGCTTGCCTCTTTCACCATTATCACAGACCATCGCCCTCTACTGGGCCTCCGACGCATGACACTCGACAACGATCCAACTGGCAGGCGCAGCAGATGGATATTGGAGTTAGATCCTCTCAACTGGGATATTGTGTACAAGGACGGGCTGCGCCATATGAACGCGGATGCGCTGTCCCGCCGTCCAGAAAGAGACTGTTTAATTGACGGTGGTGCATGTCCTTCTGACAATATGGTAGGGGTTAACGCTGTACACTCAGACATTGCTACGCCAGTTCCACAGCAGCCTGGGGCTGAGGCCATGCAGCCAGGGGCCTTGGCCACAACAGGGTCCAGCCCTGTTGAAGCACTGCAATTGACCCTGGGATATGGGGTAGATTGTATCAAAACACGTCAAGACGCTGATGCAGACATTCAGGTGGTTCGTGGCTGGCTAGACCGCGCACAGAGGCCAACTAGATCACAATTAAAGGGGCTTCTCACAGTTTACGGAAGCTGTGGACAGAGTTTCACCGCCTGACCATACAAGATGGACTGCTGTGTCGTTCTGTCAACTCCTCACTGACGGGCGACAGGCTCAATCAAATTGTGATTCCATCCTCTATTGTCCCTGACCTCCTGAGACAGCTACATGGTAGCCCAGCCTCGGCCCACTTTGCAGCAGAGCGTGTGTGGGAACAGGCACGCCAGATTGGCTATTGGCCATCCATGTTCAGAGACATTAAGAACTGGTGTGAGCAGTGTAAAGCATGTCAGACACGCCGGTCTCCAGTACCGTCTCATCGAGCACAGATGGGCAGCTCCTGTGCAAACCAGCCCCTTTGAGAGAGTAGCGGCAGACATAGTTGAGTTGCCACCAACTGGCAAGGGTAACAGGTATGTTCTTGTAGTTGAAGACTATTTTACTAAGTTTGTTAACCTATACCAGTGGTTCTCAAAGTGTGGTCCGGGGACCACTGGTGGTCCGCGAGCAAGCTCAAGTGGTCCGCGAGTGGATTACCATAAAAATAATGTGAATTTAGCCTGTGTCATTATTTGAAGGCCAAATATTAGTAATTCACTGAATATAAGATACAGACCTCTAATTCACTGTTTATTAAAGCATTTAAAGTGCCTACTCTATAAATGAATTGGTTAAAGGGTAGCAGACTTGGTGAGGGGCGCGGTGGCAGGTGGTCCCTGGAAAACAATTTTTGGGCAAAGCGGTCCTTGGTCTGAAAAAGTTTGAGAAACACTGACCTATACCCTTTGCCTAATCAGACAGCACAAACGGTGGCTCAGTGTCTCTTCGAGGACTTTGTGTTGGTGCATGGAGTGCCAGAGCGCTTACATAGTGATCAGGGGCGCCAGTTCGAAGCTGATATTATACAGAGCCTTTGCCAACTACTTAAAATCACAAAGACACGCACCACCCCGTACAGTCCGAAGTCCGACGGAATGGTGGAGCGCTTTAACAGGACTCTGATTGATCAGCTGGCTAAGACTCTGCTGGACTGTGGGGGTGAATGGGATGAGTATGTGAAACAAGTAGCCTTTGCATACAATACATCTGTTCACGCCAGCACAAATTTCACCCCATACTTTCTTGTTCATGGACGTGAAGCGAGAGTCCCTGCAGATGTGCTGATACCTACCCGTGCTATGGAGACACAGACATCTGGATCCTACACTGAATTTGCCTCATCTTTGCAGGGCAAACTGGAAACCGCCTTCCGTAAAGCACGCATGCATGGGGCTGAGGCACATGACAGGCAAAGGTTTTACCATGACGAGAGAGCACGGCACAAACCTTACAAAGTGGGTGCTATGGTGTGGCTTAACAACCCGGTGGAGAGTCGCATGAAGCTTGCCCCGCACTGGAAGGGGCCTTATCAAGTCTTGCAGGTCATGGACTCCGGTGATGTGCCGGGTCTTACTTATCGCATTGCCAACCCCTTTGACTGTGATGAACGGCAGCAGGTGGTGCACTATGATAGACTGAGGCCTTATACGCTTCCAGTTCAACTGCCATCACGGTCACAGGTACCTCCCTTGTCTCCTGTCTCTTCTTCCCAGGGGACTGTGTTACAGGACGCTGATCAGGATGGACTGTCTGATTTGACTGACCTGGGGCCTTGTTCAGCTGGGGACACTGTCCCGCCTACCCCTGTCCGCAGCAGGCAGGGAAGAGTGCTGAGAGCACCAGAGCATTTGAGTGATTTTCTTCTTTATTGAATGTGCTGTCATGCATATGTGGTTCACTGACTGTATGAAAAAAAACACACAACACAAATGAATGTGAAAAAAAAAAAAAAAGAGGAAAAATGTCAATTTTTTTTTGTTTTCTCTCTTTCATTGGGCTTTGTGTTAGTAATTGCCCTTGTGCTGGTATGTATTTGTTGACTGGTCTGTTTCGGATTTTTTCGACCTGCTCGGTTGCTGTGTGTATGTTATGTGTGTTTGCACATGTTTGCCTTGTAAACGGGGACGTTTATTCTCGTTGGGGGGGACGTATGTAACAGATTGCTGTGAGACAGATCTTGAGAATGAATGTATTTGTCCCCTCGGGGCTTTCCGTAGGTCTGTGAATATATTCCTGCGCTCTCATGAATTCACTCTCTGGCTCCACCTTAAGAGTAAAGCATATCTGAAGTTCATACCTCTGAGTCTGTGTTCTCAATAATTATTAGTTATTAAGATAAGTGCCAAAGCTCGGTTACAGTATGACAGCTGACAGCTAACGGTGCACATGACGTTACTGGCTGCAGAGACAGATTTGACGATGTTAGCGCACATCGCTAGCAAGGTAAACATAGGCTACAACAGACAAAGCTCGAACTAGCTAGTATGATCAGGGTCCGTGTATATTTTGGTAATTGGATTTTCCCTTTTTGAATTGGAATTAAAAAACAAAAAACGACTGGTTTATTTGACTTTCGTTTGGAAGTCCAAAACCAACAATTGAATTATGCAGCATTTTTCTTTCATTTTCAATTTTTAATTACACTTTAAAAAATGAAATTCAAAGTCGACATAAACGGAAAAACGGACCAAAAACAAGCATTATTCATATTCTCGCACCGGAAGTCAGACAGAAGCGCATGGTCCAGGACTGAAGGATAGCCTGGTGATGACGGCAGCTAATGTTACAACTCCGAGAAACATGGATCAATATATTTTGTTTAGAAAGAACAAGAGAGTCTGTTTGCGCGATGAGGACATGACCATCCACAAGTTAAGCCGGATCTTTCAGGTAGGTAAAATATGACTATGCTAGCTTACTACTACCACTGCTACTAATTATAATGATAACGTTAGTAATATCAGAGCCACTAGCCTAACTTCGACTAGCCTAGCCTACTGTTCGTCATGGTAATGTTAGCTCTTTTTTTCAACTTAAAATATAGAACATTTTCGGAGAGTTTTTGGAGCACTTTCCTCATAACATTGAATAAATCAGGTTTTGAAAAGCCATGATACCATTAATATTAGGCGTTGCTGGCTAATGATATTTGACTTGTGTATTTTTAAGGTCTCAAGTGACAGCCTGTATCTAACAGACGACTCCAATATGGCTATATTTGCTGGAGAGTCGTCGGGCATGTTCAGCTCACTAGACCTGAGTCCAAGGGGGCATTATGAAGTACACGGCGAGGACGATGTCGGCCCAGGGTCAAGCACAACGGGGCAACGCTTTGCCTTCTCAAGACCTTCCAGTACAGTTACCAGTGGCTCACTGCAGGGTGCCTCAGCTGCTCACCCCAGAGCCACTTCCAAAACATTTCAAAGGTAACTTTTAAGTCACGTATGAATACCAGAAATAATTTGTAGACTATCTTATCCTGTAATAGTTTTTAGACTATCTTATCCTGCTATTGTTGACATACAAAGTAGGCCTAGTGGAAAGTAGGCATCTAAATAATTGTATTGATGAAGGCTACTGAGCATTTGAATCCTTCCAATACATGCCATAGCAAATACTGAAATTGTCAGAAAACCATTGGTTTGTTTCCACGTGTCTTTGTGTATTCCCTATTTTCCCTGTGTATTTAAACTCTGTGTTTCCCTTTGGTCTTCATTGGCTCGTTTGTTACTTATCATTTGTACTTCCTTGGCCCTCCTGTGCTGTTCCTCCAGTAAAAAATAAATTATATTCTTCCAGGTCAGTGTACCTTGCAGAGGTGGTTGGTGGGAAGTTGAATCCTAGCAGAATGGTGATGGTGAGGTTTGCAGAGTGTGAGGCTTCTCTTCAGGGTATTGCCACCAAAGTACAGGATGCTATTGGAAGTCACGAGCCTTTAATACTGACTGATGCTCAGGGCAACGCCATTGTTGAGTCAGAGGGAACAACAGGTGGGTAACATAAAAAAAAAAAAATGTTTCTATGTTTTGAGTCTATGCTTTTGAATGAGTGATGATTATGAATGAGTGATCCACTTCAGCTGAAATGTTTTCTCCTGGTTTCCATTTCTACTCCAAGGGTCGCCTTATTGGAGACAAAATGCAAGAAAGATTCTTGCTGTTCCAGAGAAGGACTTTACAGAGCTGCAGGGCACCAAAAGGAGGAGAATGAGGTAGTCTCATTTACACTGAAATGTGCTCCTTTTGTGGTGCTTTGTTTTTTTCTGTTAGATTAATCTTTACTTGACTTTTCAGACAATTTTGCCATTGCCATCTTTGTATAGGCCACACCATACATTGGGTTAGCAGTCCTTTATATCCCTGTCTGCCACTACGAAACTAACTCCCTCTTAAAGTATGAAAGCCTGTCAAATACATTTCAAATAGATGGCAGCTCTACATTTATAAAACAAATACTTTTTTTTTTTTTTCCAGCAAAGGTTAATGTATAAAAGGCAAGGACTTTTATGTGTTTGCACTTACAACTGGTAGAGGCGGTGGGCCGAGGCTTCGTATCTGCTTGTTTTTTATAAGTCAGCGGGGAGAACTCAGAATATTTTATGTAGTATGGTTGATTCATTTTAAGCAATATTCCACTTGTTGCCACTCACACTTCTGTTGCCGAACCTTAAAATAATTGTTTTATTCACCCCGTGTGGTACAGGAAATTCAACGGTTGTGTAGCCAATAGCACAACAGGATTTTGACACGTGAGCATTCGCAAACCTATCAGATTTCGCTGTTCGAATCAGCTGGAAAAGTTGTCTTCCTAACACTCCTTGCCAACGTCAAGTCATCGGTTTTGTGAACGTAAGTAGCTATTTAATATAACATTCTGACTGTTTGACAATTTTTGCAAATTTACACAGCTATGTCCTTGCCGTTTTGTAAGTGTTCTGGTACTTTTAGCCTATCGATGATGTTTGCATTTGTCTTGAACGAACCTTGCTGCTTTCTGATCAGAGATAGCTAACGTTAGCTGACGTTAGCAAAACTATCTTTAGGTACGCAATAAAACTACCATTAAGTCGATGTTAACACGCTAATGTTGCAATTAGTTTACTTCGATCTAAAGTTAGTTGCAGGGCTGTAGGGTATTGTAAGGTAAAGCCACTATGTTTGAACAATAAAGTGAGAAACCTGCCAAGTTAGCCTATGGTGGTGGCTTTCTGTTTTTAGGTTTAGCTTGTGTGAGACTGCTGTTTTCAATTTTAACTCACCCACACCCGCACATATTTTGTACTTTGTAAACTGGCAAGATGTGCTGAAATTAATATTCACCATGCATCTCCAATCTTGTGCCTAATAGCCTAGGCTTTTCATTTCAATGTCATATCAGATGTGTTAAATGTAGGAGTTTGGGCGTTGATATCCAGTTCTGACTTGCTTTTTTAATGAGCAAAATGAATAGGAGTATGTACATTACAATATGTTTTTGTCATGTAGGGAATCTTGTCCTTCAGCTGGAAAGTGATGGGTATGGAAGCAAACTACCAAGGGCAAGCACCTGTCAGTTGGAGGATCTGGACCCATAAGATGCAGTCTTCTGAGGACTTGTATGCTGATAGGAAACCTGGGTTCCACTTAGCCACAAAGCATGCTGTGCTAGGGGTCCAGTGACGTCAACTGCAGCTGATGTTTCTCTAGTCTACATACCTTCAAAATACTGCAGATCTGAGTTGATCAGAGCCTAGAAATGACCCCAGTAACACCAGGCCAGCGCTACACACAACAGTTGTACCAAGCTTCGCTTCAACCCTCTCTGGTTGTACTACAACTGCTCTTTCAGGTAATGACCCAGATGCGCAACATTTCATATCTGTACCACAACAGAAATCATACTTTACTCAGACTGAAATATATTTTGTACCAAGAGGCATTCAATGGTACTTAGAAATATAGATCTGCGTGCTTGAGTCTACTACACTCATCTACCTTCATCCCCCCAGACACACACACAGAGTAGATGAACTGTAATTCTCTAATGGCTATATTAGCCCCCACCCCCACCCAAAACAACAAGCAGTGTGGCCGATCTACTAATTTTTTACATACACTGCACATGCATTTTTTACATACACTGCACACTGGTTATATTTGCGGTGTGCCATTACTTGGCAACCTTGACAGGACAGTGCTTGAAGTGAATCTGATTATGTGTATGTGGTGTTATGGATGCTACAGGATTAATAAAGAACCATCTTATCTTATTTTCAGGGGCTGCTTCTGAAGGAGGAATTACACCAGAAGACTATTGCTGATGATGATGTTTGGACTGGGGCTATTTACAGCAGTGTTCCTTAAACCTTTTCAGACCAATTAAATTCATTTTAATTTCACAAATACAAGAACATACTTTAAAAGAGGCTTCTTTGACACATTAACTTCTAATATTTACATTTATGCATTTACATGTAGGAGACACTTTGATCCAAAACAACTTACATTTGTCAACTATCTGTTAGTTCAGGGTCAGTCTCTCCTATAGTGCCATGGGCAAGGCACAACGGTGGCCCACAAACCCACAACGTCCAGACTACTAGCACACTAGTCAGGTTTCTTAACCACTATGCTATCACCTCCTCATATGGACTAATGCAAGGTACTCGATCACCAGTGGTCCTTGAACCACAGACCAACCTACTGTCATTCCAGAAGTCACCAATCAATGCCTTGTTTAATGCACTACTTCTACCAATAAATAATATCATGAAATGCATTTGTCTTTGTATAGATAGGCCATGTGGGCCTAATTTCGCTATACTGCTTTTTGATGTAATGAAAGGTGCATCTGAAATTGGTTGACTGAATGAAGGAGAGGGGGTATGACATTGACATGGCTCAAGGTGTGTGAACATTTAATTCGTGATCATTATAGAATACAAGTCCTCAGAAGACTGCATCTTATGGGTCCAGATCCTCCAACTGACAGGTGCTTGCCCTCTTGGTAGTTTGCTTCCATACCCATCACTTTCCAGCTGAAGGACAAGATTCCCTACATGACAATAAAAACATATTGTAATGTACATACTCCTATTCATTTTGCTCATTAAAAAAGCAAGTCAGAACTGGATATCAACGCCCAAACTCCTACATTTAACACATCTGATATGACATTGAAATGGAAAGCCTAGGCTATTAGGCACAAGATTGGAGATGCATGGTGAATATTAATTTCAGCACATATTGCCAGTTTACAAAGTACAAACAAGTACAAAATATGTGCGGGTGTGGGTGAGTTAAAACTGAAAACAGCAGTCTCACACAAGCTAAACCTAAAAACAGAAAGCCACCACCATAGGCTAACTTGGCAGGTTTCTCACTTTATTGTTCAAACATAGTGGCTTTACCTTACAATACCCTACAGCCCTGCAACTAACTTTAGATCGAAGTAAACTAATTGCAACATTAGCGTGTTAACATCGACTTAATGGTAGTTTTATTGCGTACCTAAAGATAGTTTTGCTAACGTCAGCTAACGTTAGCTATCTCTGATCAGAAAGCAGCAAGGTTCGTTCAAGACAAATGCAAACATCATCGATAGGCTAAAAGTACCAGAACACTTACAAAACGGCAAGGACATAGCTGTGTAAATTTGCAAAAATTGTCAAACAGTCAGAATGTTATATTAAATAGCTACTTACGTTCACAAAACCGATGACTTGACGTTGGCAAGGAGTGTTAGGAAGACAACTTTTCCAGCTGATTCGAACAGCGAAATCTGATAGGTTTGCGAATGCTCACGTGTCAAAATCCTGTTGTGCTATTGGCTACACAACCGTTGAATTTCCTGTACCACACGGGGTGAATAAAACAATTATTTTAAGGTTCGGCAACAGAAGTGTGAGTGGCAACAAGTGGAATATTGCTTAAAATGAATCAACCATACTACATAAAATATTCTGAGTTCTCCCCCGCTGACTTATAAAAAACAAGCAGATACGAAGCCTCGGCCCACCGCCTAGTAGTGTTTCCTGTATTGCTTGGTGATGCTCCTGCTAATTTACCTTAAAAATGTCCTTTTCATAAATATTACTTAGTTCAATGCAACTGTAGACGTTCCCAATGACTTGTGGTTCAGTCACTGACGATAAGTACGTTTCTAACTCCTCTATGTATATGCACTGTATATTGTATTTTTCTTTATTATACCGGTATGTGCTAGCCACAGCTAGAGCTGTTAATATGCCTATTGTTAAGTGTTGGCTACTTTCAGTTGATTGCCTATAATATTGGTATAACTGGTGTTTAGCAAACTGGCTTCATTTGCTGTTGTAAAGTTCAAACCAAGTGAAACTTCGTGATTATCAGAAGCCATACGGTGCCATGTTCGGCCACTAGGTGGCGACAGAGACCACACTATGCGTCTTATTCAGTATGAAGCTGTATTTTCTCAGTAGAGTTGAGAGGCATTTTAAGCTTTGAGAGTAATTTCTTATGGTGGAAATGTAATGGAATCTAATTTAATGATTCATTTATTATTTCAGACTGTTTACCACATTGAGTTGAAAACCATTGAAAACCTTGAATTGCCACTACTGATGTATTAACACCAAACTGTTGGATGTTTCAACAAGCAAATCTTTTTATAGAAGCCATTAAGAACTCCCGTTGTCTCTTCATTTTTCACCTTGCGCTTTGAACGGTGCACCATCTTATTTACTACCTAACCTACAAGAATCAGCGCCTATAATCACGCACTACCACCCTCCCCAACAGTTAAGCTTCTACCCCACCATCACCAATCCTGCTCACCACATCAAATACATATCTAACCTCTATGTGTTGTTCTATCCTCTGTGAAACAGCCGGAAAAATGAAGAGCTTGGAGGCATTGCAGAGGTCACAGAGAAAATCGAAGAGCTAGTTCTTGCATCACAGAGTCTCCCGGATGTGACTTCAGCAATCAGGGAGCTCACCAGTCTGCCTGCAGTTCAAAGAATGACCCTGACTCATTCACAGCTAGAGACCATTAAGCACGGGTTCTCCTGTTCTTTTTGCTTGAGTAAGTATCTAATGGATCTATTTTATATGGTGTGTGTGCCACAATTTCAGCTTTACAAATTAACACTTATGTTTTATGTTATCTAACTAAACTCTGCTGTGTGCCAGCCACTTTATTTTTTTGTGATATACAGTAACAGATATTTTTATAATTAACAAAGTTGTGTTATATAATGCTCATCCAATACACCAAGAACATTTGACTGAGGACACACATGCATTAATTGACTATTTTTTTTCTCATTTTGTGTTTTAGAGTTGATGACCGAGCCATTCTTCACTCAGTGTTGCCAAAACCTAATTGGCTGCAAAACTTGTGTGGAGGAGTGGCATAGGAACTCGGACACCTGTGCAAAATGTAGGGGAAGTGTTGAAGGAAACAGCATGTTTGAAGTCAGGGGCCTATCAGAGGCACTGACTGTCCTGAGGTCTCTTTTTGATGAGGAATAATATGTAATTTAAACAGGCAGGTAACAGAGTGTTTGTTTTATTTTTTTAATTTGGGTCAAACGCCCAAACAGGCAGGTAACAGAATGTTTGTTTTATTTTATTTTTTTATTTGGGTCAGAGTTCAAACGCCCAAACAGGCAGGTAACAGAGTGTTTGTTTTATTTTTTAAAAATGGGTCAGAGAGCCCACTGCCACCAGTTCCACTCATTCGTACATTCTTATATGCTATATGTCCAACACAAATCTTTACACATTGCGCCGAGTTGTGGTAATGAGAAAGAGAACCGCCTCTTTGTATGGTGTGAAATCATTGTTTACTGCTCTAGACAACAGTTCAGAAATGTCAGAATATTGCTCTGCAAACTGGTTCTCAGCCATTAGTTTGTCTTCTTCTGTTAAAAATGGATCTACTCCAAAGGTAGATTGTGGTGTTAGGGAGGATCCCAGCTGTTGTCTGTAGAGTTCTGCTGCTTCAGCTGAGTGAGGCAACAGCTCCTGTTGGATTTTTTTGGGACACCCACTGCCAGCCAAGTCATTTGGTGTTCCTTTTCCTGTAAAATAAAGACATACAGTGTACCGTTAACATTGAGACTTATGTGTGTCTGTTTTTAATTGTTTTCATGTTTGCAATACTGGTTATTTTACCTGGAATTCGATGAGCATTCCAAGAGTCTACCACTCTTGTAAGACCAATCTGGCACAGCTGGCAAGTAAGGCAGGACACACAGTATTTGACAAGGCTGTCATCCATGTCTAGTAATTCCTGGTCCACCAACTGCAGAAGGGCTTTCTTCAGGGGGTAGTTGACACGACTATTTATCTCCGGCCAGATTCGTTCAACTGTGTGATTCTGAATGTGAGGCAAAAACATTAATTTATTCCAATGGTTAAATGAAAAAATGTCTTTTACAGTACATTTTGCAGAATTAGTAACTCAACCAAATCTGCAGACTGCATGCTGCTAAAACAAATTGTATCAAAATAAACAATACAAAATATTAACAATTTCAACAGGGATAGCCACAATGTGTGTTGGTGACGCAACTATAGAAGCTACTGAACTGTACCCTTGTTGATGGAGTTTGCAAGTAAGGTCTTCTCTCCTGATTGTAGCGATGAGATGACAGCAGCTCCTGAATGAAGAGAGTCAAATAAAATTCCTTCCCATGATCCACGCGGACCTGGTCCCACATCCCGTTGGCTAGTATTGCAGGCCTGTTGGATGAAAAACATGGTTTTAATTTGAGCATATATAAATATTAATTTGAGCAATATAAACAATTGTCACATTTGCCTATGTGGGATACTATTTCCAATGGCAGTATAAGACTGTCAGTTATAGGGGACTACGCAGTCTTTCTTAGTAGGACATCCAAAATCACAGTCTAGATAGTGCATATCACAATCTTGATAACATATTGATATATTCGCCAGCATCCGGCTTGGCTCACATGATAGAATACTGTTAAATGTCCACAAATTACATGCTGTTACCTGAAAACATCCTCATAGATGGCAAGGTTATTTTTTATGGCCATGGTGGAGTGACCAACAATCTTTTTACTATAGCCATCAATGGCTACAACATGTGTAACCCCAAACATTGCCAACTTTTCATTCTGGTCCATATGAACCTTCTGTCCCATATAGTCTGCTTGGTATGGTATGGGGTTGAGGTTGCGAGAACCCTAAAAGAAGACAAAAATAATGTGACAATTCCACAAACTATCCTCAACAGATCCGGACACACAGTATGCCTACAACTTCCATACTTGAGTCAGTACTACTGTGTGTTAAAGAGAACCTATGCAGGATCCGGTGGCGTCATCCAGTAAGCTAACAACCAAACAAAGCAGTTATTAAGCGTTTCTGCCAATAATCCTCCATTTAGAATTGCATAGTCAATGGTGATCGCCGCTAACAAATTGTATCGACAGTTGAATGCGCTGAGAAGTCACAAATCACGTTGTAATTCAAACAGTAAACTCTGGCTAAGTCACGTGACCTAGCTTGCTTGCTAACCCAAACTTACGATAGCCGGGACGCGCTCCCTGATCTTGCATAGGCGGTATCTGCCTCTAGGAGGGTCGGACAATCTCGTGAAGGGGCTCGTTTTACTCCGGAACATGTCATTTATCAAGTCTAGTGAGTTCTAGGCAATTTACATAAAGGTGTAATGAATAGGAAACGTCAAAATTTTACCTAAATGTTGCATGTGGTGGCTTTAAAAGTATTTCTGAATGTTTCATGCGTGCCTGTTTAACTTACAGGTTCAGTATAGATGTGGCCAGTGAACTCTTTTTTTTAGCCAATGGACTATTTTACTATTGAATAACCTTGAGTGAGGAGGATGTAATGATATGTTTAATGGATGTGTGGAATGGATTTATGTTGAGCATACATGTCTAGTTTTATGGCCATTGGCCCACCTCAGAGGTGGCAGCCCAGCTAACACATGACGTCGCTACAACGTCGCCAGAAAGTTGTCATTTGGTCATGGCGACGTTACTTATTGGCAACGTATCTGCCACGTTGCGGCAACGTTGCTGCTTGGATGTTGTCATAAGGTAAACAAAAGACGTTGCCGTTACGTCCTGAAAAAGTCACCAGGTAACGTTGCCATTTGGTCGTAAAATTAACGTTGCCACCACGTGGCAGTTTGGTCACTCGGTAACGTTGCCATTTGGTCATGAAATTAACGTTGCCACGACGTGGTGGTTTGGTCATCCGGTAACGTTGCCATTTGGTCATGGAATTAACGTTGCCACCACGTGGCGGTTTGGTCATTCGGTAACGTTGCCATTTGGTCATGAAATTAACTTTGCTGCGACGTGGTGGTTTGGTCATCCGGTAACGTTGCCATTTGGTCATGGAATTAACGTTGCCACCACGTGGCGGTTTGGTCATTCGGTAACGTTGCCATTTGGTCATGAAATTAACGTTGCTGCGACGTGGTAGTTTGGTCATTCGGCGACGTTGCCTATTGGACAGGAAACAAGGTTGCGGCGACGTGGTGCTTTGGTCACTCGGTAACGTTGTCATTTGGTCACGAAACAAAGTTGCTGTAACGTGGTGTTTTGGTCATCTGGCTGCAACGTGGTGGTTTGGTCACTTGGTAACATTGTCATTTGTACAGAATATTTCACCATTATAAAGGCCTTGCATTGGGAAACAATGCCCCCCCCCATCTGAAACAGTGATTAAGTGATGGATGAATCGCAACTCTGATTAATTTCCCATGGACTTCAAATCATTGAGTGACACTGAGAATTAGCTTCTTTTTGGTACTCGAGATTCTGCTCTCGAGCCTTATTAAAATCCCCTGATATAGGAACCCTAGTGCTATTAAGATATCTTACCTGTGATCCTTGTATTTTACTACATACTTGAATACAAAATTCACTCTGCACTAGAGTAACCCAAGGTCGTGATCCCTCGCCATCATTTAGTTTAAGAAAAATCTAAGAATCAGATTCTGATGTGCACAGTTAGGCAACAGGGTTTGAGAATATTTATTTAAAATCATAATATATGCATAATAAATACAAAAAAGCATAACGTGCAAGAAAAAAAAACAAGAATATCGTTTTACTTTCACAATGCTTAGTGACATGCTTTTTTACAAGTTTACTCACAAATATTCTTGATAGTCTTAACAGAAATGGACAGAGTATAACAGCAATCATTTGCAAACATCAAGACATTGCCAAAACATTCAGTACTGTACAGTGAAACATTTCACAGAATTTCCAATACCAGTGAAATTGCCAACCCACACCACCAATTACTCCAAATACATTATGTAGTGTCAAAAAAGAAAAACATTTCCATAAAACATTTTATTTAAAAACAAAGTTCTTATAACCACCCCCAACAATTCTCAGTCGTAATGAACGACACTTACATACATGGGAAAATAATGTGCATTCAAGGTGGTTACAACACTCCCGAGTCTGATGCCCAATACTCTCTATGTTTTGCATAACAACTTGACTATTGACATTTATCAGTTCAAATTGAAAGTACTGCAGTGAGCGGCCACCTAAGCATTTTCAAATTACAACTTCCCTTTACTGGTTGCTGTTAACTTCAGATTCAAGAGAAATGCAGTTACCTAGTAGCCTGGCGAATGCCAAACTAAAAATCACAAGTAATATTTAGTCTGGAGACTTGCCTATTGCATTTCTCGTAGCGGAAGCATTGCTTACGATTGTCCAGAGCCGTTTATTGGGTGCTACTAATGTCTATCATAGCGCCTCGGAGCCAATACCAGAGCCACCACGTGATGTAAAATGCAATTGAGGGCCGTGCAAATCCCTTTTGTTCTGTAATTGGATACCGAAGGTAGGCAAGAAAATCGGCCAGTCACCATGCTGCTTTGCAGAGAGAAATGAAATAAGCATGCAAAGGAGCATGGGAACTCCAAGGCTAGTTATCTAGATCACTGTAAGAGACTTCATCTAACACAACGTTCAGTGTTGAGTGGGTGGTGTCATATCTCCTACACCAACGTTCAGTGTTGAGTGGGTGGTGTCATATCTCCTACACCAACTTTTACTTGTTTGTTATGTGAAACTATTGCTTGTACAAAGGAGTGCCTGCATGCTTCCCTTGTCCCAGGAAAAAAATATTATCATTTGAAAACTATCCTGCAGAGATAGGCACTCCACACATTGTGGCTGCTACTGCACACATCTGACAATCTCCTGGGTGGCTTTTTTTTGGGAGGGGGGGGGGGGGGATTTGTCTGACATTGTGGACTTACGTTTCACTGTCGTGCACACAGCAGTGCCAAGCATTGGCTGCTTCCCTTGTCCCAGGAAAAAAAAAATATTATCATTTGAAAACTATCCTGCAGAGATAGGCACTCCACACATTGTGGCTGCTACTGCACACATCTGACAATCTCCTGGGTGGCTTTTTTTTTTTTGGGAGGGGGGGGGGATTTGTCTGACATTGTGGACTTACGTTTCACTGTCGTGCACACAGCAGTGCCAAGCATTGGCAGCTTCCCCTTCTTCCCCCTGAGTGCTGTAAGCACTCCAAACAGTGTTGGCTGCTACTGCCCGCATAACCCAATCTCCTGGGTGATTGCCGCTTATAAGGCTAAGATGGGACACCTGAGTAAACATGGTAAATATAATGTTACAATGCAGCATTGTTGATGTAGTATGTGATGCGTTCTGAAGCTATATTAATAACATACAACTTTTTCTACTCGGTACTCGGAATCTTTGAGGCGTTGTTCGAGGTCTTGGAGCTCGTCAATGGTTGTGACCTTAAAATTGTATCACATAGCACATCAGCAAGTGGCATGATTCAAGTACAGTCAGGAAGAAACTTAAGAAATGTGATACATTTACAACAGCTTAGCTAATTTATTTATAGCCTTACTAATGTACTATTCTGTATTGTACTAATATATCAATAATGCTGATGTTTTTGTACACATCTGTCACATCCGTAGTATCAGCTGCAAATTTGTACTTTTTTGACAAAGGCCTTAGCCGGAGCATAATAAAAAAATGCACACTATGTTGACAGTCACTGGTATGTCCCTCTATTGCATGCCATTGCAGAAAACATCATTCATGTCTGCTACCATATCCTCTAGAAAATCAAGAGACCCCATCCAATTGACAACTCTGCCTCGTCTAACTACTTAGAATACAGTCCCCTACCTTCCAGCAATTTTCAATTTTATTTTGATGGATGAACTGAGGCGAAAACACCAATTTGTGGAAACATGGGCGACAAAAGGTGAGTGTGTTGTTAAACATTGTTAAGGTAGAAGAGTGTTTCTTTTTCTGACTAATGAGATGGTCAGTATCCAAGGTACTTCACTACAGCAATAAACACAAGCTGCTCAGAGTGCATCCTCTTACTCGTGCATATGTTGTAATCCGAACAAATATTTAATGTAGCCTAAACTCATTTTCCTGTAGGCCTAAGTGTTGTACTTTCTTGACCCTTCATCTAAAGAGAAGAGAAATCGTTGGTCAGTTTCACATTTTTGTCTCCATTGTTATGGACTGTTTTTAAAATTAAAGCAACTTCAACATACTATTTTGTTCCCAAACTACTTGCACTACATTAGAATAATGTGTAACGATGCAACAAACAAGTATGAGGCTAATAATCGAACTCTGTTTCAAGATACCTTCACTTGAGTGTATGTAACGCTTATTGGCTTTCTGTGCTCTTTTAGTTGGGCCCTCTTCCTCCGTTTCCACGGATGACTTGTTTTCAGCCTTCTGACTGCACCTCATTGCAGTCTCCCAGTTACCTGTTCCACTACAAGTAAGTAACAAAAGTGTCTAAAATTGTGATTGCAACTTGGATGGTTGACTGGATGGATGCCCATTAAAAACACTCATGCTGCGTTCGGAAAGCCATACTGCGTGCTATATACTGCATACTGCTTCAGTATATACTGCGTACTGGATGCTACACCCACCATAGTATACAGTGTATTAAGCCAAAAGTGATATTTTTCTTGTAATATACTACACAACCAAGAAAGACCTATCAGCTTTAAACTCACGTTAGAAGCTTGCTTCCCGCGCTAGCTCGCTTCCCTCAATTGAAGTTAATGGTTAGCGATCAAGCTAACGTCTTTGGCTGGCATTTGAATGTAAAGCCATGCACGGTTGCGCAAATGCTAACCCAAATGAAATTCTCTCTCTTACAAACGAATGAAGCACAACTACAACGGTCATATGTCCAAGAGAAATGCACATTGTGCAAGATAAAACGGTTAGTGTGTCAAAAATACCTTAAAATAGTTAACTTACAGTCACTCAAGTTTCAGCAAAACAACCACTACTGTCCGCCATTGCCAAGTCTCAAACCCTGTGAGGGGAAAGATCGCGGGATGCCATCAGTATAACATCCGGGAAACTTTTGCATACTGGTAAAATCATATTTTCCACATACTGCATACGACATACTACTTCATGCCAGGATCAGTATACCAGTATTACCCAGTACGCATTTTCAAACACGGCATCAGAGAGCCTACTACTCAGTATGCATAGTTGAAGCAACATACTTGTTGTCGAGAAAATCCTGATTTTTCTGGCAGTCCATTTCATTAGGAATGACTGTTCAGCTGCTGTGTGCTTAAACCACCTGTCTGGAATTTGCCTAACTACCAATGTCACAGGGTAAGGTGGCTGGGGTCCCGCAACATTAGCAGACACATAAGCAGCAGCAATGACAATGGATAATTGTGAAAATTAAGAGACAAGCTGGCAGCCACTTTGCAGCTGAGAACAATGAAAATGATCAATTTACTAAATAGGGGCTAAAAAAGTTGGCTTTAAAAAAAAAGAGCATAATATTACATCCTGCAATCAAGAACAGAGGCAAGTCAAGCTTATCTGCATTCGTAGCTGTACTGTATCTCTGAACTCTATTACAAACATTAAATATAAACACTCATATTTCATGAAGAATGGCCATAAAAATGTTCGTCCCCTCTGAGGGCTCTGCGAATTAGCCTTTCTTTTGGGATCCATTTCAAAACTGTATTTGTGTTCTTGAACGTCAGGACTTCGATCAGGGAGGAGTCACAAGGCTCCATAAAGTATGGATGGGGACGTTGGAAAACGCGACAGAGCATGCTTTGATCCCTCTCTTCAATGGCCTCACAGCATTCTTGATTTTCCAGCATGAAGGCATCTGTTGTCCCAGTTGGCTTCACCATTGGCTGGACTTGTTGTCCATACAGCTCCCGACCCCTTTAAACAAAAAACTTCAGTAGATCAGCCGCGTACACAGAGTACTGTTGGACCAATGTCGGGCTCACCAGGATGCACATTGCCACGCTGAAAGCCATGAAGTGTGTGTAGAGGTCATCTCTTATCTGTCCCTTCAGCACAATCTTGCCTGTATAAAGCATGAATTGACGATATTCTGTTGCCTTCCAGCGCTCCAGCTCCTTCAGTTTGGAGTGATTTGAACGTGGAGGGGGCTGCGTGACGTCAAATGTCCAAAAATGTATTTTTAAATTACTCAAAAGTGTTAAAAGCACAAATGAAAATATTTGCAGCACAAACGAACTGCAGTGTTATTTCAGCATTTTGGGTTTGAGGGGGTCGGCTTCACACAGCTCTCTTGGCTTCCTGGCAAAGATGGGTGGTATATACTGCTTTAGGACAATCAACCTCCTACTGACCTCACTGATCTGTCTTGTGGACATTCGCAGACCCTTCTCTCCTCTGCGAATTAGTCTTGCTTTTAGGATCCATTTCAAAACTATATATGTGTTCTTGAACTGTACTGTATTTAAAATCTACAAAACTGAGCAATAACGCTCACGACAGGGAGAGAGGGCACCTGTCACTCCTGACCATCTTTTCAGGGTCCAAGTAATTTTCGAACTTGAAAGCACTGCATTTTTGTAGTGATTGTGAGGGCTTAGCAAAATAACTATGGTTTTGGGATCAATCTTAAAAACTGTATGTGTTCTTGAATTTCAAGACTTGATGACTTGGGATGTTGGAAAATACAACAGGGCATGCTTTCATCCTTGTCCTCAATAGCCTCAGAGCATTATTGAATTTCCAACATGAAAGCTGAATTTGTTTTCCAGTTGGTACCACCATTGGCGGGACTTTCCACTCCTCAATTCGCCTCACCACCTGAGAGCCATCAAGCTAGCTGATTACCACCACACTTTAACATTGATGGTAACTCTAAACATAAATTACCGATCTGGTAGAGATGGTGAAAGGAATATATATACACTAATAAACTATTTCTACACTTATTATGAGCCATCATAACTGTACAAGACAAACAAACAAGACACCGCATCTTCAACGATGTGCAACATGGAATGGGTGTTTTAAACCATAAACCGGATGTCCATACAGCTACTAAACCCCTTTCAACAACCTAACTTCATTACTCTTGGCGTCCTGGCAAATACCGTTTCAGGTCAAGCAACCTCCTACAGACCTCTACTGCATCTGTTGACGGAAAGACTCATCTGTGCGTGCAACAAACTCTGTTTCTTGGTAGGTGACTTTCTCATACCACTCTCCTCTTTGCAGCGGGTACTATGGATGTGACCGATGTGTGCAAAGTTTAAAGTATACAAGAGGTGCTCACTACTCAGATACTTCAATCCCATAATTCAATGTATTCTCGCAATTCCCGCGATCTTTCCCCTCACTGAAAAATCCTGACAGCAATGACGGACAGTAGTGGTGGTTTTGCTGAAACTTGAGTGACTGTCAAAAAATGCCTCAAATAGTTAAGTTTGCACAGTAACCGTTTTAACTTGCACAATGTGCATATCTCTTGGGCATATGACTTAGTAAATTGATCATTTTCATTGTTCTAAAGCTGCAAAGTGGCTGCCAACTTGTCTCTCTCTTTTTTTTGCAATTATCCATTCTCATTGCCCTCAGCTGTTTACGTGGCTGCCAATGTTGTGGAACCCCCGTCACTGTTCTTTCCTTGTATTGCAGGCCACTGGACTGCACATAGAATTGGCCACATTGTCTTTCCTGTGCTTCTGAATAAAGGCAGACCATCAATGTTGAGTGACAGGTTAATGCAGTCAGGAATCTGTTCTGTCGGGTATTTCTCTAGACTGTCGTGGAGCTTGTCTTTAATTTGAAAATGGATGTATTCCATGCCGGATTTCTGAGTTCTCTGGGTGTTTGCAGGAGTGCTCTTGAGCAGGAGGGTAGTTCAGTGTGGCCATGGCTTCTGAGGTTCTTCAGCAAGGCATCCACTGCATTGTGTTTCACCTGAAACTGACATGCCCAGGTTGCCAGATCAGCTGAGAGGGGGACGTTGAAATCCTGGTCAGATACACCCAGGTCATCGTCACAGGGTTCGTCATCAGCGGAGTCCACACTAGAACATTCTACCAGGGGGCCGGTGGTGACATCAGCCGTAACAGTGCTGCTTGCATTATGCTCTGCTATTTCCCTAACCACACGTCTGGCAGATCTCCAGGACCGAAGGTACTGCCTTGTCCTCTCTTGTTTTGCCTCACTCATTCTGTGAAAACATTTGAACTAATCTGTAATGACGGGTACAATTTAGGATAGTCTAAACTGACATTGTGAAACATAACATTGCCACGCTTAAAGACATGAAGTGTTTGTAGAGGTCATCTCTTAACTGTTCCTTCAGCACAATCTTTTCAGTATACAGCATGAACTGACACAACTTGTCCCCTGTAGGGATTGCGAGGGCTCAGCAAAATAACTTTGATTTTGGGATCAATCTTAAAACTGCATTTGTGTTCTTGAATTTCAGGACTTCGATCAGGGAAGAGTCACAAGACTCCAAAAAGTGTGGTCTGAGGATGCTGAAAAACACAAGCGACAAGCACATCAAGCTTCCATTCTTCTCCTTAATGGCCTCATAGCATTCCTGATTTTTCAACACAAAAGAGTTTTTGTCCAGTTGGCTCTCCAGTATGCTCATATGTAACCGCATTCAAAATCTGCAAAACTCAGCAATAACGCAGACGACAAAGAGAACCTGAGAGAGAGGGCATCTGCCGCTCCTGACCATCTTTTTCCAAGTAATTTTCAAACTTGAAAGCATTTCTCAACAATGTGCAACATTGACCTGAAGGCTTCTATCAGTGCCGTCTCTGCCCCGTCCTCCAGGTTTTTTTTTTTTTTTTTTTTAAACTAATGGCGGTCATGTCTACAACTAAAGGCAAAGTGTACTGCTGTGATATGCTATGTTGATTACTACTCCTGCTAGAAACCTGAAGCATTGGCAGCCATCAGGTGCCAATCAGCCATATTACGGTTAACAAAATGACAAAAAAAAAAAAAGAACCTAATGGTAATAATGCCCTTCAACTCAGCAGCTTTGAAGTGTTCCTCAGGGATGATGTGAAGGCAGGCGTGTGCAAGATGACCATTGACTGGATGTGAAGCACCTCCACATGCCAAAACCGCAGCGGCTGACCACACAGGCGCGAAGATTGTTGTGGATAAGACGACCGTTGCGTTGACCAGGTGTGAAGCATGCAACTACAGGACAAACAAAAACAACAACGAAAAAGGGGTTGTGGGGGTCAGGGGGTCAGAGATAAATTCCTTCAAGTTAGAAAATTCTCTCAACCATCCTCACAGATCTATTGGTCTGAATTGAATCCAGCAGCAATCACATGCAAAAAATGACAAAAACTTACCAAGAAAATTTTTTTACAAGCTAGCACTGGTTTCATGCTGTTCAATGCCCTTCAACTCAGCAGCTTTGAAGTGTTCCTCAGGGATGATGTAAAGCACCTCCACATGCCAAAACCGCAGCGGCTGACCACACAGGCGCGAAGATTGTTGTGGATAAGACGACCGTTGCGTTGACCAGGTGTGAAGCATGCAACTACAGGACAAACAAAAACAACAACGAAAAAGGGGTTGTGGGGGTCAGGGGGTCAGAGATAAATTCCTTCAAGTTAGAAAATTCTCTCAACCATCCTCACAGATCTATTGGTCTGAATTGAATCCAGCAGCAATCACATGCAAAAAATGACAAAAACTTACCAAGAAAATTTTTTTACAAGCTAGCACTGGTTTCATGCTGTTCAATGCCCTTCAACTCAGCAGCTTTGAAGTGTTCCTCAGGGATGATGTGAAGCACCTCCACATGCCAAAACCGCAGCGGCTGACCACACAGGCGCGAAGATTGTTGTGGATAAGACGACCGTTGCGTTGACCAGGTGTGAAGCATGCAACTACAGGACAAACAAAAACAACAACGAAAAAGGGGTTGTGGGGGTCAGGGGGTCAGAGATAAATTCCTTCAAGTTAGAAAATTCTCTCAACCATCCTCACAGATCTATTGGTCTGAATTGAATCCAGCAGCAATCACATGCAAAAAATGACAAAAACTTACCAAGAAAATTTTTTTACAAGCTAGCACTGGTTTCATGCTGTTCAATGCCCTTCAACTCAGCAGCTTTGAAGTGTTCCTCAGGGATGATGTGAAGCACCTCCACATGCCAAAACCGCAGCGGCTGACCACACAGGCGCGAAGATTGTTGTGGATAAGACGACCGTTGCGTTGACCAGGTGTGAAGCATGCAACTACAGGACAAACAAAAACAACAACGAAAAAGGGGTTGTGGGGGTCAGGGGGTCAGAGATAAATTCCTTCAAGTTAGAAAATTCTCTCAACCATCCTCACAGATCTATTGGTCTGAATTGAATCCAGCAGCAATCACATGCAAAAAATGACAAAAACTTACCAAGAAATTTTTTTTACAAGCTAGCACTGGTTTCATGCTGTTCAATGCCCTTTAAAACATGAGTCTTCTGAATAACTAGAAGAAAAAAAGAAATAAATAAAATACATGTACAGTAGTAATAAGGGATCACAATGCTTTCAACTCTTGAAAACTTAGCCTGCTAATTATTTCACTTTCAGATAAATATAATTACTTATTTTGCCTATTTTGATGACAATGAATAGACTTTTAACTTTAACTTTTAATGTTATTAACTATTTGTTAGAGTTACCAGATGCACGAGTGAGAGAACGCACTCTGAGTAGCTCGTGCTTATCGCTGTAGTTAAGTACCTTGGATACCGACCATCTCGTCGCAGACGTAGGCGTTGGATTGAGAGACGGGTGTGTTGAGAGAGACAGAGACAGAGACCGAGACCAAGAGAGATTTTAAGCATTTTTTTGTATATAGTATATATTTAGATAAGTAGTAGTTTTTTAGTAATTATATAGTTTAGTTATAGTTTCTAGTGTTAGAGTTACGTAGTGTTAGTTTCTTAGAGTTATATAGAGTTTGTTTGTTTGTTTGATTATTTGTTTGTTTTGTACAGTTATAATAGTTCATAATTAGTGTAGAAATAGTTTATTAGTGTATATATATATATTCCTTTCGCCATCTCTACCAGATCGGTAAGTTAAGTTTAGAGTTGCCATCTCTGTTAAAGTGCCGTAATAATCAGCTAGCTTTGATGCTAACGGTAACGGTTTACCGTTGGGCAGACAAGCCCTTGGTGCGCGAGCGCATTTTAGTGGTTGTAGTTGGTTGGTCCTCTGATTAGCAGATTGATCCCACCACATATGAATATCACTCTAGATTCAGTTAACATTAATTATTTTGTTTTACGGACAATACAGGCCAGTTGTCAGTATACGCGTATTCTATTGCGCACAAGTTGTCATAAATCTCGATATGACTATGTATATCTAATGGCCAAGGGCGGATTTGTGCACGTTAACTTCGGCTACTTGAGCAGTCGCACATTTCCCATTTACAAGACGCTACTTTCAGATTAAACGGGTTGTTTAATTGTATTCAGCTTTAACTAGTCACTCAAGTTAATCGATTAATTATGTTGTCTTCCAATAATAAGCTATCACCTAAAACCTAGGCGGAGTTGTCAATGATTTTTTGAGTAATACTGAAAAGAATAGTCCTACATCTCTCAACTGATTAAATGGAACCCTTCAGACGCTCGAGATCTTTCCTACCTCACTGAGGCGGGAAACCATTGACGCAAGCGACAATGAAAAACTGTTCTATGAACGTCAATTTCCCGCCGGAAAAAAAAAAAAACGTAACACGCAATGTTACGACGTAAGCTAACTTTAGCTATCAAAGGGCTATAGAGCTAGCGGTTATAGCCATAGGACATGTCGGTCCATTCTGCACAATTAACTGTAATCATTAACACGACGCAAAAGTTTTGATTAATTAAAAACGTACCTTGGTTTGATTCCAAACCGATCTGGTCTGCGTCCTCCAATGTTATTGATTTTCCAAGTACCACTCTGTTGAAAGACGATAAAATATTAGCCAACTGCAATCCTATTTCACATTTAGCATCAACAATACCAAAAATCCAGAGATCTGCTAAATCAACCAAGTACATGCTTACTAGCTAAACATCACACTTTGCATAAAAATGATAGGTCAATCATTCAAATTGTCCTTACCTATGATTGTTGTCGTTGGTTGCAACTCGCCTTCACCCACGTTGCAGTGCAGCGTCAAGTTCAACCGCCATCTTCAAACTGATTGAGCTCTCTCAGTTCAAATGAAACTCTGCCCAGCAACGGCAAACTCACGTCACGAGACATGCTTCATGACGTAACTGCGCCAAAATTGTTGCTAAGCTAAATAGCATTGACATATTTTCTACATACTTCCAATGATGGCAAAAAAGAAAAAAAATAAAGAAGAAAAACTCTGTTTCTATCCGTCTGCGTCCCTTCCAAGCCAAGGCCCCTCATATGTTTTAAATTGTCACGCCAGTGGAAGAGAATCCAAGACGAAATGCTCAACTGTTCGACTGTTAATGCTAACAGAAACCTAAAATATTAAAAAGCAATTTTCAGATTATCGCGGCTTTCGAAGCAGCAACTTCTTAATTCAACAAAGTCTAGCCTTTACAAACTGCATAATTACCTAAAAAAGTAATCGAATAGGCTTAGAAATTTTGAATCAAGTTCATCACACCTTGCAAACAAGGTCTGCTCCCAACTAGAGTTTGGACAGAGCATAAAATGGCGCATTTGTCTCTTCACCCAACTACAAACCAAAAGACGTTGATCTGCGTCGTGACGTATTAACCAATCACAATGCTTCTCCTTAAGGTGGACGAATCCCCATGCAACAACCCATGCACTGCCACACAGCCGACAGCACAATTTAATGCTATTGCAGTTTCTGGCCACTAGATGGCACAATAATACAAGGAATGGATGGTAATACTAGCATAGGTCTACTTTTAGCAAACCCTGCAATAAGAAATGACATGAAAGGATTAGAAATTTTAATTTGCTGATAATAACACACCTTCAAAAGTATTATGTAGTTTTGATACATTTTTGAACAAATTTCACAAATTATAAAATATTCTACAAATCAGGAAAAGGAAATGGTTAGTCCAGTTCCTTATGTCATTTTGTAGGCTATTACAAACTGAACTCCAAAATAGTTGGGACACTGTACAAATTGTGAATAAAAACCATCTTGACCTCTAGAAGTCACTGCCACTCTGGGAGGCTCTTTTCATACCCAATCGTGTTGCCAACCAAATAAGTTGCAAATAGGTCCTCCACAGCAAGATGTAATAATTAAAAAATATTCCTGTTTGCATATAACTGCATTATGATAATCATTCACATAAAACTAACAAATAATATTTTTTTAAATCACACATCTCTTTCTAATTGGTCGGCATATCCATGTGTTGGAGTACCTATTTTCGGATGGGGCCGCAGCTATGACAGGGAGACACACCGGAGTGACAGCACTAATTAAACAGAAAGCCTGGCACGTCGTTTTCACACACTGTATGCTCCATCCATTCTGAAATGGGAGCTCCGTCTAAAGCAGTGTTTCTCAAACTTTTTCAGACCGAGGACCACTTAGCCTATTTTTTTTTTTTTTCAGGGAACACCTGCCCTCGTGCCCCCTCTCCAAGTCACATGGAGCTACCCTTTATCCTTTAAAGCATTTTTGAATAGGCTTTTCTATGCACTTCAAATTTAGATAGGCTCAAGTTTTTAACAAATTACATAGTATTTAGTGAACAATTCATCTTTTGCTTCCAAATGTTAGTAAGAAACATAGACTAAATTCAAATAGGCTGTCTTTTTGGAAATCCTCTCACGGACCAACTATTTTGGAATGCGTTGCTCTTATGAAATCCAAAATGAGCCAATATTTGTCATATTTCAAAATGTCTCTTTCAACATTTGCCATGTTATCTATATTCTATTGTGTATAACATACCTGGGCAAACTAAGGCCCGGGGGCCACATGCGGCCCGCTGAGCTATATAATCCGGCCCGTGGAGCCTTGCCAAACTAAAACAATTTATCTTTTAGCCAAGGACACTTAGATTATGGGCCTAAATTATCAAATGTGTTGTATTCATGAAATAAAGTATCCCCCCTTTAAACCCTGCGTGTTAACCTGTCCTCTGAAGAAAGTGGGGCTACTGGTTTGAGACTTGCAAATTTACCAGCGTCAACCGGTTGATGGTTAACATCCGGCCCGTTAGTCAAAATCTAACTGCCAATGTGGCCCTTCGGCGAAAATAATTGCCCACCCCTGGTGTATAGGCTAGGTTTATGAGACTTGTAAATTATTAGTTTCATTTTTTATGAAGATGAGCACCCAAGTAAAATTTAAAAGTTCTAGGCCTAGTTAAAAGCTACTGAAATACAAAAAGCATCACAAAATATGCCCTAATGTTTCAAGTATAGGGCTCTCCAATGTTTTAATTTCACTTGTATGACCACAAATATACCAAATATTTGCAGCAGATAGGCGACAGATGTGTCTTTAAATGTATCAAAATGTTGTCTTTGTATTAAAAGGGTTTCTGAGAAAATAAATTATTAAATGGAAGATATGTAAAAAGCGTTGCAACTGTCCCCACTACCCCCTACCACATGCCTTGGCAAACTAAGGCCCGGGGGCCCACATGTGGCCCGTGGGGCCTTCCCAAAATGGAATAGTTTCTCACTTAACCAAGGTGGCTTAGACTATAAGCCCCCTATTAACCCTGCATGTTAACAAGTCCCCTGAAGAAAGTGTGGCTACTGGTTTGACTTGCCAATTTACCAGCATCAACTGGTTGACTGTTAACACCCGGCCTGTTGATCAAAATCTAAAAAGCCAATGTGGCCCTTTCGCCAAAATAATAGCCCACCCCTGCCCTACAATGTGTGCAATAGAACACAATAGAATAGAATAGTAAAAATACACTTAGCCTGATATGCAGTACACTCCGTTGTTTCTGAATTGTTTTATTTGCATCACAGGTCTTTTCCCTACAAAACCCTGTTGTCCCTGTTGCTATCAGGTAGGTTATGTTTCACAATGTCAATCAGTTTAGACTATCCTAAATTGTACCCGTCATTACAGATTAGTTCAAATGTTTTCACAGAATGAGTGAGGCAAAACAAGAGAGGACAAGGCAGTATCTTCGGTCCTGGAGATCTGCCAGACGTGTGGTTAGGGAAATAGCAGAGCATAATGCAGGCAGCACTGTTACGGCTGATGTCACCACCGGCCCCCTTGTAGCCAATGTCTCAGATGGCAGGGAGAGTGAATGGTATGACCATGAGTGGGAGGATGACCATGAGTGGGAGGATGACCATGAGTGGGAGGATGACCATGAGTGGGAGGATGACCATGAGCGGGAGGATATGGAGATCGACCTGGAGGTTGGCCTGGAAGAATGTTCTAGTGTGGACTCCGCTGATGACGAACCCTGTGACGATGACCTGGGTGTATCTGACCAGGATTTCAACGTCCCCCTCTCAGCTGATCTGGCAACCTGGGCATGTCAGTTTCAGGTGAAACACAATGCAGTGGATGCCTTGCTGAAGATCCTCAGAAGCCATGGCCACACTGAAATACCCTCCTGTTCAAGAACACTCCTGCAAACACCCAGAGAAGTCAACCTAACTCAGAAATCCGGCATGGAATACATCCATTTTCAAATTAAAGACAAGCTCCACGACAGTCTAGAGAAATACCCGACAGAACAGATTCCTGACTGCATTAACCTGTCACTCAACATTGATGGTCTGCCTTTATTCAGAAGCACAGGAAAGACAATGTGGCCAATTCTATGTGCAGTCCACTTGAGCCCTGTTTCTGTGTTTCCCATCACACTGACCTGTGGGGATTCAAAGCCACAGGATCTGAATTTCCTTGAAGACATGGTAGGAGACATGAATGATGTACTCTCCAGTGGCCTGCAATACAAGGAAAGAACAGTGAGATTCAACGTCATGTGCATTGTATGTGATGCTCCGGCCAAAGCCTTTGTCAAGAGGATTAAACTTTGCAGTGGGTACTATGGATGTGACCGATGCGTGCAAAGAGGAGAGTGGTATGACAAAGTTACCTACCAAGAAACGGAATTTGTTGCACGCACGGATGAATCTTTCCGTCAACAGATACAAGTTGAGCATCACCGGGGTTTGAGTCCACTCTTGAACCTGCCAATCAACATGGTCCAGTCCTTCCCTGTGGACTATATGCATCAGGCATGCCTGGGTGTTATGAAGAGGCTACTGTTGAGCTGGTGCAGAGGAGAGAAGGGTCTGCGAATGTCCACAAGACAGATCAGTGAGGTCAGTAGGAGGTTGATTGTCCTAAAGCAGTATATACCACCCATCTTTGCCAGGAAGCCAAGAGGACTGAAGGAGCTGGAGCGCTGGAAGGCAACAGAATATCGTCAATTCATGCTTTATACAGGCAAGATTGTGCTGAAGGGACAGATAAGAGATGACCTCTACACGCACTTCATGGCTTTCAGCGTGGCAATGTGCATCCTGGTGAGCCCGACATTGGTCCAACAGTACTCTGTGTACGCGGCTGAGCTACTGAAGTTTTTTGTTGAAAGGGGTCGGGAGCTGTATGGACAACAATTTTTGGTGTACAACACCCATGCCATGCTGCACATCGTTGAAGATGCGGTGTCTTTCCAGGGGCTGGACAATTGCAGTGCTTTTAAGTTCGAAAATTACTTGCAGACAGTGAAGAGGATGGTGAGGAACGGTAAATGCCCTCTCTCTCAGGTGGTGAGAAGAATTGAGGAGCGGAAAGTCCAGCCAATGGTGAAGCCAACTGGGACAACAGACGCTTTCATGCTGGAAAATCAAGAATGCTGTGAGGCCATTGAAGAGAGGGATCAAAGCATGCTCTGTCGCGTTTTCCAACGTCCCCATCCATACTTTATGGAGCCTTGTGACTCCTCCCTGATCGAAGTCCTGAAGTTCAAGAACACAAATACAGTTTTGAAATGGATCCCAAAAGAAAGGCTAATTCGCAGAGCCCTCAGAATCCCTACAGGGGACAAGAACATTTTTATGGCGATTCTTCATGAAATATGAGTATGTTTATATTTAATGGTTGCAATAGAGTTCAGAGATACAGTACAGTTACGAATGTAGATAACCTGACTTGCCTCTGTTCTTGATTGCAGGATGTATGAGGTGGTCGAATTCACCGAGGAGGGACTGGTTGGGATAGTGGCCCAAAAGTGGACCTTTAAAATGGAAGGGGTAAGCCTTCATCCATCAGCATTCTTATCTGTGAAATCATGTTAACATCGTTTAATGACCATGCACCACACACCCCATGTCAGCCATGTTTACACTAACTGGTGCACATATTTCAGGAAATGTACAGTTATTGGCCACCTTCCAATCCCACCAGAAGGGCAAAGGCAGAAGAAATTCCGGACACAGAAAAATGGACTGCCAGAAAAATCAGGATTTTCTCAACAACAGGTATGTTGCTTCAACTATGCATACTGAGTAGTAGGCTCTCTGAGTGTTTTTAAGGCGCATCCATCCAGTCAGCCATCCAAGCTGCAATCACAATTTTAGACATTTACATTTTTCAATATAAGAACATTTTATTAAACACTTTTGTTACTTACTTGTAATGGAACAGATAAATGGGAGACTGCAATGAGGCGCAGCCAGAGGGCAGAAAACAAGTCTTCCGTGGAAACGGAGGAAGAGGGCCCAACTAAAAGAGCACAGAAAGCCAATAAGCGCTACATACAGTCAAGTGAAGGTATCTTGAAGCAGAGTTCAATTATTAGCCTCTTATCTCCCTTCAGAACGCCTCATACATGTTTGTTGTATCATTACACATTATTCTAATGTAGTGAAAGTAGTTTAGGAACAAAATAGTATGTTCAAGTTGCTTTGATTTTGAAACAGTCCATAGTAATGGAAACAAAAATGTGAAACTGACCAACGATTTCTCTTCTGTTTAGATGAGGGGACAAGGCACAACTTGCCTTATCAAAAACCGAGCAATAAAGGTACAACACAACATTGTGGGGGGACAAAAAACAACAATAATCACAACTAACCCATTTTTTCTGTGTGCTAACAAAATGTTCTGTGTGCTGCAATTAAGGAAAGACTTCGGGGACAATAGAAGACCTAAAGGTAAAAAAAAAATTAAGAACACATCATTTCTCCATCACATTTTCAGGAACTCACTCTACATTTTCCTTTGCATTTACTATTAGAAGCAGAGCAACAATTTTCAGCCTTGTGGCTAAAATTGAATCCTTAACACTATTCCTCATGTGATATTGGAATATACAGAAAATTATTTTGACCACACACACACACACACACACACACTAGTCTTAATTATGATATACAACTCCTAAATCTTTTACTTACAGAGACCCCGCTTCCAGCCCCACCAGTCCAGGCAAACTTGGGATCTCACAGTACGTTACAAATTTCAATTTTCCACAAGACCTTCAAATGGACCACATACATCGCACATATAGGGCAAATGACTAATGTTGTACTGACTTTAAAATCTTATGTCCCCAGATACATGCAGAACAACCACGGTGGCACCAGTTGGCAAATAGGTTAGTGCAAATGAGCTTAAGTTAATGAGCTTTTCTCTAAAAGATTTTCAATACAGAAAATGGATTAATGAAGGAAGAACAACTTTGGTGATACTGTATATTTATACACATGCAGGTGACCAGACCGAAGAGGTGCCAAATTGGGCAAAAAACATGCAAGGTATCATATTACTTTAAGCAACATTGATTAGGCTAGTTAATTAGTTAACTACCATATTGCTCAACTTTCCCCCTGACAGTACTTGAATCAACATGACATACTGTAACACTGGCAGCAATAAATTGTACCTTTTGAATTATACACCTTAATGGCATTGGTCAGGAAGGTCAACACGATGGAGGAGAATCAAAATCAGATGATTCGGCAGCTGAGGAGGACCATCTCTGACAGGGTGATGGAGACGACGATGGAGCTGGAGGTGGCCACAACCATTGACGAGCTCCAAGACCTCGAACAGCGCCTCAAAGATTCCGAGTACCGGAAAAAAGTTGTATGTTACTAATATAGATTCAGAACACATCACATACTACATCAACAATGCTGCATTGTAACATTATATTTACCATGTTTACTCAGGTGTCCCATCTTAGCCTTATAAGCGGCAATCACCCAGGAGATTGTGTGCGGCGGGTGATGCGGGCAGTGGCAGCCAACACTGTGTGGAGTGCTTACAGCCTCAGGGGGAAGAAGGGGAAGCTGCCAATGCTTGGCACTGCTGTGTGCACGACAGTGAAACGTAAGTCCACAATGTCAGACAACCCCCCCCCATCCTCAAAAAAAAGCACTCAACAACAAAAGAATGTAAATAAACCTATTTACACTTGATTCCCCCTTTATAAATGAACATCCTTTCATTGTCATTCTACCTCTCTATCTTCTTTCTATGTTTTCAGAGGCCGTTATGAAGTGGAAGCCGGGGCTTGGGGAGAAGGCAGTGGAGGTACTCATTGCTGAAACCCTCAAGCATGCCCCTTCAGCCTGCTTAAAAGCCCAGGTACAGTAGGCTCAATCATTTAATTTCTTCACACAACTGATAAAAACAAACTCAATCCAGTTTAAAACTTGAGGGCTCACAACTCAGTTTTGGCCTTTAGCTTTGAAGTCACAATCACTGCAACAGACAGCAGCAGAATCTAAAAAACAAAAAGACTGTAACACATCTAGCATGGCTCTGGCTAAATGAATTAAGAGTGACGACTTGTTTCGCGCAGTGCATTCTGGTTAACTGAGTCCAATAAGTTTCAAAAATTCCGCTTCGACACAAAATTGTGTTAATTGGTTAAATTAATGAATAATTCGTTTTTTTTTATTCTTCTTCGGTGAAATGTTAAATAAAGAAAGGCTACTCATAACAATATACTGGCTTGACTTCCATTAGGCTACTTACTTAGCAGTAGGGAGAACTTCACTAACTTTAACGTTAACAGAGCTGAAAAAATTTGTGTAACGTTAACGTTAAAGCTTATGAAAACACCCCTTGGTGAAGTTGTCCGAATGCTACTGTTAGCCTATCCCAAACGCATTGTTAATTGTTATCCCAAACGCCTTGAATTAACATTCCAAATACCCCCTGCTGCCGTTTATTGCAGATTTCCGTTAATTAAGTAAAGCTTAAAAGTAGTTTTTCTATGCTATAGGCCATCAACAACTATCTAATCTAGGCTACTTTACAATGCAAACAGAATGTTAAGTTTATCTCCACCATGACTTGAAAAAAACCTTCTCACCTTCTCACGCAGGCACGAGAGCAGCAGCAGCATCAGATCGATGAGGAGGTGGAGGAGGAGCAGGAGGAAGAGGAAGGTCCACAGGACTAGATCCAAAATTAGCATTAAAATAAAAAAAATGTATTGTGGAAATTGTGAAATGCCTCTTTCTGTAAAGGTTCAAACACTTGTGAGGCGACCAGAACCCTGAGATGAAAATCAGTGATGCATTATTAAAATAGATCCAATGCTAGACAATTGATCAGGGACAGTGGGTTCTCTGGGATGAAGCTTACCAAAACAGGGGCTTGAAATCCAGGGTCTTGGTCTAGCCTCAGGGCAAATGAGGACTGCATGTTAATGTCCGCCCGTTTTTTAAAACTGGCGACGTCATGGCAACCTAAGCAGAAAGTTGCTACTACGTCGCCAGTAGGTATTTTGGTTGCCGCAAAGTCTCTAGGACGTTGCGGTTATGGACTGGCAACGTAGAGAAATGACGATCTGGCAACATTTTGCCAACTTTAAAAAAAAAGTTGCTACTATGTCGCCAGTACGTCTTTGGTTGCTACAAAGTCTCTGTTACGTAGAGGTTACGGACTGGCAAAGTAGGAAAATTACATCCTGGCGACTATCTGCCAACCTGTAAAAAGAAAGTTGCCACAATGTCGCCGGTAAGTCTTGGTTGTCACAAAGTCGCCGTTACGTTGCGGTTACGGACTGGCAACGTAGGAAATTACATCCTGGCGACATTCTGCCAACCTGTAAAAGAAAGTTGCCACAACGTGGCCGTTACGTTGCGGTTACGGGCTGGTAACGTCAGAAGTAACGTCGCAGATACAAATAGGCCTCTTTCACTTTCCACGTTGTGGCAACGTAAAAGAGTTACGTTGCGGCCACGTAACTTTGGTCGTGAATTTACGTTGCAGTAACGTCGCTACAACGTAACTGTGTTAGCTGGGAGGGTGGGGTTGCTGCATTGGAGGGAGGCAGGCTCAAGGCAGGATGACCTTACACTTATGGGCTATGCACACTATAATCACTGATTTCTCGTCAGCTTCATTGAAAACAAGTGCATGTGTGAGTAATTGTGATGGTTATGAAGTAGCCTAGGCTAGCACTGAAGTACGCCAGTAGAAGTGACACACCGCTATCTGAAACATCTTCAATTTGTATAAGCCTAGCTTACCTGGCGTCTTGCTTCATGGTAAGGTCGGTGTATAGTTCTAAGCACTGATCCTATACGTGTCTCTGCAGCATGTACCCCTTTCACGGCGAGGTACCCCTTCATCATCCTTCTACCAAATGTTGGTCCCGTCTAGAAAACAACAATATTTTATCATTCCAAAATCGAAATAAATTGCTTATCATCTGTACACACATAGGCCTATCAAAGAAGAAACGTTCAGTTGTCATACCTCCGCTATGGCTTTTGCCACCTCCAACTCCAGATGTTCCTCGGGCAACCCCCTCAAGTTTACGCCGTTTTCTGCACAGAATTTTCGCACATTTCGAGCTGAAAATCCTCTTCCGCCCCGCTTTCCGCTGAAATGCGCGCAGAGATTTCTGACGACGACAGGCCTTGTTTTGCCAATTCTAGAATATTTTCTGAGTAGGGCTCCAAAGACATTATGCTCGCTTAATATTTTCGTATTATTCGCGCTTTATTACAGTCTGAATGACGACTTCCGGTGCGAGAATATGAATAATGCTTGTTTTTGGTCCGTTTTTCCGTTCCTGTTGACTTTGAATTTCATTTTGTAAAGTGTAATTAAAAAATGAAAATGAAAGAAAAATGCAGCATAATTCAATTGTTGGTTTTGGACTTCAAAACGAAAGTCAAATAAACCAGTCGTTTTTTGTTTTTTAATTCCAATTCAAAAAGGGAAAATCCAATTACCAAAATATACACGGACCGGTCAGCAACCTACTGAACACATTAAAGCTGAATGATTTTGTAATTTTACCTTAAACAAACTCATTGAAGTAATCCATGTTATCAAGCAGCCTTGTGTGAAGTGAAAAGCATGCCAGTGCACCAAAACAAACTTCGTTTTGAAGTCACATTATGCTAAGGAGTCTGCTTCAGAACAGTTGCCACATAGGCAACAATGTAAACCATACAAAGCCCCTCTCTGATTGGCCTATTTAATAGAAGAATAACATAACATATTTTAGTTAAAATATTAATTTCATTTATGTATTGGTAGGCCTATTTATTCAGCTTATATTTTATTGTGGAGAGACATTAGACTTCTCCTCTTAAATTATTATTTTTTGACTACTAGTTTTATTTAAGGAGAGAATGGGCTACTTCAGGAGTTTAAAAGAACCCTAAAATAATAGGCCACTTTAAAGCAGAATTCAACCTTGCTCAAACACTATTTTTGACTATATATTTATACATGACAGTGCTGCCATTTAATGTAATAGCTCTATATTAAAAATAAAATATAAACCTTAAAATTTTTTAAGGTGTTTTGCACACCTGGGCCCATTTAAATACGTCATTAAAAAAATTCAATAATTATCGATATCGACCAATATACTGAGCCTATATCGTGATAGAGATTTCAGCCATATCGCCCAGCCCTAGTCACAATACACATTGTTCAAAAAAAGAATCTTAACAACTGGCTTTATTGTGCCTTATTGGTTTGATTGTGTCAGCCTCAGCTCTGTGTGAAGCCCTTGTGTCAATTTCTCACAGTGAGGAGACCAAGGAGGAGGAAGTGTCTCTTCGGGTGCAGGACGGGAACTCTTGACTCATGCAGCCCAGGTCCTTGAGCAGCTTCAGCAGGGCCCGACGGAACTTGACGCCGATGAAGGCGTACAGGAACGGGTTGATGCAGCACCGCAGGAAAGCCAATGCGCTAGTGATGTCCATGGCGTACATCAGGGCATTGTCCAGGGTACAGTCTGTGTTTCCACCTGTGGCCATGTCCACTGTTTTCAGCACCAGCACAACGTTGTACGGTATCTGACAGAACAGGAAGACGCTCACCACCGCAAAGATGACCTTGATGGCCTTATTCCTTTCAAAGCTCCTGGCCAGGACCAGGGTTCGCACTATGCTGCTGTAGCAGAACACCATTACTAGGGTTGGTATGGCGAAGCCCAGCACCATCTGAGTGACCTGCATGCTCACCACCATCTCTTTAGACTGCTTGTGGTATAAATCGCACGTCTCATTGGCGCTGATTTGCGTGTACATCATCTCTGGGATGGAGAAGAGCACGGCCACAAGCCAAATGACCAGACTGGACACTTTGCCAATGTATATAGCCCTTGAACGGCAGCGATGAGCTGATACGGCCTTGGTGATGGCGAAGTAGCGGTCCATACTGATGCAGGTGAGGAGGAACATGCCGCTGAAGAACGTGATGCGGTACACGGTGTGCATGGCCTTGCAGAGGAACGCACCCAGCACCCACTTGGTCATGATGCTGGCCGCCCAGAACGGGAGAATCAGGGCAAAGAGAAGGTCAGCCACAGCTAAACTGAGCAGGTAGATGTCAGTCATGGTCTTCAGCCGGCTGAAGTAGATGTAAGTGAGGATGACCAGGGAGTTGCCCACCAGCGCCATGAAGCAGATGATGGAGTACACCGTCGGGAGGAACCAGGCACGGAACTGACGGTTGTCTCTCTTAACACAGAGAAGCACAGCGTCGGTGTAATCATATGTGCCGTCTTCTTCAGAATAATATTCTGTGGTGCCTACACCGGCAAGGGTGTCCACTGATGAGGTTGTCTGTAAAGGAAAGAGAAAAAAGAGAGGAAGCAGGAATTACAGTTACAGTTCGTAAAGGACTTGTTCTAAACGGCATAGTTATGTAACACAGTTTACCTCATTTTTATCAACCAACAGTCTATGTGCTTTCAGTATTGCAATAGTATAGTATTTATGTGTAACTTACTTCTGGAAACATCCTTGGGGGCATTCTCTTGTGAAAACTGCTTTAAGACAAGATAAAAACAAACAGAAAACAAACAAACAGAAAAAAAAGATTAAAGAACTTTTTTTAAAAATTCAGGACCTGACGTTACTGTGGTAAAGTTAGTTTAACATTCAACATTTGAAATGGAAATGGAACAAGTAGGCTACATGGACTACATACTTCCCTTATGTGGTAGACCCCAAATAATGACTGCCTCACTGAACGTTAATTTATATGTTAATTTACTTAATAGTAAATTAACTGGCCTAATAATCTACTGAAAGACCCCACATGAGAGTCAGCCAATGAAAATCTGTTTCAGGTAAGATTCAGTGGTTGTCTTACCTTCAGAGGGACGTAGTCAGAATGATGACAATTAAAGAATTTGGTGGAGTTATCAAGACTCAGTGACCAAAATAGCACTGATCACAGTGTGTGTGTTTGTGTGTGCGTGAGAGAGAGAGAGAGAGAGAGAGAGAGAGAGAGAGAGAGAGAGAGAGAGAGAGAGAGGAGTTAGCGCCTCATCTGAGAGGACACTTTTAGCCCTGCTTAGTCTAGTGGTTGAGGTGCTTAGAATGACTTGTACATCTCACTTTCATAAAATAAAAAGTAAAAAAGAATAAAAGAAAAATCTTTGTATCCTGTTTTATCTTTCTTTCCTGATACCTGTTTTATCTGACTTTCTTCAGAAAGTCCCAGCCCCCCCCCCCCCCCCCCCCCCCACTTTAACCCCTGCCTCTGAATTATTTTTAATTATTAATTATTATTTTTATCCTCTGCTTTCTGCTTTAATGACCAAGAAGAAAGGATGTTGCTGAAACCAAATGGCTCAGGTCAAGAAGTTAATTTGTTCTCATAAAAGACTAGGCGAGAGACTAGGTGTGTGAAAGTTATCATCACCTTATCAGAAGTGGGAGGGGGCGAGGATACACCTCAACCCTGCTCAGTGTCGTGGTCAAGATGTACTGCAGCTGACTTTCAGTTTAATACTTACTCTTAATAACTCATAACAAGAATGGTGTTTCAGGTCACAACTGAGTGTGTGAAAGTTATCATCACCTTATCAGAGGGGAGGGGGGGGTGACGATACACCTCAACCCTGTTTAGTGTCGTGGTCAAGGTGTAGGCTATGTTACTGTTCAGTGTCGTGGTCAAGGTGTATGTGACAAAGTGTGTGGCTATCAATAATTGTTTTGACAAGAATGTTGTCTACAGCTTGGACTTTTTCCCCAATATATATTTTTAATTAGTTGCTGTTTCCTGCATTCTGGTGCATTTTAACAGGTTGTTACACGTTCTCAATTAATTCAATAGCTTCCATAGCCATTATATATCATTGGAGTGCTCCATGTGAGGTAGGCTAGTGGTGGTGGTGGGGGGGGGGGGTTATTAACTGGATCAGATCTTTGGAGGGGGGAGGGGATTATTTATTGTTCAAATGGCATTTGCACCCTTTTATGACCATTTCATGGTTAAGTGGAATTGCAGCGCCTAGAACTGCACACAATATACATGATGTGTGCATGACATGTACATGAATGAATGAATGAATGAATGAATGAATGAATGAATGAATAACCCTTTATTGTCATTTGTCACAAGTACAGAAATACAAGAAACAAACAAAATTAGCCATCAACCTGCTCATAACAAACCAGTAAACATAACATGCAGGCATAACAAAGCCCAGCAGGTGGCAGGAATGGATCAGGAGAATATAACAGGGTATTCACTATGAAGAGAAATTTGCCACACAGAATGTTGACTTGACCTGGGACTTCACTTGGACCTACTCCTGAACTTGACTTGACTTGCCATATCCTGTGACTTGACTTAACTTGCCCACACACACACACACACACACACACACACGCAATCACTCTAGCCTCTTCCAAGAATAGAATCTCCAAAATTGGCTTTATTGAGCAATGGTCACAACACACATCATTCATTACACTTTTTTTGTGTGTGACTTGTTTGATTTGCTTGCTTCTGTTAGCCTCAACTCTGAGTGAAGCCTTTGTTCCAGTTCGTCACAGTGAGGAGACGGAGACAGAACTGTCCCTCAGGTGCAGGAGGGGGGCTTGGGGCTCCTACAGCCCAGGTCCTTGAGCAGCTTCAGCAGGGCCTGACTGAACGTGATGCCTAGATGTCATAGAGGAAAGGGTTGATGCAGCAGCGCAGGAAGGCCAACACGCTGGTGACATCTAAGGCGTATATCAGTAGCCTGATTTGATCATCCGCTTTCACATCATGTCACTTCGTGCAAAACGTCTGAAACATCTCCATTGGCAATCGTTTCCTCTCTAGATGGCACTATGCGCTATGCAATGTTTGAAACATTTTGCTCCAATTTGTTTAAAACTCATATAAATCATTTGTAATCTGAACTCGAGGTTAGTGATGTCCGAGCACAATATTGTGGCTTCAGTTTCTCACTCCCTCACAAAGTTGGGCCGGGTTCCCCGATAATGCACACTCCTAGCGCACTAAGAAGACTCAAAATATATATCTTCTTGTTCTTTACAACATACTTAGCAAATCCACGTTTCTGGCATCGATTGTTGTCATTTGCGCTTCTTTTGAGCATGCGTGATAACTCCATACAGGACATTAGATGCAGGTATTAAGAAGAAATGCAAGTGAAAATCTAAATAGTGTGCCAATATGACGTGTAAGAGGCATGTTTGCATGTAACTACACTGTATACAGTTCAAATGTACTAGAGGCATCATTAAGTCCATAACAATGAGTGCATGGGGGTAAGCACAGTGAAAGTCTAGGTACCAGTAGGCCTATCACGTTCTTAGCTGCCTTTTTATCCTAGCTCCATCTCTGTCTGGGGCGTCTCTCTTCTCTGCAGATACCCATACACTGAGTCTGGGGCTCTCTGGAGAGGTATGTAGGTGTTGCTCAAACTTCTCATATTCTGAAAGACATTGTTAAACACACACAGCATTATATGACTAAAGGAACAGTAAGACAGTATGACTAAAGCTACAGTATTACTCCATGATCCCATACCTGCAGAGCCATGTCATACTCAGTGGGCTTGAGGCTTGTGTCATCATGAGCATCAGACTGGATCCCCTGTAATCATATGATTACTGGAAAAACAGATCTTCACAATATGTTCAAAATAAGTTCACCATAAATTCCACATAGAGGGTGAGGAGAATTTCGAACGGTCTGGCCTACCAATGATACCTTCAGAGTACTGTACTCGGAGAATATCCTCTTGGTGGTGAGAGCCGTATACGTATCGTCAGGGACATCGGAATGGACCTTCTATGACATGATTAGCAGAAAGAGATTTTCCAATAGTGATACAACATGATATGTGAAAATCAGGGTAACCCTGTAAAATTAAAGGATTGTCAAAGCATTTTTTTAAGGTCATCACTTCACCACACTGGTGGAACCTACGTATAATGTAATGTATAATGGAGCTTTCAGGGACCCTTTTAAAAACACACTAGTTTGTTGAAGATCTTTGAAGGATAGTAGAGGCTCTTGTAAAGGTGGAACCCAAAAGTATCCTTCAAAGATCTTCAGAAATGTAATGTATTTTTAAAAAGGGTTCCTGTAAGCTCCATTATGGGTTCCGACTGTGTGGCAAAGTAAGGAACCTTAATGCTTTGACTATCCATTAATTTTTACAGTGAAATTTCACATCTATTTATGGATGTAAAAAATAGTTATTACCTGTCTCTCTTTGGAAGTTCCATTTCCTCTTGTGAGTGTGAAGATGCTGTTTAACAATGTTTTGATTGAATAAAGCAGAATAAAAGTTATTTTTACTACAGTACATAAGCTAGGCTACCTGAGCATTGTGCTTTTCCTCAGAGGGCTAACATACCCCGTCTGCATACATCACCACAAACTATTGAGTCACAAAAAGGCGTGTTCCTAACCCTCACCAGCACAGTCCTAATGTGTCTGTGTTCAGACATCATCATCTTGTGCTGTCTATAGACGAATCCGAGGAAACTACCGGAAGTAAGCAGGCGCCATTGTTGAGCTACCGAGATCGCCAATCTGTCCATAAGAATAACATGATAGCACGCCATAAAATGGCATGATTTACGAAATTCATTACTATCTGTATAATGTCAGAGTATTCCATGGTCTTTGCTGTTAGTTGTCATTGACTGTGCATTGTCAAAATGTTTTGTTTACAGTCCAACAATGGCTTCGCCACAAGATGGCAGCCTACACAAAACGCTCGTCGGATTAGGCCCGAATCATACACAAACTGCGCGTTCGCGGTGCGGGAGCGGGGCGGTCCGTGAGCGGTGCCTGTGGGCTTGGGCATTCACACAAGAAATTGTCTCTGCGGTGTTCTGCGCGAAGCGGCTGCCCGAGCTCTGCATTCAAAATCTATGGACACTGCGCAAGTCCCGCTTACCGCGCTGAAAACGCTTGGAAAAATAGAACTTGTTTCTATTTCAAAAAAGCAGCGCGGGAGCTGCGCGGTTCACCGCTCAGAAACCGGACAGGAGTCGCGCAGAACACGCGTGCAGTCTGAATGAACTAACCTGTTAACATGTATTCTAAATGAAATCGCCCCAAAACCGCGCCCGCACCGCTTACGCGCCGCTCACGCACAGGTTTGTGTGTGAATCGGCCGTAAGTGACATGCTACAGTATGCATTCAGGGCTGCCAATATGATGTTGCTGAAATGTTTCCCTGCCTGGGTGGGACATACTTGTACCGGCAATTAAAATTATTGCATCATAATCACTACTAATAACATAATCACTATAGTCACTGGTCAACATTGCACAACACGTCAGTCATAGTATATTTTAGGTGCTTGTCTAGGGAACATTGTGGGTGTACACAGAGTGTATGAAAGTAAAGTGCTCTACAGTGTATTAGCAAACTGTAAAATACACTTTGTGTAGACTAACAATATTCTCTAGCCTGGCGAATGCCAAACTAAAATCACAAGTGATATTTAGTCTGGGGACCTACCTATTGCATTTCTCGTAGCGGAAGCATCGTTTACAATTGTCCATAGCCGTTATGGGGCTACAATGTCATCATAGCGTCTGTACATACCTCGGAGCCAATACCAGAGCCACCACGTGACGTAAAATGCAATCGAGGGCCGACAAATCCCTTTTGTTCTACGATTGGATACCGAAAGCAGGCGAGAAAAACGGCCATGGTCACCATGCTCCTCTGCAGAGTGAAATGAAATAAGAGCGCAAAGGAGCATGGGAATTCCAGACTAAATATTCTCAACAAAACATTGTGATGTTTGGTCATGTGGGATTAGCACATTCAAGTTTCGGCTGTTCATTCAAACAGCGATCGTCATATTTTGCTTTCACATGCCAGTCTGAGTCATACGGATGCAAGGAAACAGCCCACAATACAAAGAAATTCACTCCCCGCCCCCTTTCCGCTCCTCGTCTGTTTTGTGATGCTGGTCCTAAAATCTTACTGAGGATCAGTCAAACTTTAGCCTATTCTTTAAATACCTGATAGACAGAGCTGCAAACACAAGGATGGTGACCATAGTCACAGCTATGGTGATTCTTGAATTTGTTGTCATTGAAGCTGCATAGTCCTCTGAGATACAGGGCAGAGAAAAGGGGAAAAATTTGCATTGGCTTTGATGTATTAGGACAGGTTGAGCTATGAACCTTCATATGAATAGTTTGCACTTAGAAATAGCCACTAAAACATTAATTACAACAAAGCCTGGGTGTCACATATCACAAAACAATTGTAGTTGCCAAAGAGGGTGCCATTTAGCCAAAACTGACCATTTTAAGGCCCAGTCTAAATTAATTGGGATTGTAATTTGCATTTGAGCTTATTTTTAAGTCTATATTCTTTTTTATTGTAAGAATCAGCTAGGTAATACTCAATGTCCTCTTTAACCAGTTAGGAAAAAAAACATCTATAATAAGCTACAAATGTTTCTGGGTTTTGCTGGTTGCTGGCTATATAAATTGGATCTAGAGCCAACACAATACTGACCTTGTGTTGAAACGGTAATGTCAGTAGAGTTCTGAGAGCCCACTTCATTCTGTGCCTCACAGTAGTAAAGTCCACTGGTATCAGAGGTCACATTGAAGCTGATGCTCTCCCCTGTGCCCCTAACAAGAGATTCAGCTCCACTCTTCATGTACCAGGTGTAGGTGTGCACTGGTGGGTTGGCATCACTGCTGCAGCTCAGAGTCACTGAAGTTCCCTCTTCCTCATCATAACTGATAGAAACTGAGACATTCTTTGGCTTGTCTGTTGACAAATACGTACACCAACACATTTTCCATTTCACATTCTTAAAAAAAAAAAAAAAAAAACTCTTTGTTGGGGGTGACACTCTTGTGTTTTTATGTGTACTTACATCTGACATCAAGAATCACAGCCAATGAGAAGAGAGTCTCATGTCCACAGGAGTAACTGCCCATATCCTCACTGCGGACTGGGTTTAAATGCATCTCACCATCTTTGGTTGAGTTGTTGTAGGTCACAGGCTGCCCATTCTTATACCAGAAGAATGTGAGGTGGGTCAGAGTGCATCTGGTATGACAGGTGAGCAAGACTCTGTCTCCCTCTTTCACTGTCTCTGGTGTTATTAACACCTGCAGATCTAAAGAATACAGAAGTTAAAAGACTGAGAGGGGAAAACACATATAGGGCGTATTTAATTATTAAAAGTACAGCCTACTTGTGACAGTGATAGTGGCTCCAGGTAATCCTGAGTAGCCCTCTCCCAGATCTGTAGTAAACCTGAAGAAGTATTCTCCAGAGTGACTCCCTGTGATATCTTTCAGTCTCAGGGTGCAATTGTTGTCTTTGTTCCCAATAAACTCTATATGATTCACATACTCCTCATCCAGACTTAGATCTTTAGGTTGACTGTTGGAATTCTGTTTGTTAAACCAGGATGCAGTTTGGATTTTGTGATCTTGGGGATATTTATAAGCACAGGAAATGTCCACTGATGAATTCAATAAAGCACATTTGCTTGTTGAAGAGTAGGTCACAATCCAACACTGTTGCTTAGGAACACCTGGAAATGAATAGTAATTGCAATATGCTCATCATTTATTCCTTTAACTGCCTTTTTTCTTATAATATCTCTTTAACTCTGTCATAGATTTTATATTATCAATGCCACAGCTATTAGCTAGTATGGAGTCTTGTTGTTGTAATTATAGTAATAACTCACATTATTTCTAATATTGTCTAATATTATTTTATTCTGTTGCAAGTTACTGTTTAGACTAAAGTGCTTCGTCTCAACCTCTGTCTAAATGCACTGAGTAAAATGTGGTCTATACTCACATACTGCGGGGGAGCGAAGATCCTCAGATCCTCTTAAAGCACAGTAGTAGCTGTCAACTTGAGAAGGTCTGCTTGATTCTAGTATTACAGAGGCTGTAGTTTTGTCATGTAGGGGCTGGCCATTCTTGTACCAGACATACTGATGGTGGGATTCTAACCTGCAGGTGGTGCTGCAGGTCAGTTTCATTTGATTTTGTTTCCCTACCATATCCTCCTTCACCTGCAGGTCTAAGAGGGCAGTACAAGTTATTATTACAAATCATCTTCACTCTTGACAGCAATTAAAGGAATTATCAGGAGTTAATCGACACATAGCCCTGCTGTTTCACATTGATAAGTGCTATCGATAGCTATGAGAATAAAATTCATGCAAAAACAGACTGAAATGGCGAAATAGCAGCTAACGGTAACAGATAAACAATAAAAAAAAAACCTAATCTATTTGATATGCCCAAATCTGTTGGCATTGGCTGCTGTCTCGCTATTTCGGTCTGCACAAAATTTTGTCTTTCTCATAGCCATCGACGGCACTTAGTAATCTGAAACAACAGGGCTACTGTTTGATTTACTCTGGATAATTCCTTTACTTTAAAATAATCAGTTTATCATTACCGGAGACAGATAGGGTAATACCAGATGAGCCTGTGATCCAGTTCTTGCGCAGGGTTGTGCGAAAGCGGAAGTGGTAAACGCCAGATTGATCATGTGAAAGTTCATCAATATACAGACTGCAGTCGGGATAATTATTTGTGTATTTTGTGACCCTCTTACTGTGTTGTTCATACCATTCTCCTCCCAGATAGAAACCAATCCCATAATATTCAAATCTGCAGGGCAGAACCACTGATGCCCCTTTAAAACTACAGATATCTGAACGGGAGTAGATTACATGGTACCCACAATACACACCTGAAATGATATAAAACATCAACTTGTTACAGATAGAATAGATAAAGACCATTTACTTTAAATGCAAATGTGTGTATACAGTGTAATGGCAATTCTGTCATGTTATAGACCAGGTTTCATATTCACAAAGCC